>BJFM01000944.1:0-14067 GCA_016586285.1 Arothron firmamentum
AAGTTTGCTGCTGATCACATGGACAAAGATAAGACCTTCTGGAGGAAAGTTCTGTCATCAGATGAAACAAAAATTGAGCTGTTTGGCCACAATGCCCAGCAACATGTTTAGAGGAGAAAAGGCGAGGCCTTTAACCCCAAGAACACAATGCCTACCATCAAGCACAGTGGTGGTAGTATTATGCTGTGGGCCTGTTTTGCTGCCAATGGAACTGGTGCTTTACAGAGAGTCAATGGGACAATGAAGAAGGAAGATTACCTTCAAATTCTTCAAGAAAACCTAAAGTCATCAGCCCAAAGGTTGGGTCTTGGGCGCAGTTGGGTGTTCCAACAGAACAATGACCCCAAACACACATCAAAAGTGGTAAGGGATTGGCTAAATCAGGCTAGAATTAAGGTTTTAGAATGGCCTTCCCAAAGTCCTGACTTAAACCCCATTGAGAACATGTGGACAATGCTGAAAAAACAAGTCCATGTCAGAAAACCAACAAATTTAACTGAACTGCACCAATTCTGTCAAGAGGAGTGGTCAAAGATTCAACCAGAAACTTGCCAGAAGCTTGTGGATGGCTACCAAAAGTGCCTAATTGAAGTAGAAATGGCCAAGGGACATGTAACCAAATATTAGCATTGCTGTATGTATATTTTTGACCCAGCTGATTTGGTCACATTTTCAGTTTACCCATAATAAAGTCATAAAAGAATCAAACTTCATGATTGTTTTTTGTGACAAAGAAGTATCTGTTCCAATCATTCTATCAGAGAAAAATCAGATTTGTAGAAATAACTGGAAACTCAAGACAGCCATGACATTATATTCTTTACAAGTGTATGTAAACTTTTGACCACCACTGTAGCTTTGTTGGCCAGAATGGGGAACTCCTTGGCAGCTGCCAACCAAAAACTCACTCATGCTAGGGCCTTCATCTGGGTCCGGATTTTGTCCAGGGCCCAGTTCAGAGTCAGCATTTTTCCTCTTCAAAAACATATCCATCACTTTCATCATCGTCCTGCTACCCACAATGCCACTGTCAACGACACCTGTCGCTGCATCCATGCGTCACTAATTCACTTGTCTCCAAGCGCAAAGCATTTACCGTATTTTCCGCACTATAAGGCGCACGGGATTATAAGGCGCATCTTAAATAAATGGCCTATTTTGAAACTGTTTTCATATATAAGGCGCACCGGATTATAAGGCGCACCGTCAGGTTTTGAGAAAATTAAGGGCTTTTAGGCTTATAGTGCGGAAAATACGGTAGCTATCTGCTGCTGCCACATAGTGGTATGGAAGAGTACTACATGATTACTCTGCCAGGCGCTAGACCACACAGGCACACAAATTGGATAATTTCCCACAGCATGACAATATCTCACAGCACACTGGTGTTCCGCGGCACAGTGGTTGACTTAAGCCACCAACACCAAAGTGCCCGGCATTAAACAAATTATTCACATACCAGTGGTCCTGGGAATCCCGGCGGTCCTGGGAAAAACAAGAGGAATATAATAATTTGTTTATAGTGATCACATTAATATTTTCTTTATCAGGCTATGAACTTTCCATCTCACCAAGGAAGCATTATTTGCACTCTATTTGCATGAGATTAAAAGTGCTTAAAATGCTCAGATAAATCCTTCACAGGTGTGTATAAAACATGCAAACTAACATATGTCGTGGCACATGGCGTCCCTCGTTGGCGTCTGAGCTCGCGGTCCGCCATTAGCTAGAATGCTAGCCGTTACCTCGTGCGTGTTAGCGTTAGCTTAGCATGCTCAAAATGTTTGCTCACCGATTTCTTGATTTCTTCGTGAGGGACACGTGGGCTCTAAGCTGCAGCTAAACAGGCACAGAACCAGGGTCCACCTGGGCCAGGTTTAAAGCCATTTCATCAACATTTCTGGTGTTTTATCCAGGACTCAACATCTTCCTCCACACGGGAGCCGCCGACCTTCTCTCCTTCCAGCAGCCATCAAGGCTCTCTGAATTCTGAACTTTGAACTCAACCAGGTGACCACACCTGCTGCCTCCTGATTGGCTGAGAGCTCCTCAACGATCTGCTTCCTTCAAAATAAAATTCCAATGATTTATTGTATTTTACAACAAATGCCAATTTTTAATACTAAATAATGTATTTCATGAATGCACACACACGCGGATAATTTTAATAAAAATGTCGGGTTTGGATATGCATTTAACTGTTTTAACTTGATCCACTGCAACACAAGGACCATAAAATGATTAATTAAATAGTGAAATAATATATTTTTTTTACTTAAAATGAATTTATATTTTAATGAATTGTTGACACATATAATAACACATTTATTTATTTATTTATTTAATTCCAATTTCAATTAATTAGTGACGCATTTAATAAATTGTTTAATGATGTTTTTATTTATTTAATTTTGACACATTTCATCCTCATAGCTGGAGTTCTATGAAATGATCACTGCAAACCACAGCTTACTGAAAATGGTCCAGCATGAAATACTGTGTCAGAAAGATAACTTCAGAGCATGCATTATGCACTTATATTGTTTGTGCACTACATGTTGATGTTCAAAACAGTTTAATGTTAAAATGTTATCCATTTTTGTCCGTTTAAGTGGCCACATTTCCTTTGTGTGTGTGTGTTATATCCCAGATCTGGTCACCCTAGGTTTCAACACCAACTCTGCATAATTCCAATAACTGAAGTTTAAATTATGAGCTGAGCAGATTTTTTCTTGAATCAAATTGGGCTTTTTTTTTTATTAAAAAAACAAAAACAAAGAAACAAAAAACTAAGTCAGTAGGATGCTTCTTCATACATGTACATTTTTATGATGGAATGAGAAATGCAATCAACAACTGTAATGGCATAATTTTTAGCTGATATTGATTTGTTTTCCATACCTAACATGGCATGTTGTCTTCTCATGCTCTATCTCAAATCAATGATTAACTCCTAGCTAACATGTTGGAAAACTGAATTTCCTCTTTAAAAACAGAGGTAAATATTTTTTGAACCCTAAACCAGGTGAACAACACATGAACAAAAACATCTATCAGTCCACACAGACTACGAAACAGCATTATTAATGATTCTGACCTTGCAATTGTCATAATACAGAGAAGAGTTTGATACAGTCAAGTTTTCTGACAGGACAAATGAGTACATTTCTCCAAGGTTCGCTCTCCTGGGGGGGTGATATCGATACAAAAGCAGGTCATGTGACACATCTCCTTTTTCATACATTTTGACACCATATTCACTGGTGCTTTCAAGTGAAAAACACATAAAAACTGTTTCAAGTATTTTTTATTCTTCACTGTAGAAACACTGTACATTGTACATTAATTTATGAAAATTAGACAAGATCTGCATTTTAGATTAAACCTTCCAAATAAAATAAAAATAAGACCATGAAACTATCTTCTTTTTTTTCTCCTCTCTCACCCAACTCTTTCGGAAAAAAAGTTGAAAACCCCTCTAAGATGTACACTAACCCACAATTAAGGAGCAAACGTCCGCATCGATTTTGGATCAACTGTCCCTTTTAAGGAAAAACAAGTAAATGAAGCGACGATTTCATACTACTCACAACAACCCCATCAGCACATTTCCCAAGACAGGATTCTATTGCAAGCAATGCTATAAACCTTTAATTAAAATACACTGTGTGCATCATATTTTGCAGTTATAAAGGACTTCTGTGCCAGGTGAGCCTGGTCTACACACGTACGTCTGTGCGTCCAGGTCGGATCATAAACTCCCACCATGTCAGTCTGCTATTCATATAGTAACAGTAATAAAGTACACGTAATGATTTGTAAACATTTTTTAATATCGCCATCTGACATGTTTCTAAAAAAAATACCAGGCATTTTAAAGTGTCCTGTTTTGTGCCTCTTGTAGGATCCACAGCAGCGACAGGCTGTGAAAGCACGAGTCCTGCAGGCACCTCGTCAAGGTCTCCCACCCGAGAGGAAGGAACCGTCCTAAACCTGCACGCAGCGTCATCATCCGGGATGCAAAGCTTTTTTGTTTTTTGTTTTTTTTGCTGCGTGGATCAGTCGCAAGTTCATAACTGCTGCATGACTACAGTGCTTCATCAGAGAGAGGGAGAGGCATGCAGCCAGGCCCTACGACCACATACAAAAAGAAAGACAGAGAAACTGGTTAAAAGCCTGAAATGTTGGAGTCACCAAAACCCTTACTTCAGGTTTGGAACTTCATCATCCTTAGTGAAACAATTCTGCAGAACATTACGTGGTCTCAGGTGATAGACAGAGGCTCAGTTTCTGGACTGCTGTGTTACCTCCTCCCTATCTCACTCTGACGTAAAAACTGGATGTTGTTAGCATTGTCAGCTAGTTCGGGATACTGCTCCACAGAGAGAATGTAGTAGCCGTCATAGCCCAAAACCTTTCCGCCGCTCAGGAGCTGCCTTTTCTCCCCTTCTGTCCAGAGACGAACTCCCTCTTCCCCGTCTCTCACGCGTTGCTGCTCACGTGCCCAGGCGTTTGACAGCGCCCTCTGTCTCGCCAGTTCCAAGATCCGTGCCTTCTCCTCATCCAGCGTTGTCCCGTAACGCACGTGGAGAGCCAGAGCCCCGTACTGCAGCTCCACGTCAGCGAACCGCCGCGTTTGCCCGTTGATCACGGCTGTGGACTGGTACACTGTGACATTCACGCCATTTTCCAGTGACTTTCTGCCGGAGGTGAGCCGGAGCGCACTCAGGTCATTTTCAGGCAGGCTGGTCTTTATGAAATAGTGCGTATCGCGTCCCTCTACGGTATAATGTAGCTCCTCGAGGTAAAAAGCATTGTTCAAGACTGCTGCCACTTTGATACAGTCCTCATTAGCAATGTTGAGCGCGTTGGTCACCACGCGGCCTTGGCTCACGGCCACCATCACTCCTTTTCCAATCAGAGAGCGGGCGGTGGAGAACCACAGCCAGGTTTTATCCTGGTCTGCACGTTGGTGGTTCAGCTGGATCTCTGGCATCCTCTCAAAAGACAGGAAGGAGTGAGAGAGCCGCATCACCTCCTGCTGGACTCCTGTGATAGACTGAAGAAGGAAAAACGCAGATCTTCAACCCAGTTACAGCTCCTCAGACTCATACCTTCAAATCAATCAGTGTTTCTACGGCAGGAATATTTCTTTGGATACACACAGGCAGGTCGTCCCACAGCTGGCTCTTTCTCATCTCCAGTGAGGGCTCTGTCAAGTCCGATTTAGGAATAGGGAACCCTGGGATGGCGTTGTGGAGATGGAAACCAAACGTGACCAACCAGATGTTTACATCTACACAGGGAGAGAGAGAAGCAGATGGGGAGAGTCATCGGTACAAAACGGGCCTCACTGCTCTTCTCATCACAGAGGACGTCGGAGGAGAGGAAGGCTGGGGAAGAGCAGAATGTGTGTGATGGCGTGCAAATCAAAAAGAAGAAGTGCGATGCTATGAAGCGAGGCTGAAGAGTTCGGTGGAGAGCTCGCAAACTGCTCAGAACATTTCTTGAGGAGCCATCCAGCCACCTCATCCGGGCCTGCTGCTGTACATGGGTGGACTTTCTGTCTCAGCAGGATTTGCAACCGTTGGGAGATCCCACCTGTAACATATTCTTTGATGTGGTGAACCTTGCTGATGGGGTTGTTGCCCCGAAACATGTACAGGTTGAAGGGCTGGGGGTCCTTAGCGACGCGGGTCCATGTGCTGATGTCAGGAGTTGTCCACCTGGAGGAGAAAACATGATCAGGATGGAAGGAGACGGGATTGATCGCCTGAATAAGTGTGTGAACGGGTGTGGGTGCGTGCACGTGCATCTGCGTCAGCGCGCCTACCTCCCTGCAGAAATGTCATAGTCTTTTTCCCCAAAATGCAGCAGTCGTGTCAGGGGATCGTAAAGTCCTCCGTGAAATCCGATCACCAGCACAAAATCCGGGTTGGAGTCAAAGTAGACCTCACCGTATGCTGTATACATCACCTGTGTGGATGGGTAGAAACCAAATGAAAGGCAGAAGAAGGTAACAGGAACGTTGTATGGATGCTGTAGAGACACACGTACTTGTTTCAGCAACAGTCCGTTGTTGCTAAAGACAGCCAATGGAGTCCCAGTGTTATCACACGCAATATAAAACTCATCTCCGCTGCTGAGCTCCATGGCAAATACGTGACCCTGCGAACAATTTACACACACACACACACACACACAGGTTGAAAAAAGATGCTGTAGTTAGGCTTGACATTGTTTACCATTTAGCGTAGCGGCAGCTTCACGTTGTCGAGTATTCCCACCTGAAAGTCATAGTAAAAGGACGTGATCTCCGAGCTGGAGTGGTTGTAGACGTGGGTGATTCTGGTAGGATAGCTCAGATCAGCGTAGAAGAACTGCAGATGCTGGCCCAGGCTGTTTTTTGACGCCACGCGTCGCCCCAGACCGTCGTAGCGGTACTGCACGGTCCAGCTGGAGGCTTTACTGTAGACACGAACTAGAAGGCCTAATCAAAAACAACGTAAAAACACAAGTGTTGGTGGAGAACATCACCATCAGAAATAGACTGCTGGGGCGTGAGTACGCACTAGCAGCTGTATTTATCAGGACCACTCTGACCTTTTGAGTTGTATTCAAAAATGTCAGCTCCCCTCTGTTTCAGGAAGCCGTCTTCATCCAACCGGTACTGAACGTCGCCCAGACGAGTGATCCTGTCCCTCAAATCGTAACGCAGAGGCGTTAAACGGCCACTGTTGCCGGGGTTCAGCAGATGCAGGTTACCATTCAGGTCATAGTTATACCTGCAAGCCACCAAAGCCCCTTTCAGCCTCCACTCAACGGGAAATCTGGCAGCTGTTGACTGCCGTCTCACCTCCACATGATCTTCTCATTCAGAGAGACCGTCTGCAGCTGTCCGTCAACGTCGTACTCGTAACCGTACTTGGTCGTGTTTGCGAACGGCCCGATCTTGACCTCCCGCTTGGTGACCCTGCCCACATTGTCATACTGGATGGTGATCCAGTACATCAGGGACCTGAAGATCTCATACTGGATCTCCTTGATGCGGCCGTGCTGGTCAAAGTGTTTGGTGTACGTCATCACCGTCGTAGAGATGATCTGAGGCAGAGCGCAGAAAGACAAACATCCGGGGATGAGAGAGTCTCTGCAGTGACAACAGTCAGCAAGACCAGACACTTAAATAACGATGTCCCACCTGATTGATGTCATAGTAGATGACTCCAAACTTCCCAAACTGCTCCACCTTCCCAGATATGTCATCAAACTGGTACAGGTCGATGGGGAGGGGCGTCTCGTTGATCACCGCCTGCATGCTGGTGACCCTGAAGCTGTTGTCGTAGGTGTAGTCAAAGCGCGCGTTCACCATTCCGTCCTCACTAAAGCGGAAGATCTGCCTGTCGACCAGAGGGCCGACCTGGCGATATCGAATGGAGCAGATGAAACCTTCGCTCTGCAGATTGACCGTCTTGAGCACGCCCGCCATCTCGTCGTATGTGAAGCTGACCCGTGTTGAGTCATAGAGGATCTCCGCCAACTTGTTCTGATGAAACACAGCGCAGCGCACACTGACCGTTAAAGACGCAGCCGCCGCTCCTCCGGGAAGAGACGGAAACCACGGTTACCTGTCTGCGGTACTTGTAGAGTATCTGGCGGCCTGTCCCGAGGTGGGCAACTCTGAGGAGCTGAAACAAACAAGGAACAAGACAGGAAACAATGTCAATTTAGGTCTGCTGAGTCCATTATCGATCTATGATGGACACACACATCCACACACACCTGCCCGTCCTCAGAGTAGTCCACAGTAACGGAAGCGTTGCTCTCCGGGGGGGTGTAGATGTTCCTGTAGTATCCGATAGATCTGATGGTCTGCATGGTGTGTCGAGCCACACTGGGCATGGTGACCGCTGACAGACGGCCTCCAGCCCCGTAGTCAAAGATGTACTGGTGCTGGCTGTGCAGCATCAGCACCATGGACTTTCAGAGAGAGAGAGGGTAGACACGTTATACTTACAGTACACGTACCGCCTAGCATCAACTACAGTTGCTGCTCCATCAGGTCACTTCAGGGATCTGAAGGTGTTGTTATTTCCTGAGGTGATATCACTCGTCCCCGGGTGACATGAAAACGGGCCCCTCCTGTTTTTCTTTTTTGGTATTTTGCCATTGTGCCCCTTAGCTGATGAAGCAGATTAGCATCCGTGATGTTGCTGGGTGGGTCACATGACTCCACCTCAGCCAGCGTGCCTCTGAGCCATAGCAGAGGTGCAGGTTGTGCAGGCTGGGGAGGGTGTCGCTGGCGGCCCTGGCCAGGGAGCCCAGCCTTGCCCGGGACCTCCTCCACATATCTGAGCAGGCGATGACTCCTCCCAGATGTTCCGTCTCCTCTGCTGCAGCTGGCTTCCTGCTCCTCCATCTTTGTGGCGTTAATAATCAGCTATTTCCTCACAACATCATGGCTGCTGTTCCCCGCCCAGCGTTCCACTTACAGCCTGTGCGTGCTTCACCGTGATATAAAATCAGCTCAGCTCAAACATCAGCCTTTGCCTCCTTTTGCAGATGATGTTGGTTCTGGCCTCCATTTGCAGCACAGACATGTGGGTGACGTCACACAGTTTTAAGAGCCACATCTGGCATCAGAACAAAGTGACTCGACCACACTCGTGACCTTTCCTGACAGGTGTGGCCTTTCTCAGGGGCGGATGTATCCGTCTGACAGAGCTGCTCTTTAAAGCCTCCCAAGACTATTTGCAGGCTGTTTAAATGGGTGAAGTCATTGAATGACGCTTGTCCAAGTCTCACCTACAACATTGACTTTGTGAACAAAAGTTATCCCCTCTTTGGTGAGGCTGTACCTTGTCTAGGTAAGTGTAGCTCCACATCTTCCCATCAGCAAAGACTCTGCTTATGATTCTTCCTTGGCTGTCATATTCCCACTTTTCTGTGCTTGGACCCCTCTGAAGGCCCGTCACTTGTCCCGTACTGGACAGACACACAAGAAAAAGGCTCAGCAGTGCATTCACACATTTATTCATTCATTCATTCAACAGGAAATATAAGCCTGGGTGTGTGTACATGGACCAGCCTGGAATTTTCATTGTGTTTGGTCGATCTACTGCAACAATAAAGGCTTCTATTTTTATCCAATTTGAAATTAAAATTGTAATTCATCAGTAAGTTCTGAATACATTTTAACAATGCAAATTGACATGAATAAAAAAAGAATAAAGCAAATACAAATGAACAGTTTACCTGGAATATGTCAGGTTAACTGGCAGTAGTTTATTGCTTGGATCCCATAGTGTTGGGTGGCCCTGGGCGTCATAGATGATCTTCAGCTGGAACTTCCTGTGGTCATCATAGATTTTTTCTGTGTGGAGGGAGCGATCGTAATCCACCGACAGCAGGTTCCTTCCATTTACCTGCAGACCAACAGGAAGCCACATCAGTAAATCAGGAATCACTCAAACCAAAGAGGAATCAGCTGTTTTCTGGTCTTGATACTGACAATGTGCAGTGGAAATAAAGAGGATGCAAGTTTCTTTTTGGAAGTGGAAGCATATTCAAATGATCTCAGGTTGATTCCCGTTAATTGTGTAAATCGTCCCGGATCGTGGTACTCGGGCTCCCTCTAGTGGAGGAACCATCGAATTATTTTAATTAAAAATAATACAAAAACCTTTAATACAATAGTGCAATTGTTTTAAACGCTTTCAAAAGACAATTTTTTAAATCTGAGTTTAAAAATGAAATAAAATAAGTAACTAAGATGTTTAAGTGCAGTGTTAATGTAAATAAAATCCTTAGGAATGCTGGTCCCACCTCATTATTTGTGTGTGTAAACATTTGAGCAACCACAGCTATAAATCATTCTATGAGTCTTATAGACAAACAAATTGTAGCTGGTATGATAGTAACAAAAAGATGGTGAATATGGACACAGCTGTGTCCTGATGTTCAGTAAACACAAGGGCCAATGTGCAGCACACTGGGGCAGGACTCCAGTTCATTACAAGGCACATGCATTATTTATTCACACAAACCCAGCTAGTGGGTATTTACTCTCTCTGATCAAAACATGCAAGAAAATTGGACAAATAGTCTGAGAAATCTCCTGAAAGAACATGATAAACACACAAACGAAGGCCCCGCAGCTCCTCAAAGACCTCTGGAAAATAGACTTTAAAAAGTGTGACTTTCATTTCGGCACAGGAAGCTTTTACATGATTTTTACAATTTACAAAGTGATTGTTTTAAAAATATTTGACGAGCCTGGAGTTTTTCTGTTGCTCTCTGCTGAAGAAAGCAGCTGGAGAGTACTCACCCTGAGCTTCCGCCCAAACACGACAGTTTTCCCCCGTTCCTGCTCCTTTCTGAACCTCCATTCCACCAAATTTTGTCCATTTTCTCCCGGTAATGTCATGTTTCTCCGAACCACGGTCGGATTAGCAGCACCTACAAATAAGCATAAATGACACCTTCACACATTTGCCGTGTTGGTCTGAAATAAGCTGTGTAGATCGTTCATACGAGGAGACAATGGTTGTTTAAGGCCACAAACTCCACCAGGTAAATTTAGTCAGACGATTCTGATTTTAAGGGAGAAGAAGAAAATTTACCGGATAAATCTGTCGACTTTGCAAACTGCGTTAACAGGCACAAACAATTAACCAGGCAGCGCTTTTGCTGAGAGAGCAACAGGCCTGTCTCTGCTGTCCCAGAGCAGCATCCCTGCACACTTTTCCATTTTGAATGTGAGTGCACATATTATACATATTGGTTTGATGACATTCACCGTTAGCACACCTGCTAGTATATGCGGCTCCGTCTGGTAGTGTGTTACCATCCCATTCGCGTAGATGACTCTTAGTGAATGGTCACTGCCCACCTGGTAACTGTTACGAAGTTGGTCTACGTGAGAGAAACACAGAGAGAAACCTTCAATGTTTCTACATGATGAGAATTAAAGACCTGACAGAACCCCCCCCCCCAAACAAATAGAAGACGTTTACATCCAGATATACACTCGGGACACTGTACCCTGCACCAACGTGTAGAATGAATCCACTGATGACAAGTTGGTTGTTATGGAAACATCCTCATCCCTCCCAGATGTCTCGATGTCCACGGCAACGGCCCCGGATGACATGTCGTTGTGGAGACTGGTGACCACCCCAGTAGGGAAGGTCACGTTCGTCAGACGGCCCTCGCTGTCGTAACTGTAGGCAGAGAGGGGGGGACAAAAGGTTGTCTCTCACAGATCCAGAAAACAGCTTAAAAACAAAACTACCAGCATAAAAATGGGCTCATTCAAAAAGAAAATATAAAGAAAAACATAAAAATGCATGTTTGCTCACTCATAGAAGGTAGTCCAGCCGATTTGGATGCTTTTGGTTGCCATCAAACCACTGTTGCCATGGTAACTTAACAAGACCAGTTCTTGGCCCTGAGCTGCAAGGCTCTTGAGGTGCCCGTTGGTCCCGATGGTTAGCCAGATGACCTGACATATGCAAAAACCCACAGCAGAGGAAAAGAGCCTTAAGTGATAAAGGCTGTATCATTTTATGGCAGCATGATTTTACACAGTATAATCAATATTTTTAAACTCTTTCCTGAAACTGTCAATTTTATTTGAATGAATATTTATTAGGACCATCAGCCACTGTGCAGCTTCAGAAATGTACAGTGTGAACAGCAGCACTGCACTTAAATGCATGGGGAAAAACCTATACACCTGCACTTAAGACTTGATTTTATCTCATTTTTCCCTTTATATTAAAGAATGAAAATCATATCTTTTAAAAACACAATATTTCACGGAGTATTTTTAGATTTTCATTTAATCTGTTTAATTCACTGTTCTAATTTTTTGCCACTAGAGGGAACCAAAGTACCACTAATGGGTCGTGGACCGCATTTTGAGAAAGGCTGTCAGGTCATCTCACCTGGTTGTCAGGGGCAACCACACGCACTGGCATCCTATTAGTATCTCTACGGATACGGAGAGTATTTCCATTGCTGTCCGTTACCGCGGTAACATCCTCTTCATTGCTAAAGACGACATAATGCGTAAGAAAAAGAGACAGAATTGTGAAAAGTGTACTACATGTACACATCATACATACAAGTGTACGTACGATATTTTCAGGATGCTTGGCTTTGATCACTTCCACACACCCACCCACCCACCCACCCACTCACCTGTAGCTGAAGTTGTAGATGTAATCTCCAGTGACGAGCGACGCGGTGAACTGATGAGTCCCGTTTGCGTCAAAAATGTAGAGCTCCTGGGAGGTCGGACACGCTACTTCATAGGAGCCGAGGCCTGACGGGAGTGAACCTGAAGACACAAGGCTTCATGGTGAAGAGGCATGAACAGTGCACGTGTGTGTTGAGGTGGAGAGTTATATCTCCATGCACGAGTTAGCACACACAAAGAAACTGGCAGCTTTCAGATCTGCCAGCCGGATTGAGGCAGATATGCTAAAGAATGGAGGGCTGTCATTAAATATTAGCTGCACCACATTAGACACACGCACACGAGCACACGCACGTGCGCACGTGCTGTCAGTTCTCTCTGAAAACTTTTGCATGAATGACACAATGAATCTTTTTGCAACACACACCGGCAGACTGTCGATTCTGTTGAATTGCTCGGATGCGGATGTTTCCCAGATCGGCAAAGTACAGCGTCCCATCGGGAGACGCCGCTAACGAGGAGGGACAGTTGAGCCTGGCGTCCTTCGCGTAACCAGTTTCTGACTGATAGCAGTCACAGTTGGCGTCGCTCTGCAAGACAGAGGGAGGAGTGTGACACAGAGAAGAGGACAGCTGCAGCGCTGATGAGATCAACTTCCGCTCCAGCTGATCAGGTTCTAATCTGTCTCTTATTTGTGTTCTTTATTTATTCTTTCCACAATTCCTACAGCCGCCATCGGGCAAAGCTCCCGGAAAACACCGCACTGAAAATCTTTAAGTAAATCTAATTCCTACAGCCAATTTAAACCTAATTTCTAGTTATTTTTTGTGAGATCATGGAAGAATCAACAAAAGTAGGAAAGAAAAATTGGCATGAACGTAAACATTGAAGTGTCACACAGTAATAACTGTGTAATTACCTTGCAGTCACAGTCAGACGGCGCTCCGGCAATCAGAATCATTTCTCCATCAGTGGACACCTATCGAGTCACAAAAGAAGACGCACGATGAACCATTTTTAAAGCCAAAGTCTCTCAAATCTCTCTCTCTCTCCCTCAGCAGGTGAAAGACTGGATCCGGTTACCTGCCGGATGCGGTGGACCTTCTTCTCATCGGTTTCTGCGATGTAGAGGGTCCCGCTGTAGGACAAGGCGATCGCTGTAGCCCCCTCCAGCATGGTCTGCACCGCTCTGTTCCCCACCGTGTATTCTATCCCAGGCACCTGGCAGTGTATCGGACGACCTGCCACGATACGAACCTGGACACGGACACGGACACACACACGAGTGTAACTGAACCAGCCAGAGCCAGAGTCTTAACATCTAAATATCATTCATTTTAAACTACTCAGATGCGTTTTTTGCGTTTTATTAACGTTCCACACATCTGTTGTGGTGTTCAGTATCTAGGTGGGACTGGGAAACATCCATGAGGCCTCACTGTAGGTGGACAAAAGAGCACCTGTCCGTTTTCTGTGATCTGCAGCACGACGTTGTTGTCCAGGACGTAGATGGAGTTGTCCATCGGGTTGATGGCTAAGTCCGTGGGCCATTCCAGGCGAACCTGCCAGAGGAAAGCAGAGGTGGGAAAGGGTCTCCAGCGGGTCAGGGGTTGCAGGTGCTTTACCGCCGTCACGCAGCACCTGTCGTATATGCATGCTGGTGTCACAGGTCAGGGGTCGAGCGGAGGTCAGGTCGTGGCTGCCGATCACCGTGGAGATGATCCCGTTCAGATCCACTTTCCTGATCATTGTCCCGTCCACGAAATAGATCAGACCGTTTCTATCAGCAGCAATGCCTGAAACACACAAGTTTACACACACACACACACACACACACACACACACACACACACACACACACACACACA
>BJFM01000944.1:27208-38194 GCA_016586285.1 Arothron firmamentum
TGTGTGTGTGTGTGTGTGTGTGTGTGTGTGTGTGTGTGTGTGTGCGTGTGTGCGTTGAGGATAATTTTAATGCCCTGAAATCTTAGCTGGTGCATCAATGCGGTCAAGTTGATTTATTCCTGATAAGTGTGCATCTGTGCGTTTGTTTTGTGCACTAACTTGTTACCTTCTTCACAGTTGTCGCCCTTGTAGCCAGTGTTGCAAATGCAGGCACCCATTAAGCAAATCCCATGTCCTCCACAGTGGATGTCGATGCACTGGTTGGCTGGCACATCGCATTCCATGCCCTTCCAGCCGCTGTAGCACTGGCAGCGGCCGTGCGAGTACTGGCCGTTACCGTTGCAAAGAACCGGACAGGCAGCTGGAACACAAAGCAGCAAGAGAGAGCCCTGTTGGAACGGACCGCTCTGGTCAGAACGCTCAGGGAACCTGACTGCCTGAGGGGGCTTGTGTTCAGTCTTCCAAATCACCTTCAGGACAGTACAGTGTAGACCAGAGGTGGGCAAACTGAGGCCCAGGGGCCACATGTGGCCCGATGAACCATTTAATCCGGCCCGCAGAGTCCGGCCCGCAGAGTCTTCACAATAATTTCTCCAAAAGCCAAATTAAGAGGGTTGTTAGCTTGATTGGTCAGGAAAAGGTTCAGACACCCCCTTTCACCTAGCCTGCTAACATGTCCTCTCATAATTTGGAGCTTCATTATCCATCTCTAGGTGGACCAATTTACAAAATATTTTCTCAGTCAATAGTCCATCAAGCAGGATTTTTAGTTAACCTCCAATCCTCATTTGGGGGGGTTAGTTTCCTGCACCACCTGGCCAGCCCGTTCACCAAGCTCTAAAACCCAATGTGGCCCTTCAGGCAAAATAATTGCCTACCCCTGGTGTAGAAAGATATCTCTCCTCAGCAAAAAAAACCCCCCAAAAAACACCTGAAAGTCCATCTGGAGGCTGTAAAAAAGCGACTTAAGGACTCACAGATGGTCAGTAACAAGATTCTCTGCTCTGATTGGACCAAGCTTGGAGTTTTTGGTGTTAATTCTAACCTTCCTGGATGGAGGAACCCAGGCCCAGTACCATCCTTACTGTGAAGCATAGTGGAGGGGTGTTTTTGCTGGTCAGGGTTGAGGGAAAGCTGAATAAATCTTTTATTGTTCAGTAAAACGGAGAAAGATTTATTTAACAAATGCAGGGATGATTAAAAATAATCAGTAAGATAGCACCTACTCAGAGGGCAGTGACATTCAGCGAATATTAAAGCAGCCCAGAGAACACCGAGAACCAGCCTTCTGGCAGAGTCGTGTGTGTCTGTGTGTGTTTGTGTGTTTACCTCGAGAGCAGTCTGGCCCCAGAAACCCTGGGAAACAGTGGCATATCCCTGAGAGGCAATCTCCATTCCCATGACAATTCTGAGGACACTCCATGATAGAGTCTGTGATCGGCAGAGTGTGAGAAAAAGATGTGGATTTCTGATAGTAATCTGTCTACAAACGAGAATTATGTCCACATCTACAGTCACAAACTGAAGTGAAGGGAGGAAAAAACAAAAATAAATCAGGATGTGGACGTTGGGGCAGACTAGCCTTGCTAACTGGGAGTGGGGTCGGGATTTGTGTGTGTGAGTGTGTGTGTGTGTGTGTGTGTGTGTGTGTGTGTGTGTGTGTGTTAATTCCTAGTTACAATAGTAGTTTCTTTGGTGCCAGTCATGTCCAAGGTCGTGATATGATTTTCCATCCATTCATCCATCCATCCATCCATCCATCCATCACTCCATCCCTCACCTATTATGACTGTATTGTAAGTGACTTGCTCCGTATTCCGTCCATCGTTGTAGAAGGCCACATGCCAGATTCCCGTGTCCAGGTACTGAATGAAGCTTGCCTCGTGCGTGCTCACCGAGCGCGCGTGTCGAGCTCCTGCCGTGAAGTCATTGTGGTGCGCGTGAGCCAGGTGAGTGTACCACAAGTCTGCATCACGTAGCGCTCGTTTCTCCTTGGAAATGAGCCTGTTACTATCCAGTAATGACACAAAATCATACTGGAAGAGAAAAAAACAAAAAAGATCAAACCAAGGTCATTTTATCCGTATTCTTTGTTACCGTGCAACTAAATTTTGGATTTTAAGTTCTGTGGGGCTGCCTTTACAGTGAGCTTGGAGTCAGCAATGAACAACCATGAAACCTGATCAGTATCAAAGGTCAGATCTGCTTCGGATTTTGTCCTGGTTCTGATGTTGACAACAACTGTAAACACACACGTGCCTTTTTAAACCGACCTGTGTGTGAGAAGGGGGTAGGCCTTTGCGTCCGTACACGCCCACAAGCGCATCTTTCTCCAGGGAGATGTTGAACTTTAAAAAGAGTGGCTGGTCAATATACAGCTGAGACCTCCAAAAAACACCTGGGAGAGAAATAAATGAGTTATTATTAATAATACAATGGTAAATACTCTTTAATCTGTTCAGACTGATACTACAAGTCCGAGAATATAGTAAATCATAACCAAAAATTATTTTTGCATGATTTTTATTTGTCGTTGTGCCAGTGTGAGTCAGCACAGACTTGTAATGTAATTGGCACAGATGCAACCAGATGCAGATGCAGATGCTGAGAGAGAGAGCGAGAGAGAGAGAGAGAGAGCGCTAACGAGCCTGACCTGGTGGAATAACTTGCATGGCTCGTCTACCCACGTCCACCTCTCCGGTGTCGATCGTGTTGTTCTCTAGAAGTAACCATTTACCTGTGCATAGATTTCAGTGAGTGTATATAAATTCTTTCTTGTGAAACTTAAAACATTACTCCTACAACAACAGCATAAAGTCAACAGAAGCCTTCACCAATGCAGAAAAAGGATACGAGAAGTTAGAGCAAGGACATCGATCTGCGTAAAACTGATCTGCTCGCCTGTGGCAAATCAGCAGGCACCTACAACTCACAGTTCCTTCATGTGGAACTAACTCACTGTGCTCTGACTGCTTTAATAAACTCTACAATGGGAAAGATTAAAGGTGACTTTAATGCCATTCGCTCACCGTTATCCGGGGAGACTATGAAGGTGTTTGGAGTCGTGTCTCTCGCCCCTCCACCGTTTTCAAATGGTCCGTAAGTCTCATGATCCTGAAGCTGCCAGTTGAGGCCAAACAGATGCATAGCTGCAGAGAAAGAGGAAGAAGTAGAGAAGAGATGAGGGAAAGAGATTTCATGCCAATCCTGGTCATAGATTTGGTGGTCAGAGGTCGTATTTCTGTCTCGGTGCGATTGTTACCTGTCCTGATCGTCTTTCACTGTAAACAGATCTGCTGTTCTGAATTGTTTTGTCAGATTTAGTGTAATTAATATTTGTATGTTGGCTCTATTTTGAATTCTTCCTCTCTTTTGGACCTTCATGTTCCTCAATTCCAGTTAGCGCATCTAAAACCAACTTGTGAGGAGGACCCACGCTCCCAGCCGAGCATTCCAGAAGCACTGTCCCAGATAGAAACACGAGGCTGCAGAGGCTTGTTAGCCAAGACACCCCTATGATAGATAGATCCTCAAGGATGATGGAGCAAAGCTCATCACTCCCTGGGGTCCTGCCACTGCCGTCTTACAGCCCGAGTGACCTCAGCCCTGTGATAAGGCAAGCCATCCCAGAGTCCTCAGGCTCTGCTTCCTTGTCACGCTGTGCATGATTCGGCTTGAGAAGCTCTTTTCATCCTCTCAACTATGTCCTCAGTCAAAGTCGGCAACTCCCGGTCCCTACCGGATGGTCCTGCTTTCCTTCAGAACCTACTCAAGGTCTTGCTCCCTCCCACATAAGAGTTTTTAGTCTGAACAACACTGTGTCAGGTTCTTCTGGAGTC
Organism: Arothron firmamentum; assembly: GCA_016586285.1. Taxonomy (NCBI): domain Eukaryota; kingdom Metazoa; phylum Chordata; class Actinopteri; order Tetraodontiformes; family Tetraodontidae; genus Arothron; species Arothron firmamentum. The sequence continues at coordinate 31,048 of BJFM01000944.1, forward strand.
CCACTAGCTGACATTGTTCTGGGAGCGTCCCTCCACAGCTTGACAGAAACACTGACCTATGGTATCGAGAATCAGTGACCAGGTGTGTGTGCGTGTGTGTGTGTGTGTGTGAGAGAGAGGACTCTTACCTATGCAGTAACATAGCAGGAGGGCGAGCAGAACAGAGAGTCCCACCGCACTCACGGCCATACACCTGTTCAAAAGACACGACAAAAGACTGGTGTTGCTGTTGTCCTTTTGTCCATTGACCTCTGACCTCCTCAGATTCACAACCATACCTACCTACCCAGAGCAGCTCTGTGCAATTTTTACATTTTTTTTTTTTTTAGAATCAGCCTCACACACATATTTTGATTTATTCATGATTTATGTCAGAAGGAGGGTGCAGCGAAACCATCACTGTGGGCCAAAACTGTTGTGAGGGAGACACAGACAGAGGTTGAACTTACAACCTCCTCGCTGCGAGGCAAACGCGCTCGCCACGGCGCTGCGAGGATGACGAGGCTCAGGTGGTGCTCTGGGATTGGCCAGCTCACACATCTCTGACCTGCGACTGAACAGCTGGTGACATCAGAGCTGTTTAAACCGCAGCTGGAAGCATGCCTCTCACCCCCCAACAAACCACCAGCGTCAGGTTTGCATGTGCATGAGTTCATTGTAATTCTTTTAAATATAATTGTGTTAAAACATCACAGTAAACATCTAGCACTGAGCAGAGAACCCCCACTTTGTATATTAACCTTTGCTTCTCCTGTTTCCAGGCCGGGAGCACAGGTTAGGAACCTGTCCTTTGTTTCCTTCTCTTCCCTTTTTCAGGGTGGATCAGGGCTCCATTAAAGGGTTGGGTTTTTTTTTTTCCTTTGTTGTGTTGGCACTGCTCTCCTGTGAAGCTAATTAAGCTGCTTTTGTAGATTGATCTCTGTGCTGCTGGTCCTCTCGGGAGCAGCAAGGGCGGGGAGCAGACAGCGTTATGTCTCGGTCTCCCCAAGACCGGGGACATAACGCTGTACTGCAAAGCAACTAATGAGACCAGAAGGCTGTTGGCAGGCTTCCCCTCATTTCTGGCTTCCTTCCTTCTGGTTCTCACAACTATCATTTTTAATTTTTCACACGGCATCGAAGCTGTTAGTTCTACATGCATACGTCAGAAAATGAAATATTATTGAAAAAAATGGCAATATTGCATTAGCGTTATTAGCATCCAGTCTTTTGCTTTTGGGACCCTCTGCTTTTCCAAATGATTTTTGAACTCTTTCAACATCTTGATAAGAGTCCAGAGCTCAGAGACAGGAAAGCGTCCAGGCACAGAGCTGAAGAAAACGACCAAAATATTTCTGCTGCACTTAAGGTTGCTAAGAGCGGAGACCTCCGTCATTCAGGGATGGATGAAGTTGGGAACAACCAGGACGCCTCCCAGAGCTGGCTGTCCAACCAAACTGAGCATTCCAGAAAATTCAGTCAAAAAAGTGAGCCCAAAATTCCACCATCCAGGCTTGAAAGCCTCACTCACAGACGCATTAAAACCCACCTGAACCTAAAACAAAGTCAACTGATGGACCCCCATCCACACTGACAGATCTAGAGAGGATCTACAGTCAGGATAACCCCAAATCCATGTGTATATGTCACAATTTTTACCTCCACGAGCAGTACTTGGAGGATTTCTTGAACTTGAAGGTGGACCGAGACAAGGTATTCCTTGGCAGTGGCCTGGTCGGTGGTGAGTACACTGAGCCCGTTGCCATGGTGTAACCAGGGGTTGCAGTGGAGAAGAGGGGAGTGGTGCCTGTCCCTGTCTTAAAAAGAAAGTGCCTGAGAGAAACACAAAGATATTATTTTCTCACAGCAGTGTTTGAGTGGTAGCAGTGACAGGTAAATAACAATGACTAATGATAACTTTGTAAAGCTACTGTTGATATGATCTGTTAGCAACTCTGAGCAGATAAAATCACACAGTAGGTGACTTTAATACCAATGTAGACGTTGACAGAGCGTCAGCTCTGCACGTCATTTGTTATTAGACGACAAAGAGCGTGGGACATCCATCAATAACCGCATATGGAAGCCATCATTACTCCAAGAACAAGAACAGCAGGCTGACAGAGAGTCATAGCTCGGTTAAACCATCTATTTCCTCAAATATGAGTAGAAATGAGTTCATGAGTTTCTCCACCAACACAATTACAGCCTCTTGAGAGAGAAATCAAGACATATTTCCGCAACTGTCAATAAGGAGAGAAATATCCAGAATTCCACCTGTCATTTTCAGTCTCATCTGCTGCCCCCCTGATCTTAAATCACTGCTATCAGATCAACATATTTTATTTACAGAACAACATCTAACACTTCTTGCATTATATTTTTCTTCTTTTTTTTTTTAACCCACCAATACGTACATCAACATCGATGGTAACGTGAGTATGCTAACCATAGCTACTTCCGTGATTTGAGCCAATGATTACCTTGTCTCCAGAGGCACATTGCTGCCGAGCACCCAACTGTCTTGCAGTGGGACACTGTCGGGCGGTGTGGTCTGCACCTCCACTGGTAGCTGGCCAGCCACAGAGGCCGGACTCCCGGTAGCAGGGGGGATCGGCTGAGATGAATTCAGCGACTGGCTAACATGGAGCGTGGAGCCTAGAGCCTGGTTCAAGGCTGTGATTGAAGGCTGCTGGTGGTGAGGTGCTGGACACAAGATAGATCCTTGGTGATTGGATAGTTGCTCTGTCAACAGGAGAAAGCAGTAGATTAATAACTCTCATGAGCACACACTGATTATTTTCATGTTTAAGTCATTTAAGCATAGATGGTGTCCGTCTGGAAACCCTAAACTCTATCTTTCCTGCTATTAGTGGTCGGTCTGCTGGTACCTCCTCCATTCTCCTGACGCTGTCTCGGGAGACACACAAACCTTTTGCCCTTGCCTCTGCTATCTAGCAGCTTCCGTGGACTGTAGATACCCCCCTCGTGTACGAAAAATGCCAAACATCCCAAGTCTCAGAGAAATGATGAGACGAAAATAGCCTCTATCTGTAAACGATCACTTACTCGGCTTGATCCTGAAAATGTCCCTGTCCTCTACAGTCGTTGTCAGTCCAGTTTGTACAGCAGCAGGGAAAATTCCCAGCCTCTGAATTCTAAGAAGAGTGATACAGCAGAGGCATCTCTGCCTGTTTCTGCAGGTATCCAGAGCTGCACACTGACCTCCAGCCTCGCTGACGCCCTCCGCTTTAACATTTACATCTTCAGGATAACAGACGGCAGTGGTGTATATGGTATTCCACCGAGTCTCTCTGCTCTGCACAGCCTTTTTCTCTGCATCGCTGCAGAGATCCCCAGTTCCTTTCTTTCTTCCAGTCTTATACGAACCATTATTCTTTTGTTTACAGTCTCGTAAAAGCATGGCGCCATGGTGAGGAGATGCTCACAGTTACTCACTTTATTCGCTTTTCAATTTTTCATCTTCACATTAGATAATTTTTTTTTAGTTCATAGTGCTTTTTTAAAATAAAATAATGAAAATCACAATGTACATATTAACAGCACTTGAACCAACCATATAATTAAAAAAAAAAAACATTTGGCGTGTTAATTTTATATTTGTTACGTCATTTTCTGTATTTTTTCTGCAGATGCCGCACATGTAAAAGGTGTATATAAAACAATGATCACAGCAAATTCAATACTGTATCCATGGATATCTGCCAAATATGGGGATTAATTACTGAATGTGATGAGCAGCTAAATGGAGAAGGTCATAGGTTCCATTATATACTGTCAGACATGAACGTCACCAAGGTTATCCAGATGGATGCCCCCCACCCCACCCGCCCGCAGAGACTGGGCATGTCGTTAGGATTAAAGGGATAGTGCTACGCTGGCACAGATCATTTTTATCAGACAGATTCTAGTTTGACATAAATACATATATATATATCACAGACCAGGTCGGGTTAGTGATGGAGTTCCACAAAGTTCTGTATTTGGACCAACCCTTTTCACTTTGCACGTGTTAGGCTGCTTTTCAGGATGCTTCTCCTCACCTACAGGCTCCGTAGAGGCCAGGCTCCATCATATCTGGAGAAGCTCAGAGCACCATATCACCCCCTACAGAGAGCTCTCAGAGTGCTGGTTAACTTGTAGTTCCCAGAATCCTTCAAGGTAGCCTTGAACTCAGTTCCCAGGGAAAAGAAACATGATCCACTGGCAGGGGTCTCTCTCTCTCTCTCTGCTGATCTGCAGGTATGGCTAACCCAACGGGTAAAATATATTTAATGTGTTCACATTTATGATGTATGCCCCTTTTCCCATCTTTAGCCCAACTCCTTCACCCAGCTGTCCAGGAGCAGGAGGGTCCCCTGATATGAGCATGGTCCTGCTTAGGGTTTCTTCCTATTAAAAGGCAGTTTTTCTTGCCGCTGCTGACTGCTTAGGTATCGGGCTCTGGGTCAATGTAAATATAAAACATATATTACTGTTTCACTTCAGTTTAGCATTAAAACACATTTATTCCTGATCTTTCTGGGCTGTATTTGTATTTATAAAGCCCAGCACACACATGTATCCGTACGTATGCTGAGCTGCTGGAAACGGTTCCCTCACTGGTTCCAAAGTCCTCCGAACACTATAAACCAGCAACTCTACAGACATGCACGCACAAGCAAGCTCTTAAAAAGGAGAATGGAGGCGCAGACCAAAGTGACAAGAACATTGAGCAAACAAAGAGTTCCTTCGATTGAACTTCATTTCTTTTCATCAAATTCTTCCTGTGTCAGCATTGATCGCACGGATTGAAAATGAAGTGATACACCCTGGAGTGCTGGAGGCAGCCACACAATGATGTGCCTCTGCAGCGCCCGCGCACACACACACACACACACACACACACACACACACACACACACACACACACACACACACACACACACACACACACACACACACACACACACACACACACAAAAAAGGGAAATATTTGTGAAAATCATGCAGTGGGAAGAAAAATACGACTTCCTTCTAAAATCCATGTTATCATTATATATTTCAGTATTTAATGTCATAAATTAATGATATTTTATTTTCATGGGGACATTTGCTGTAACGCCACATCAGGTCGATCTGGATGTGTGTGTCCGTCAGACAAAGAGAGTTCCTCATTCAGACAAATAGGTCAGCAGTTAAAAAGCCAACACTGACCCTGCTGTCACTTCAAATGGAAGTCTGCTGCCAAACTACAGACAGTGATTGTGTGTGTGTGTGTGTGTGTGTGTGTGTGTGTGTGTGTGTGTGTGTGTGTGTGTGTGTGTGTGTGTGTGTGTGTGTGTGTGTGTGTGTGTGTGTGTGGACGACAAAGAGAGTTTATCCTTCGAAGGTGCTGAGTCCAAACAGGACAATGTCCTTATAGTCATTATTATTATGGTCATAAAATTCAAGCAGCAAAGCTCCCGGAACCTGATTCATGCTACTGAAACCGTTATTATCTATTATTTCTGGACAAGTGGATGGGCATCAAAGGCCTACAGCCAACCTTGGCATCCAAGGAGAGGATGGGAAATAGGATTAGAACATTTAATTCTGTCAGTGCTACTCTGTTCGATGCTGTGGGACACTGATACTTTGGCTCCTGCCTGAAGATTTGGTTTAATACCTCAAATCTATTTTTTTATTTTTTATTTTTTTATGACCTGATGCAGTTAATTAGGTGAAAATCTATGTCTAGAAATTAATACATGTCCTTCCTGAGTATTTAGTTATCTGCTTCATTAGTACATCAGCTCCAAAATGAGTTATGGTTAGTTTTGTGGAGGTTGAACTGGAATTTACTTTGAAAATGGCAGCCGAGCTCACTGGAAGACCAACACCCAAAATAGGTCACACTCATAAGGTTTCGCACACAATTCCTACGATTTCAGCGAGCACCACCGTCATGATAACATCTGGAAAGAAAAATGAGTCTGAATAGCTACACCTTTTAAAAAACAGCTTTTAAAAACCAAATGGAAAACGCACACTCCGCGGGAAGCCAGAGGACACCAACTACAGCTCCACAGCACCTCCATTCCTGCTTTACATAGCTGGAACCAAACACTTGTTTCCACAAACAAGGAATAGATTTGAAGACTGTTCCTGGATTTCAAAAAGAAGATCTTATCAGAGATTTCAGGCTCAGCTCAGGAGTCTGATGGACAATCATGGTACACTGGTTTGTTACTAATTTAACATTTCTGTTCCAGAATTGTATTTATTTTAAGATTTTGGTTTACCTTTGCTTGATTGGTATTTGTTATTCTAACGGTCATGGACTCAGTACGGTAACTGTGCTATATTTCTCTCCCTCCCTCTCAATCTTTCTCTCTCTGTCACACACACACACACGCACACACACACACACACACACACACACACACACACACACACACACACACACACACACACACACACACACACACACACACACACACACACACACACACACACGGAGTAAGACTTTGGTCTGATTTAGGTCACTAATCCGTGGCCATCAAATTAGATAATGTTCCTGTTGTTCGTTCATCAGACAACCTGTGTGTTGAACAAAAGTGAGTTTTCCTTTAAGACTTTTGCCTTAAACTAAGCTTTAAATCTTTAGGTTATTTCTATAACATCCTGTTCGGCAAAAAAAAACAAAACCCCAACAACAACAAAAAAGAAAAACCCCAAAGTAGACGGCCGTGGCTCCATCCACTCGCAGGCGGTAAATCCCAGCATTCACCAGGTGAGAGAACAGATCACCACTGGAATGCGCACGCACGCACGCACGCACGCACGCACGCACGCACGCACGCACGCACGCACACACACACACACACACACACACACACACACTCTTTTGTTCTGGGTTAGGGACTCGGAGGGAATGGGAGACCATACGCCCTCCACACAACGAGTCAGAGCCAAAATGGAGCCCAGAACGTCCTCTTATTCATATGACTGAAGGTTAAAACTACAACTCATGAAAACCAGTAAAGGATAGAAAGAACGCTGGCACAGTGTCAAGAACAAACCTATAATCCTGCTGAACACCACTGGGCCTTATTAAACGATCCTCACGAACACAGGATCTGGACAAGAGAGTATATATATATATATATATATATATATATATATA
>BJFM01000944.1:40833-56794 GCA_016586285.1 Arothron firmamentum
AACTGTGCGTGCCGCGCGTGGACGCGCAGGTTCCTGCGGACCGCGGAGAAGAAAAGAGGTGTACCTTTTCTCTGTGAGTACTCCAGCTTCGCCCGCCTTCAAGGGTCGTTAATCCCCAAACGGAAAAGATCCTGTCGGACGTGCACGGAAACAGGTGCTGTCGGGGCGGGGGGAGGGGGCAGCACACCTCTGCTGCGTCCTTTCCCGACCAACGCCGTCCGCAGGTCTGGGCTCCGTCTGTGCGCCTACGTCAGGCTTTTCTCTCACTTTTCATCCACCTTCTGCGTCGGCAGAGAGGACCAGACGAAGGAAGGACAGAGTGGGGGGGCTGAAAAGTCTTCTCTCTCCCTTCAGCCTCCGGCCGCTCGCTCCTCCGCAGCTACAGCCACTTTTCCTCCCTGATTGTCATTTTCTTCATGCTTGACACTGACTATCTCCAGGAGCGCGTTAAGGTCTGTATCTGGGCTCTCCCCGCCTGCTTCTGCTGCTCTGCTGGGCGAACGCACCTCCGCACCCCCACCCCCCACCCCCTTCTCTCTCTCTCTCTCTCTCTCTCTCTCTCTCTCTCTCTCTCTCTCTCTCTCTCTCCCTCTCTCCTGAGGGCGGGGCCAAGCGTCCAGAGGAAGCGCAGGGAGGATGAGGAGTGGGATTATCTGACGTGATGTGGTGGATTGAGAGGGAAAAATGCATTCCCTCTGCTCAGATAAGATGGCTTGATTAAACTCACACTGACGGTATTAATGTCTTACAAGAGTCGTTACAGCGAGAAAAAGAAGAAATAGAAGAAGAAAATACAATAAGAAATAAAGAATGTAAAATAAATTAAATATATTATGAATAAATCATATAAGGAAACTATAGGAAAATACACTGGCTTGCAAAGGTATTCATACCTCTTGATCTTTTCCCCATTTTTTCATGTTACTACTGCAAACATGACTATAATTTATTGGAATTTTACAGAGGAAATTACACATGATTTTAAATATGTTTGCACATAAAAAAAAACTGAAAAGTGAAAGTATTCATCTCCCCTGAGTCAACACCTTGTGGATCAGCCTATTGCTGCAGTTACAGCTGCTAGTCTGTTGGGGTACGTCTCTACCAGCTTTGCACGTCTGCAGACTGACAGTTTTGCCCATTTTTCACCTCAAGGTCAGACAGATTAGATCGGACAGCTTTTGTGAAGGGCAGTTTTCAAATCTAGCCACAGATTTCAACTGGATTCAGGTCTGGAATTTGTGTTTTAAACCATCCATCGTAACCCTGGCTTTATGTTGAGGGTGGCTGTCCTGCTGGACGGTGATCCTCCGCCCCAGTCTCAAGTCTTTTGCAGACTCCAGGATTGTTTTGTATTTGGCTCCATCCATCTTCCCAACAACTCTGACTATCCTCCCTGTCTCTGCTGAAGAGAAGCACCTCCAGAGCAGGACGCTGCAACCATGTGTGACAGTGGGGACGGTGTGTTCAGGATGATGCGCAGTGTTAGTTGCTTTTAGAGTTCAACTTTGGCCTAAAAGCACCTTCTTCCTTTATTTTTGCTGTGTCTCCTGACATGGCTTCTGGCAAACTGCAAATAGGACTTCTGATGTTTTTGTTTTGTTTGTTTTTTTTTTAAATAATAAGAGACAGTTAAATCCATTGTGGATGAAGCACATTCTCATGGTAGGAGAGTGGCTGAACAAAGCCATGGTAGACCCGCATGTAGCATCTGCTTACGCTATGGAAGCATGTACCTGCTTTACTCATCAAGAAGAAAAAATACTGTGACTTAATGGATGGGGGATTATTGTTATTATTACATAGCAGTGTGGTCTTCTTCGCATAGAAGATCTTTGTGGTGGCACAGAGGAGTATTTTGCTAATGACGATCATATGGTAGAAGAAAGAAGGACTTTTAAATATTATTATCATGTAATCCTCTTTGTGGCACAGGCCCATTGAGGAATTCATTTCGTTGGCTGTAATTTCCTTAATGCTGTGTTCCTTTTTTTTTTTTGTTAACATGGTTTATGTTTAGTTTAGTTTTTACATCAGTGCAGATATAATCTCCTAATTGTATCAGCACCACATTCCACCATATTTATCGGTCTAATCACTGGCCGATGATGTGAATATTTTTGCGAGTTTCATTTACTGAATGATAAAAGTTGTGTTTTTATTTCTCTCTCTTATTCAAAATGTCATCTATTTAAGGTTTGCGTCATTTGGAGACCCATGCACAGTTAGAGAGTTTCATTTTCATTGTTTTCACTGAAGGTACAGTAATATCAATTCGATATTAATACTCAGACCTTCAGCACAGCAACTGAAAATGTATATAAAAAAAACTTAAGGGATGAATCTATGAATATCTAAGTTATCTTCTAAAATATGAACATATCCATCAGACTCTGTCTCTGTAGAGGCCACAGGGTCTTGGATTTACTTTAAACCTGGATGTTTTTGTGCCATATTTCTGAATTTTCAGCATTTTACCAGCAACAGAGGGGGTGATGGCACGCTATGCAACAGACGCGATTGTCCCCACAAACAGTAGTGTCACTCGGCTTTGTTCCTGTGCAGGATTATGTTTCTGACCTTCCCAAATGTGCTTTCATGTGTAATTACCGACCCATGGTCATGCTGGTAAACTGCCGTTATCTGTCCATTTCTATCTCTAACGGGTTATTTTTATTATTAGTAATCACATGAAGAGAATATGCATCTCTGCTGTACAAAAATATACTTTAAAAATCACTGCGCAGTATATTTAATTATCTGTGTTATTGAAATTATAGTTAATGTGCCACCAAGGTGACAAAACAAAAAAACCTCCACGTGGTCGGACCAATAAAGGTGCAGCACGCAACCCAGGAAGGTAACGCTAACTCGGTTAAGGTGATAGTTAGCTCGTGTCCAGTAAAGCTCTGCTGTTACAAACTCACACAAACGATGTTGTTGATTTTAGCCTCTTAATAAACGACTGAAAAAACACTTCCTTTTCTTTTTTTGTGCTGGGAAAGGCCATATTTTTCATTGTTGAATGAAATCAAGTTGCGCTGCTTTACTGTGTGCTGCACAGCACGAGTGCAGAGCGAGCGTCCATCTGTGCCTCTCCAGACACTGTAAACAGAGCTTTGGATCATATAAAAATAAATGAGCCAGTAATTAAAACCACGTCTTCTGTGCCCAATCTTCATCTCATATCTTGGAAATTTCAGCTTTATTGATAGTTCACAAAAAAACCCTGCTTTTGCAGCCTAAAAGCCACAGTTGGCTAATCAGAAAGAGTTTTTTTTTCTTTTCTTTCTCTAAAGAGAGTGAGAGCAACAGACATGAGTGAGACAGAATTTTAGAAGCGGACTAGAAGAAATTATGGTGGGTCAGTGATACAGCAATTAGAATAATCACAGTCAGACATTCAGATTGAGAAATTTGGTTTTTGGCGTGTCTTTGAATAGAACTGTGGTGCGTGTGTGTGTGTGTGTGCGTGCGTGCGTGTGTGCGTGCTCTCCTCTTCCGACCTCATGTTCTCTTGTGCTTTCACATAAAAAAAAAAGTGTCTGAGGGAACAAATTCAAAGGAGACATGAAGGACAGCAAGTTCAATCCACCAGCTTCATGACGTTATTGGAACTGTGCGGTCACCTCTCCGGCTGCGAGAGGTGGGAATGTCTCCGGAGCTGCATGATGGATCTGTGGTTGACACCATTCAATCGGGTATCAATCCTGTCATGAGATCGCTAATTAGCTCTCATTTTTCATAATTCTGTCTCCAACAATCCATGTGACTGGGATTAGGAATAGGAATAAAATGAATGGATAGATGGATGGATGGATGGATGGATGGATGGATGGATGGATGGATGGATGGACAGACAGATAGATGGAGAGGGATTTATGCCTGGATGATTAACTAATAATACCCTTGCAGTTCTATCTTTGTGAGGACTTTCATTGGCGTAATGTATACCCAGCTCCTTACCCTAACACTAACCCTGACCCTGACCCTGACCCTGACCTTAAAAGCAAGTCTCAACCCTCAAACAGGCCTTTGAAGTTATGAGGACCAGCCAAATGTCCCCACTTCCCACAAATGTCCTCACTTTTCTAATAGATTGCGGATTTTGGTACTAAGTATGTTACAAGTACAAGAACACACACGCACTTAGGCACACACACACACACACACACACACACACACACACACACACACACACACACACACACACACACACACACACACACACACACACACACACACACACACACACTGTGAAAGCTGCAGAGAGTCAATTAGCTTTGGAAAATTTGACAACTTCTCATTTTTACAAATGGGAAGTGTATCCTCCTGAGCACTGACATCTGCAGCATGGTGTCATTTAATAATAACATTATCAGAGGTAATATAGAAAATACAGTGACTCAGCACATTAACTCACTGTTAATTACAACACCGCCTTCTCTTAATTAAAATGCGCCGCTTGCTCACTCTCTGTGCGTCAATGTAAAAATCCTTTATTAAGTGTGCAGTTTGCATCTGTTTGGGAAAATTGCCTTGAGGAATCAGCTCGAACCCCTGATGGGAGGCTTTAACTCATCTGGTGCTTTTGTAGTGGTGGAAAAATGCAGATCAGGATTTATTCATCTATTTATTTCCTTTAAAGGGTAGTATTCACCAGCTAAGGAGCGAAGACCAGACAAACCACAAACGAGCCCAGCAAAAGCAAGAGAAGCCCTTTAAAGTTAGGAAACGGGAGCAGATGTGGTGAGTTCCTACCGTTCTCGCTGTCGGACTTGTTCTCATGCTCGGTGTCGGTGAGCGTCAGCACTGAATTGGACCGGCTGGACAGGCAGGAACTCCTCTCTGATGATTTACCAAGATCTCCATGGCACCAAAGCCTCCTGCTGTGTTCCGGTGTCATCGCAGCCTGACTGTCGTCGTCCAGGTCCGGGACCGCACCCACGGAGAAGCCGCGGTGGGACCCGCCCAGGTCCGAGCAGAAGGTCAGGCCGCGCTGCGGAGGCGGCTCGTAGATCCCAAGGTGGCGCAGACTGAAGTGCTGACCTGAAACAAAAGCGGTTTTAGCAGAAATGTGACCATCGTTATGTTGACAGACATATTTTGCATGTTTTCTGCCTCTCTCAGGCAGCGCTGACTGATTTTATGGACCTTTAAGAAGCATTTAAGCGCATACAGGAAAAATAGGACCCCCTCCACATTCAGAAGGTCACACTCTCGATCTGGTCCTTCACTGTGGACTCAGAATATCTGTGTCTAATGTCATGGGCATTTTCTCTCAAATAAAGACGTGAGTTTCATTCGGAGAGCCGCTGCATGCCAAGCGAGGGCAGAGACAGACTGTCCAGCGCACTGAAAGATGAGCAACGTTTCTAGTCATCACGTCTTTGTTGTTCAGTGGAAACTTACTGGCAGCCTACAAGAGAGTTATTGTAACAACCTGCTGGGAAACTCCAAACCGTCAAGGTCACACTAAGATGAGAACAGGACACAACGAAGGATTTATGTGTGTGTGTGTGTGTGGGGGGGGGATTATGCACAGAAGATCAGGTTTTCCACCCCATCACTTCCACACTAACTGACTTCTGCATGATCATGAAGCAGTTTTATTAACTGTACTTCTGGGTCAGGAACCTGCTGATCCCTCCACACCGGTCCACCCCTCAGGGTCCAATTTCAACATCTGCCAGCAGGTTTTCGATCAAACAGATAGTTCCTCCTGATCGGCAGCCATGTCCACTGGTGATTTAGACTTTTTTTGGATTTAATTAGACTGTTTCAGATGAAAATTTGACACAGTCATACAAATCGCAGTTTTGATTTTACAGTCTGTTGATTTCTTAAAAAATCGATTATTTTATTGATTAGAAATCTGAGTTTACAAAAGTTCCTTGTCCAGATCTTGACCCCCTCAGAAAAATCCCAAAACTCCAATTTTTAATCTCAAGTTTCCTTGCACAGCTTTTAGACTTCACCTGTCAAAATAAAGCTCTTTAAGAAATGTGCAGTCTTATTTCAGAGCACTGCTTAGCACTTTGCTCAGCCCTCCGTGAAGTCACCAATGACCTTTCATTGATCTCCAGTGACCTTGATGCTTCTGACAGAACCTGTGCTCACCAGAGGCAACTATATTCACCAGCCCTCCATTTTAGATCACATTCCATTAGCAGAAGCAAAAGTAATAATAATAATAGTAATAGTAACTGTAAAAAATGAAATATAATAATAATAATAATAATAATAATAATAATAATAATAATAATAATAATAATAATAATAATAATAATAATTCGCCATGATCCTCAAATACAGGTAAAATAAATTAAAAAAACAAAGGCAAAATTGGCACCACAAAAATAAAGTTGTCGTTATACCAATTTCCACAGAAGCCTATTTGGTAATTACAAAAGAAATATGCAACCCACTATAGGACATCACCAGTTTAAAAAAATCCAGAATCAAATGGGGTTTTTTTTTGGTTTTTTGGTTTTTTGATATTGAGGCTGATATTAAGCAGAAAACCCAGAAGACAAATTCAATAAGTTATGTATGTAAAATTTAGTAAATGTAATCATGAACTCTAACTGTTTTTAACATGGGCAAAAATGATTTGTTTGTTGACAATTAACACAAATTTTCTGGGGATTAATTACATTTCCACCATCACTGCATCGCCCAGAGGCTGGCGAGCGGAGGGATATGAAACATGGGAACCAGGTCAGAGAAACAAAGACGGTCCAAGAACAGGTACGTGAGGTCGGTGCGCAGCATGCATGCGCAATACCAAAAATCTGTCCTGGTTTGAACAAATACTGGTAACATTTGGTTTTCCCTGTTTTTATTTCCTTCAATTTTATTTCGTAAATTGCCACTTCATATTGATGAAAACCTTCATTTAAACGGGATGATCCAGGTGGATATCAAGAAAACCATTTCCCCCACTGTTTACCTTCGTGTCCTTTCAGAGTATTTTGACATCCTCCAAACTTTTGCCAGGAGGAGACCCAGGCCCCCTGACCCGTATTTCAAAGGAAAATTGAATGATGGAGAACATTTGACATGGCTAATGATTGTCTGCAAATTTAAATGATGCTGCCGCATTATGTGACTCATAATGGATCTAATAATGCGTGTTGAACTAAATATTTTATTGGAGTGTTTCCTGACTGGTTATGTTGGCGGGTGATGGATCTGTGGATTCTTTGCAGACATCATCGGTAAGTTGCATTTGATTTCTCCGAAACGTGCCTGCTGTTATTTGAAAATGTTTGAATTGCTAAAAAGACTCAACTTTAGCTGTTCCACCAGTGCGTTACTAAACAGCCAATACACCCAACAACCAGACAGACAGAACAAAGGATCAGTCAGGCACTGAAAGCACGTCAGAATTTAAGAACAAGAACCAAAATGCAGGAAAAAATATGTATATATTTGACAGAAAAAATTCTTTAAATGTCAGCGGTGATCCTACGTGCAGGTGAGGAGCTAAGAGCTGTATTTGCGTCATCTCACCTGGTCTCTTGGAAGTGCCTTGCTCATGGTGAACCATGTCCATACGTCCCCTGTTTGTCCCACTCAGTAACCTGTCAAAGGGAAAAATCCCCGTATGTTTCCTGTATTGCTCTAATAGAATAAATCCACAGAAAATTAGTGAAGTTACAGTCATCCCTCATTCCTTCCTTTATTTTACCAGTTTTAATTTACATAATTCTACCATTAAAAAAAACTATCGTACAGACCCCCTGTGGGCTTCTGCCCAATAAGCAAGAGTTGTTGCTTAAAAAAAATCATCAATACAAATTTAGCAGGATTAATTTATCCAGCAGCTCTGATACGCTCACATTTCACTTGAGTACCTGCTAAGGACGCATTAGCAATTACTGAATAATGGAAAAAATAACTACATTTTTGTCCCATCACCTCCTCTCCTGTTCCTCTAAAGCTTCTAATTTTTACCTTTTTGTCCACCTCTTTTGTCCACCTGCTCTCGTCTTGTTATTTAGGACTGGAGCAGCGATCAGAGCTGCCACCATCCAGCTCCCTTAGCCGGCCTGGCCAACCTGCTCGTCCTTTATTCATGTTCTTTTAGTTTTGGGTGGCAGCTTACGTCTACACCTTGTGTTCCTAGTTAGGAAATTAAAACCAGGCCACTCTAAGTTAACTACTCCCCACAGCCACATTCCCAGTTCCAACCTGGTCTGGTCCTGGTGCTGGTCGAAGGCCTTGAGTGTTTCACTGGAGGAGTAGGACTTCTGAGTTGGGACGCAGAGACCCTGTGAGTCTTTACAGTCCCCCGATAAACCTGGTGGAGAGAAAGCAGATGTAGGTGTACGCAAACAGGGCAAAGGTCAGACAAGGGCAAGCGCGGCCCAAGGACGGGCCGCGTCTCTGTCAGCTCTGTGGACATCAGCCGAAAACGAGAAGCTGTCCGCCGAGGAAAAGCATCTCACCTGCTAACGGTCCCTCTTTGTGCCGGCGGCTCTTGGAGAGTGAGCTGTAAGGACGTCGTTCTTTTACTTCCATGATGGTTCTGCTGATGGTTTTGGTAAACATAGAGTCATGCTTTTCAGCTCCGAGGATAGAGAGACTGACGGACAGATCGATAGAAAGACATAAATTAGTGAAAGACAGATTGGCCACTAACATTCACCTGCAATTGTATAATATTTCAAACATTAAAGAACAACTAAAACATTTAGATTCTTCTGGATCCTGGTTAGGCATTTGTGTATGTGATGTTCTTCACTGAAACGCAAGATTCGCATATAAACTGTCAGTGAAAAGCGTTTCTGTGACGTACCTGTTGTTGTGTAGTCAAACGGACCTTTTCTTCCGAGTCACTCCAGCTTAATCTTTAAAGGCTACAAAAAAAAGGAGGAAATCTTTGTAGTCAAAAATGTGTGTGTGTCCCAAATAGGTGCGTCACCGTGAAAATTCCCTTCATCTTGCAACAAAGTTGAACAAAATAATATCCGACAACTTCAAAAAATGAGTAATAATGACTTAATGCTCGGTGACACACTTTCATTACCCAAATATCCACACAAACAATAACGTAAAACAGCTGCATTTCTGTTTTTGAAAAGGCACACACACACACACACACACACACACAAACACACACTAGGTTAGCCGTTTTATGTTGTTTTCCTGCTTGGTTAGTGTTAAATCTGGTTTTGTGTGTCTTCTCTCCCTGTGCGTCTGTCTTCCCTTTGCTTTCTAATCCCGGCTCTCGCAACGTACATAATTACCTTAATGTCTTCCACCTGTGCCTGATTGTCTCCTTCCTCTTCCTGGTATTAATAAGCTCGCGTTCCTTCTCTTCTGCGTGAGAATCTGTATTCCTCCCGATAACCTCACAGCCTCGTGTTTTCTCTGGTTCGACAACTGTGCGTACAACTCTTGGAAGGTGTGCACGTGTCCATTTTTGGGTCGGTTCTTTTGCTGGTTTGAACCTCGTGGGTAAGGACAGAGATGGACTGTGTAATTCTACTTCTCGTAGCTTTGAAGCTCAGGCTCGGCCTTTATCCCAGCCTAAACACACCTCAGCAAACCCCCCCAAACCAACTGGTCCATGGAGAGTTGATGGTCCATCAACTTGTCCACTGGCCAGCAGAGGTCCAGTGCCAGCAGATTTAAGGGGTACTTTCTCATCTGGAACAGAACCTCCTAAGTGCTCCTGGGTTGGGGGTAGTTTTTGGGACATTTAGAGGCCTTGGAAGAAAAAACAAAGCCTAGCTTGCTCCCTATCAACCCTACAGCTGTTCGCTGGCAGATGGAAAACCCCAACTGGACCTAAGAAGGGGGCGTCCACGACGGTTTTAATCAATCCACCTGCTGTTTTTGTGAAGAGTAAATTCACTGGTTGCCTAAGAACACATCACGCCTTTGATGCAATCACATTTTTCCCACAAGGTAGTTGTATAAATCTGCCTTTCAAGGCCTGCTAGAATACAGCAGACCTGTGAAAACCGGCTCGTCTCAACCCCAGACGAGTGCAACTGCGCTCGGGCCCTGGGGCTTCTACCCGAGGATCTTGGATTCTCTCGTCCTCCTGCTCTGAGCCATCCAGCCAACGGCCCCGGACCTCTGTGTCCTCTTACCTTTCCTGCGGACTATTCTGAACTTGAATTAACTTCTGGACCTCTCCAGGCTGGTCACCTGAGGACTTCAGACCTCTCTGTGCCCTTGCAGACCTTTTGCCTGAGGGCTAGGACCTCTCCGTAGCCCTCTGGGACGTCTGCCCGAGGGCCTGAGACTTTGGACCCGTTCTTGCAGATTGAGGACTTTTTGTGTCTTTTCCTCTTCTGGGGTTTGGTTTCCCCTCGTGTTAGTTTGAGGCATTCATGTCCTAACGCTGCCTCCAGATCTAACATTATTGCAACAAGAAGATAGAATGGGCGAGCTGGGACACATTCTAGATGAGCGACTTCTGCAACACTCATCTTTTTTTCAGTTTTCCATTGAGACTCAAGCAAAAATTGCTCATGACTAAGTTATAGCGACAAAACAAAAAGTGTGTAAACTTAAGGACGAACGCTGCCGGCGTGGTAGACTGAAAACATCTCTTCTGCTGTACCTTCAGCTTTTATAACCTGAGATTCTCAAACTATAAAGCTTAAATTCAGAAGACCCAAAACATAGTATTCTAAACGTGCATATGTGGGTACTTATTTGTAAACGACATGGATGTGTTCAAACACATGGTATGAAATGGTATGTTTGGGTTTTATTTTTGCAATTTACTTTCCAAATGTCATAAATGATCTAGTTTCATCGCAAATAAGGTGAAAACTTTCATGCAACGAAATACAGTCAAACTCATAGAAGCATATTAAAACATAATATTATCACTTGTTTTTTTAAAAACCTAAATTGATCCACTAAATTTGCACATTCAGTTCGGCAGCTAGGCAGGAATGTCTCCTCCTCATCTCACCAACCACCTCCACACACACACACACACACACACACACACACACACACACACACACACACACACACACACACACACACACACACTGATCTTCTGAGGATGTTCTGAGGTTCTCTGCAGAGATATTTGATTAGGTTAACAACAGGGTTCTGCTTGGTCCACTTGAGGACATTGTTGTCCCTCAGACACTCCCGTGTTGTCTTGACTGTATTATTATCCTCTGCCCAACCCTGACCAGTGTCTTTGTCCCATCCATGGACAGACGCCCCCACAGCAGGCTGCAGTCCCCATCATGCTTCACTCTGAGGATGATGTTGGGCCTGGTTTTCTCTAAATATGATGCTCAGAATTAGTCTGAGATCCCAACATCACACTGACTCCCCGAAAGCCCACTAGAGTCCTTAAAACTTGGAGGAGAATTTCTTCCAGTGTTTAATCTGAGGGAAGTTTTGGAAGTCGAGTTATTAATTCCAGTGATGGAATCCATGGCAACGGATCAAGACGTCCATACAGATTACATGAAAGAAAAAAAAATTCTGCAAACAGTATCACAGCCGTTGATGTGAGGGGAGCAGAACCATCAGAAGCTCACAAAACATCCCCTGTACCACCTGGATTAGCAGACGGACGATCAGCAGGTTGTGAAGAAGAACTTGATTCAGAGAGTAAGCAAGATGGTGGCAGCACGCTTTGTATTCTTGGTTCCCGGAAGATAGAATCATTGGAAGTAAAAAAAAAAAAAAGAAAATTTATAAATTGGTTAACAAGGATTCAGTTGCTTTGCAGATTTCAGGTACTCGAGGTCGAGGGGACCCTCTTCTGGTTTGGCCACTACTCCAGGGCAGTGCTGATCTTCAAAATCCCAATGTCTCTGCAAGGGACCGTTTGCAGGAGAAAAAAAAACACAAGGATGAACTTTAGTTTCAGGTCCTGGGACTCAGGCAGAAGTGGAAGCCTATTTTAATGATTGGAAGGCTTTCAGAGATCAAACATCCTGAGAGCTGCTTCTCCAAGAAAACACCGCCGCTGCGTTAGCCAAGCCGAAAACCACTGCGAGGTAGTCGCGGCGTCCATTTGAGCTATTGAAAGACGTCCTCCACACACCCCCCTCCTCAAGCCTAATGGAGAAAAAGCATTTCCACGGTTGTAGTTAGTCGCTGAGACCTTGATGATCAGCCATTAACCTGGCTCCACCTGGGAAGAAGAAGAATGAATCCTCCCCACTCTGACCCCTCCGGTGCTTTCCTCTCAGCTCCAGATAAGGAGCGTAGCCTCCCTTCATCCTGTATCCAGGATGGAGACCAATAACCTTCGGCGGAGCCGTAAAAAAAAGAAGCTAAAAAAACCATCACTTTTTTCACATTTTTGAGTTGCAGCCTAATACTAAAATAATAATATCAGTGGGTAAAAAAAAAAAAAAATTCTTTCATCTATCTAATCTAAATACCTCAGACTGCAAAGAACAAAAAAGAAAAACAATTTTTTTTTTTAGCCCTTCATTATGACAGCTGAATTTTATTTCTTCTATTCTCTATTTTGTAGTTGATTTTTCTACAACATTTTATTTTTTCTAACTTAACATTATTCTTCATTTAATTAATGTAATCTTAAACCAGGAGAGAACAGGTTATAACATATTAACCTTCGTCGCTGCGTTTCGTCTTCCTTCGTTCCTCGTTTACGTCGGCAGCTTTTTAATTTCTCAGCCACAGTAGCAGCACAACGTTTTGCTGGTAGGAGGACTGTCTGAGCCGAGCTGTTCCTTTTACATATTTATGACTTAAAAGTGTAAAATGATGCTAATGCGCACATGCACACATGCACACATGCACACACGCACACACACACACACACACACACACACACAGAGAGGATACGTTTGGTGAGAGGAGGAACTGTTGCAGCAGCTCCAGCTGACCTCGCTTACCCTTCGGGGGGGTGATGTCAGTATCAGCCGTGATCCACAGCAGCTTCTCACTCTTCCACTGACCTACATCACTTATTTATGAAGCTCGGAATGTTGCTTTTGGTGTTCGTGAACATTCCTCTCAATACGAGCGCGTCGGTAGCTTTGCCACTCTTTTGAGTGTCTAGGTGTGTGTGTGTGTGTGTGTGTGTGTGTGTGTGTGTGGTAAGCACAGCTTCTCCTCAAACTGTAGGCCCTGAAGATCTTAATGTCTGGCCATCTCAAATAAAAGCAAAGCTTGTAGAACTTGGCTCTGAAGGTAATATCGGGTGACCGTGATTAGGCCGTCTAGGTTTGGTGTGACTCCAGGGGGCCGGCGCTGCTGTTGCTAGGAGGCTCATTACAACGGTGGGTTAAATCTAAGCTGAGGTAACCGAGTCACCGCAACACGGATTTATACACGTCTGCATCAGCCAAGATGACAGATTCCTATTATTCATCAGCAGGAATGTTTGATGGTGCTGCACGCGTGACACGCGTGACACTGACACGCACGCGCTGCAGGTTTGAGTCACGGAGGCCGGCACGATGCTGGCTAGCACAGCAAGAATGTCGTGGAGTCGGTCTGCAGATCCAGCAGGCCTACGTGCGTGCGTATGTGCGTGCGTGCGTGCGTGCGTGCGTGCGTGTGTGTGTATGTGTGTGTGGGGGGGGTACTGTTGGTTTTCCATTGTACAGTTTGTATAATGACAATGAAAACCATCTTCTCACTTGATCATTTCTCCGTTGGTGAAGGTCCAGGACTGAATCTGGTTGCCGTGATGATGATGATGATGATGATGATGATGATGATCATCATCATCATCATCATCATCATCATCATCATCATCATCATCACTGATGCAATAAAACAAGTTTCAACCTTGCTCAGATGTGAAACAAACAAACAAGCTCAGAAAGCGTCGCTGACATTTCTGACCCCTACGAAGCTTTTACCGGTGGACACCTGGAGGGGACACTTCTCCAGGTGTCACCTGGCCTCCTTTTTAGCCTCCTTTTAAGCCTCCTTCTCGCAGGCTATTTTCTTTTATAAGGATGGCCTTGTGAGTTTACATTTTGTGAGAAATGGGCAGACTGATGTTGGAATCTAAGTAGAATGGCTCAGAACGGTGTCCTCAAGTCTACTGAAGCGTCATGTTGATGAGGAAATGTTCACATTCACAGAAAATGTTGACGACAGACTCATATCCCAGATGTGTCTGATGTGTTGTGCTACTAATCCTGATGTGGTCTTTTCCACTTGTTTCTTGTGTTCAAAAAAAAATAGTGTTCTAAAGTATAAACAAGAAGGAAGGGCGAGAAGAACGTTTAATCCTTCTCATTCTTCGTTCCTGTTCCATGTCTGATATCAGAGGCGACTTCACAGGCTGCTCATCAAAACCCTTCACACACATTCATGAGCTAAAATCAAGCACCAGAAGCAATTCAGGCTTCATTATTTTGCTCAAGGACTCTCTCTTGAGCCCAAGGGGTTCCTTCAGTGTTTGATGGAAGCGATCAAATCAGTGACCTTTGGATCACTGGCGTGACCGTTACGGCGCCCGCGGTACGGCGAGCCTCACTCCACTGTCTGATCAGCTAATTACGCAGTTTGATCGTGGAAATTCAAGCTTCTTTTATTCGCCAACAGCGCCGTGCAACTACGAGGCTCAGTGGAGGCGAAATGTGTGCGCGCGGGTCCGTGCACGAGCTCTTAACGGTGTATCGTGTCCCTGATCTGTCCTGTTTGAGGGTTTATGAAGAGAATATATTGACATTGTGTCTTCGTGTCATCTGATTTACTGTCATTATCATCGTTTTCTGTAATAATGACTCTTCAGCACCATTTAAAATATAATACAAGGTTAGAAAATAATAATTATTAAATGGTAGACACACTTTTTCCATTGTGGACTGGTTTCCTGTTCTGCCTGTCTGATGTGGTGACTGTTGGAAGCAGCCGTGCACACAAAACGGATGGACTGACTAATGCAGACTTCCCAATTTTCAGTCTCTCACACACAAAACAACAACAACAAAAAGACAAAATGAGTCCAATACTTTGAGAATAACGAGCCCTCATTGGTCAAAGGAGAACATCGAACTGACAGCAGCTAGCCAACAAAATATAAAATAAATGTATTTGTCTGCAGAGAGAAAATAGATATAGAATTATTCACCTTTAAAAAGAATGTTGTCGGTTTTATCACTACAACATTAAATGTCATCAATATATACTCTAAAAATGAAACTACAACACAGTCTAGATATGTGGAGATGAAATGCTGAGAATATCACTGCCTATTAGAGCTAAATTCCATGGTCATTTGGGTTTTTTTGTTTCGTTTTGTTTTGTTTTTTTCTTTTTCCTGCTTTTTCCAGCTCAGATTTAATCTGAATGCAGCAGGTTACCGTGTTTCACTAATCCTGGACGGCTCGGTCAGGGCACAGTTATTAAATCCACACTTACACGGTTCCCTGATTATTTCACTCGTCCAGCAGGTCCGAATAAAGACAAAAGTTGCACCTGTTAATACATTTTTAGAATGACCGTTTTCGGCGGTCGGTTTATCCGCTCGTTTTTACGCACCACTTTCCGTATCCGTGCGTGATCTGCGCATTGTGGAAGGCATACAACTTTGTCTCAGGATTATCGGTGCCGTGTGTGTGTGCGTGCGTGCCCGTTTGTGTGCTGCCGTCCTACCTGTTCGCTCCAGCGTGGATCTCCTCCACAGGCCATCTCCGCGGCTCCGCGCGCAGCTGCGTCCTCATCGGCCAGATCAGCTTCAGGAAAACCAGCAGCTGGATGAAACAAACCCAGGAGGGAAGATTCGGATCAGCCCGCGACTCAGAGAGGAAAAGTTGCCCTGCAACCAGCTTTAAATGCTCATTAGGTACTTCTGCTGAGGGAAACAACGTTCGCCGGTCGAAACATCGCTCATGTGCCGGCAGCCCGGCGCGCCGAGCGTTATAGGTGCGCGCGTGTGTGGGTGTGCGTGTGAGAACAGTAGTAAACTGTGTGTGTGGCAGAGAGAGAGAGAGGAGGGGGGAGAGAGGGAGGGAAAGAGAGAGAGAGA
>BJFM01000944.1:56853-74840 GCA_016586285.1 Arothron firmamentum
GTGCGTGTGAGTGGGGGGGGGGGGGTGATCAGGGGGTGCGGGCGTAAAGCGGGGGTGGTTTCCCGTGATTTTGATGCGTGATGCTGGAGACCAGAGCGGAGAGGAAAAGTTCCGCTTCGGAATCTGGACACTTCTCTATTACACACGTGGTTCTGGGAGATTAAAGGGGTTTTTCTCTCTGGTTTAAGAATTGTTGAAGGTGACCATCATATTCATATTTTTTTTAGGGTGAAAGCTCGTGCTAGCACAATCATTATTAATGTTTAACAATAATACTAATAAAAATATTCTAAACGCAAATCTAAACGCACAATAATGCACATCAAATTACTGTATAAAAGAACCTGCGGATGAAGTAACGGAAAAACACAGTTATAATTTTAAAAAAAAGAAACAATACTTTTGGGGGAAAAAAGAAAAAAGAAAAATGACTTAAAAATTAGAAGCCATAACAAATAAAAAAAAATGCAAAAGAATATTTAATGATAGCTTGTTTGAGCAGAGTCCCGTAGGTGGGCTGCATGACACCCGAAGGGTTGATGGAGGACAAGTTTAAACTCCAACATTGTACAGGAAGCGAGGCCCGGGGAAAATGGGCTCCCACTTGTGTTTTCCTGTTAAGAGCGAGATGCACGCCTGGCTTGTGTCAGCGTAAAGTGCAGGGCAACACTCCAGCTGAGTGCTAACAGCAGGAATAAGGTGCTCAAACATGGTGAAGGATAAAATAGGCTTCACCACGGATGGTCAGCTTAATTGCTAAAAGCAAGATTGGACAAAGTTGATCTGTTGGCGTAGTTAAAACGTGCGCTAACCATAATGACCCCTCCGATAAGCGAGCGAGGATTTCACAGATGGTCGGAGAAAAACCAGCACGGAAACCGCAAAGTGGAGAATATACCTGAGGCACGGCGGCGCCGACCTGTGTTTGGCTCAACTTCTGTTTTAAAGATTAAAATAGTGTTTAAAGGGATCTTGAATTTATATGTTGGATGGAATCAACGCTGCAGGACATGTTAGCCAAAACTAGCCCAGCAGATAGCAGCCCGTTTTTGCCATCTATGTTTGTTTACTGGGGTTACCTGAACCCACAGGCAAATAAATAAAATAAATAAACTGTGACAATTTCAATACAGGTAGATTAATTTAATTTAACTAGGTTCACTCTGGCACTGGTCAAAAGAACCACAGACGCGTTCACAGCGACCGAGACCTCATCCAGTAGCTCCGAGTCCGACTCCCTGACACGCTGACACCTCACACTGAGGGACATTCTTCAAGGAAAATCATGCTGATTTATGCCTCCCATTGGTCAAAGAGCTAGATCCTTGGAGAAAATAAGAAAGAGGGAATGAAAGGATGAAAACGGGGGGGGGGGGGAGAACAATGGAGAAGCTAACAAGAACTCAACATGAATACATGAAAAAAGTAACAACAAAGTGAGGATGTGACACAGAACTTTTGAGCATTAAGGACCCTTCTGTGCACGTGAATACGCAGGAGATTCCCTCTCTCTCTCTCTCTCTCACACACACACACACACACACACACAAACACACACGCGCACACACACACACAGATCATGTCCTGTGGTCAGCCAGTGCGTACTGTGGCTCACAAAAGGAAAGGACAGATGTTTATTCAAGTGGAACCAAAAGTGTCAGTTTGTGTGTGTGTGTGTACATTTATACACTGCATGTGAGAAAAAACCCTACCCTGTTAAGGGTAAAATGGTAGAAATTGGATACACACACGCACGCACGCACGCACACACACATAACACACAAACACATAACACACACACACATATAGGTGGTTTTTTAGCCATTTTGTGTTCAGAGATGTGTCTGAATCTTCGTTGGTTTCTAACAATCAGCGTCTCAGGGATCTTTGTTCTGGTTGTAATAGATCACTCTGTTTTTTTTTGTTTTTTTAATAATCACCTAATTGAGTTGTACGGTTGATGATATTTGTTTTAATATCCAGTGTGTTTCTGCCTCAGAGGGTTAATTTTCCAGGTTAATGAAAAGAGGTGAAAGGTCCATGACAGGACGAACTGCTGTTCTTCTCCAGTCCAGCCAGTGGGCATGTTGTTGGACTGTGGGAGGAAACTGCAGAAAGTCTCCTTTTGCTCCATTTTCATCAAAAACATGGCGGAGGAACAAAAGTGTGGAACACAGATGTGTTTTAACCAATCGGCGTTCTTCGACGCACAGCCCCACCCCTCAGGATTCCCAGGAAGGTGGAAAGCCCCGCCCCCGGTGTTGCCTGTGGGGGGGGCGGCACTGGCCAGGTGATGAGCTGGGCCTGCTTTCCTGCTTCAGACCAGACGCTCTCGTATCCAGCTCAGTGATCCTTTGTGTAAATCTACAAAATATTGCTAAAAATTTAATACACATGCGCTTACTGCTAAAGGAGGCTAATGAGAAGCTAAACGTGACCCAGCGAGCAGCGGAGGGGCTAAAGGCCATGGCTACTTGTTAAACGCTCTACACTATATTCAATAAAAAGGTTCAAAATTATATGTAACCTTTACAGTAGAAAAGGGAAGTTTGGCCTTGAGAGGAGCCAACGCAGATGTGGTTTGCGGACCACAGTAAAGCATCTACACCAGATTTAAAAGCAAAGACAAACATAAAAGCCTTCAAATGTAGGTTATTATTGAAATATTTCAACTTTCCGAAATAAAAAGCTTCAAGTTGTACCATCGAATGGAAATTTGCGCTCTGCAGCAGCTGAATGACAGAGTAGCAAAGTAGAAGGTCAAATGAAGAAGATGACATTTACACTGCAGGGAATCCTCACACTCTCACAGCGTTCCAGGACTGGTAAATGGGCCTCGTTTTCAACAGATAATTATCTTTTAATTGCTGTTCGTTTCTTTCGTCTTTCCTGGCCGACGTCGTTCACGCCGTCTTAAGTCTCTGTGTCCCTAAAAGTCAGAGTGCACCAGCTGAGATGGGCGCAGACCAGCACAGATCTTCCAGCTCCTTGTGTGTGCGTTTGACACGGTAAATGGTACACAAGTGGAAGGCAGCCGGACAAAAGGTCAGAAGAAGAAGAGAACAGAGGAAACACAAAGGCGAAGCGGTCAGGCTAGATGATGACTCTGTCAGAGCGGGCGCGTCACCGTGGCGCTCTTTCATCCCTGATGGACGGAATATTCGTTCCAGGGAATATCGCCTGTCCTGTGCATTTGTCTTTACAGCTATGCTTAATTGTATTTGTGTGCATCTAAAGTCCTTTTCTCTCCAAAGTGGAGAGAAATCATTCTGTTGGAATATGCAACCTCCCCATCTCTCTCTCCCTCTCTCTCTCATCATTAGCTAAACAGCCGATGAAAGAAAGGAGAAAATAAAAAAGCTAGAGGAAACAAGGGAGGAAGAAAGGATGGATGGGTGAACAAAAACAGCCCCGCAATGAAATAACTATAAGAATAGACGTTCCTCCAGGAACTCCAGAGATTTGTTCTGAATGCCAAATGTCAGCTCTGCATCTCCAAAGCTTCAGTTTGTCCCAGTTTGGGGGCAAAATGCGGCACTAAATAGCTTCATCCCAGACGTTTTAGAAGAGGGGGGAAAAGTCCAGACCAACCCAGATTACTGACCCATCTACAATAACAGAGACCTTTCAGTGCACACAAAAGCCCTCCGATCAGGAGGCAGCTGGTTCCCGCCGCTCTGCCTTTTGTAGTTATTTACCTCTCCTGACTCAATTATAAAGCTTTGTGGTAGCAACAGTGCAGGTTTTGGAATGTGTAGAGGTCAGTTATTATGAACAAAAGCAGGTTTTTATGCCTGAATAGATACAGAAAACATGCAGATTCAATTTCATCAAGCTCAAAAAAGTCTAGTTTTTAAGTTGTTCTGCACCCACTATTTTTTTTCCAATGAATCCTTCACTCTCTGGTAACTTCTCGCTCTCCACAAAACGCTTACAGGTTGTGAAATCAGCTACATTTATAAGTTAATGTTTGAAATATTCTAAAATATCCTTCCCACCTCTAAGACACTAGGGACACAGAGAAGAAGAGCTTCCCCTGCCAGCCAGTCCTCATCTTTAAAACGGGAAAATGTCCAGTTTGTTCGCCTCCTGCTATCTTTGCTCGTCAGGCAGCGTCAGCTATCCGTGGGACAGCCACTGCTGGATCGCCCAGGGCAACATTCCTGCACAAAGTCTGGCTTAGAAATGACCCATCTTAATGTGCTGCCATCAGAAACTCATTTTCTGGGGACCAGAACCAAATAGATGGTTAAGAAGGTCACAAGGATCCGCTTGTTTTTTCATGATAGACAGATGCTGATCTGCTGGAGGACAATCACAAGCCCTGAGATACATTGCACACCTCCAAGATAATCAAGTAGAGGAGGAGGAGGAGGAGGAGGAAGAGGGAGAGGAACAGACAAAGAACAACTATATCTCACACATTCACACACTCATTGTGGTATTGTTTACCAGCATGGTCTCCAGAACCTCCTCCTCCACTCACATCACACCTGTCCTGCAGCAGCTCCACCATCTAAATTCACGATCATCCATAAAATCCTTCTCCTAAAACAAGCTCAGGCCTCCGTGTCTGTCTGGTGCTCTCCACATCCACACGCCACCGGTCCGTTCACCCACCACGGGCTCGGGTATGCTTGCTTCTTTCACTCCAAACACACCTTGTCCAACATGCTCGGCTCCGTCTGCTCGTTTCTTCAGCGACTTCGCGCCGCGTCGTCCATCTTCCACCCTCGTCCAGAGTCGGGTCGAAGCAGGAAGAAGCTCGGACTTCATCCAGCTCTTCAGGGGGATCCTGTGACGCCCCCCCAGGTCAGCTGGGAGACCTGGTCCCTCCAGTCTGTCCTGGGTCTTCCCCCGGAGTCTCCTTCCTGTGGCCCGTCCATACGTCCTGTGAGGCATCCAGGAGGCATCCCAACCATGTCGCAGTTTTATTTATTGTATTTATTTATCCTTTGTTTGTGATTATGTATTTTTAAGGTAGCCTTGATGGTCCTGAAAGGCACCAATTCAAACAAAACGTACTATTGCCTCCTTTGGACGGCGTTTAGCCGTTTGTCTGGAAACAAAATAACTCAAAAAGCTATATCGGAATTTATTGAAATTTACAGGAAATGTTGATAAAGGGACAAGGAATGGCTGTTTAACTTTTGGTGATGTTCTGGATTACCATATGGAGCCAGGGGTTATTTGAAGAATATGTTCTCATTCTGAGAGCAGAAATGTGCTGCTTGCGGTGCTTTTCTGGTTTTATTGGTGAAGAAGCTCGTGGGGTCTGGTAGAGGGAATATTTGGCTCCGCGGCACTGTAACTCATGGTCAGTCTGGCTCCTGCTCTGAAAAGAAACCTGGGGTTGTTTTTGTTTTCTTCCATTAGAGGAATAATAGGCAGTTCTCTCCTTACAGAGGCAGTTTTAGAAATATCAGACTGTCCTTCCAGATGGATGGCTTTCGTTCAATTTGAACAAACACGTGTCTTCCGTCCTTTGTGCAGCTCTGAATCTGAATTATAGCAAAGAACAAGCCTTGCCTG
Source organism: Arothron firmamentum (assembly GCA_016586285.1). Lineage (NCBI taxonomy): Eukaryota > Metazoa > Chordata > Actinopteri > Tetraodontiformes > Tetraodontidae > Arothron > Arothron firmamentum. The sequence continues at coordinate 62,386 of BJFM01000944.1, forward strand.
ATTCATTCCCTTCAAGGCCGCTACTCTAAAAAAAATGAGTTGACCTCTGGGGGACTAAGATTGACGTTTTTAGTCCTTGTGGTGCAGACACGTGGCGGTCCGGGAAATGATCACCTCCTTGGATTTGTCTGGATTTGTGAGGATATAAACAGTGAGTTTGTTGATGCTAGTAAGACATTTAAGGTTCCAGTTGAATGTTCCAATCCAAAGTTCTCTCTCTAAAGGGTCTTGCTACCTCTGATCAGTCAGTCAGCACCGTAGAATCCATCAAGTCTGGCACCTCCACCAGGTTGGACAGTGGACACAAAGACAAAGTGAAAACCACTGACATAATATAAATTTTGTTTTTCTTATAAAATATAAAAACAGTGGATGTCTTGATACATTTGTGTCCATAGACTGTCCAAACTAATGGATGGTTACATCTGAAAGCAGTTCTTTCAGTCCCACCCAGACAAACGACAAACGAGCACAGCTAAACTGGGAAAAGACAGATAAAATGTTCCATAAAAACATGCGAAAGTACTTCAATCACAGCAGCAGCGGCCTGGAGAGCAGCGACGACCGAGGAAACCAGGGAGTCGTGAGAGAGGTTAGTGTCGTCATGGAAGTTACGCTACAGACAGCCGCTTCCGTCTCACTGAGATATACCGTCTTTGTGATGAAGTGAAACATCTATTCATTGCATTTAGAACAGTCAGAGCGCCTGTTTTCATCTCCAATTCAAGAAATATGAATTCCCATATTTGCATAGCATCAATTCAATGACCTTTCTGATGGATTCATTTACATTCTAAGATTTTCTAATGTACAGTCAGGATTCTGAATAGTGAAAACACAGATAAAGTCATGTTTTAAAGGCGATAAACCGCCAACGATTTGAGCTTTGGGCCTAGCATTTGGATCCTCCTGCTACATCCGAGTCCCTGAACCCGTAGGTGTTTCTCAGCCCTGTTTACTGGCTGTGTTAAATGCAGAGGTGTGAGTGAATAACAGCACAGGCTCCACACGCTCGATCACTTCTTTGTCCTTGAGCGTTTCTCCATCTCACCATGTTTCCAACAACAGCTTTGCGGACATTTTAAGGTGATGGTTGATGCAAAGCCATAAGGTCAAACTGTACTTTTAAAAATGAAACATCGCAGACCAAAATAATCCAGGAGGAAATGAAAGATGCACAGAGGTTCCTTCCGCACACATCAGAGTTCTGATTTAATGACGCCTTCAGAGGTTTGAGTCACAGGTACCAAAGAGCAGCAGGGTTGTCTCTGCAGAGCCGCTGCCGACCCACTTTGTGCTTTAGCTATGGACATATGTATGTTTTTATGTATGTCGTAGACAAATAAGCACCAGAGGGGCTCTCACGCTCTCTCATCTCTCTCTCTCGTCTCTCATCTCTCTCTCCCTCTCTCTCTCTCTCTAAAATTGGAAAATAAATAATACTCTTTTATAACATTTAGGTAAAACGTTGATGAAAGAAATAAAAATGGTTCTATGATAAACACCTTTCTACACCTAAGCACAAACAGACCAGGATTTCAGTAGAAAAGGGCCATTTTGTGAGTTTGATGGACTTGTTTTTGGAATAAACAACATGTTTTGTTAAGTGGAGGTGTGTTTCAGTTATAAATGAACCTCTGGATCCCCAGAGCTTTGAAACACTCATTAATCAAATTGTGACAAAGTGGCTCATCTTGCAACAGTAGATCACAGCCCGACAAAGAGAGAATACAGCCGAAAAAGCAAGAAATCATTGAAACATGCACATTTACACATATGATCCGAAACAGGAAATATGCATTCATACACACCTCCATTCTCTCAGCCAAGTTATTTATGTGAATCAGTGCAGACATGTGTTCCAAGATTAGCGTGGGACAGTTCAGAGATCAGTTTTTTATCATTCTAACTCCTATCTGTAACAGTCATCGCAAACGTTTGTCCCCTGCATTCTGTGATTCTCAGCAGCTAAGGCAATGCAAATCATACTAACTGCTCTTAACGGCTGTGAGGGAAAAGTAGAGAGAAATCTGTTCTTACCTGTCTGTTGTTTTTGAGGGGAGGGGAAAAAAGCAAGTGTGACAGTTTTTGCAGATGGTAAGGAATTATTTATAGCTGTGACAGCAAAAATGAAACATAAAAGATGGCGGCCAGAGTTGGAGACGGTGAGACAGAAGTAAGTCCTCACAGTCAGTATCAGAGGAAGAAAGGAATTCATCAGTGTCACGTTGTCCCAGTAAACTAACTGGCTCCAGGGCGCCAGGAACTGGTGCGTTTGAGTTTGTTTGCATTAACCCACCCTCGGCACAAACCTGCAGCCACATAAAAAAGGAAAACAATTTCATAGCTTTCTATCAGCGCCAGACAGGGCAGATGCTGGGACAAAGCGTGGATAGAGTGAAGTCATGAGGTGAAAGCCGCGGCCCTGTCCTGCTCTCTCCTGTGGTGCTCTGTCATGCAGCCTTTGCTGACCATCATATATACAAGCCCTTCCAAAACGAGCGGTCATGGGAAACTCAGTAGGCAGTGCACCGTCTCCACGGAGCGACCCAGCTCTGCCAGACCCCCCATGGTTGATCAGTGTCTGTCTGTCTCATTCTGTTCCATGGCGTCCTATCAGCCACCCGGAGAAGCGCTTCATGCACGCAGCAAAAGAACCAGGTGGTTGTCTGCTGCCTGCAGACAGCCGCCACATTGTTTCTTTCTGGATTTACAAGTGAAATTAAAGAGAAATGCTGGGATTCTACGCTAACTGATGCACAGCACAGAAAATCCTGTTTTTTTAGTCCTATTAAATCATAACAGGAAATATTTGCTTAGTCACTTATTTTAAAAAAATAAATAAATAAATCCGCATTTCTGAGGGACGTGGATGAATTTTTAAGTGGGATCAGGAGCTGAAGCTGAAGGTCTTTCACAATCTGCATGTTCACATTGGTAAAATTAATCTGCTTGGATCGCAGCTGTATTTATTCTCTAGTCTGTTTAGTACTGTTTAATTATGTAACTATTCTATGCTGTTAATATGGAAAGTGTAGGAAGAGTTCACATCCTACAACATGCAGAACACGTGTGTCATTTATTTTTAACGTGAGCCCGGCCTGTGCGCCATCCCCTCTTTTATTTTGACAGTAATTTCTGTTCCGGGCCTGTTCTACGTGCACTGCATGGGAGCGAAAACAAATGGATCCCTCTTTGGTGTAGAGACCTTTTCAGGAGGTCCCGCTCGTATTGTATAATGTAAAGCATCGATTCCATAACACCTGTAAGGGATGATGTGCAGCTGGTGCGAACCTCTGTCACGCGGGAGTCCCGGGTTCCATTCCTGGCCGACGCGATGAGACCCGGGGCGGCAGTGGCTCAGTCTGTCTGGAACTGGGCCTGGAGCTGGAGGTGTCAGGCAGCTCCCCCACTTACAGCCTCCCCCTCACTGTTTGCACATACATGTGGTCCCTTCAAATGTCTTGTCTGTGTTCTCCTCTCTGGGGACTAATAAAGAATCTCCTCCTTCTTCTAAGTTTAGAGGAGCTGGAGGGAAATAAAGGGAACTCTCTGGTCACTTTTAAATTATGTTTTTTGGTTCGAGTACAAGCATTAGCTGGGTTGGATCAGGCTGAAATCCCACATCCCACCTCCATTCACATGGGAGGTAAGTTAAATAACACCTGTGCAGTCCTTTAGCTTGTTATATTAAAATTCCACGAGTTGGTAATAGACTTAGCTCAAACACAGAAAAGACATGACAGGGCTCGTGTTAGCTGTCAGCAGGCAACAAGCTCTTGGCTGACGATGGAGGAGAAACACCAGCCTCATTTCCTCTCAACCTTTATGGGATTTGAGGACTGTATTAAAGCTGTTTTACTACACTAAGAAACTGTTTGGCATAGAGGAAAAATAATGCTCATAGTTCAGTGTCCTGATCATATTGTGGATTATATTTCTGTCAGGGTTAGCGAGGCTGTAAACAGGACTGGAATTTTCATTTTCTGCTTTAAAACAACATTGTGAATCTTAAAGATTATTCCAATTTTGCATAAGTCTTTCAGTTTTTTTCCTCGTTGCAGGCACACAGCGGTGACAAGGACCCCTGCCGCAGACCTCAGGAGAACGCACAGATGTGCATTAGGACCTGCAACAAACCTGACACATTTGTTTTAGACTGGAAGAGCTAAATTAGCGAATTTCCAGAATTCCGGGAAAAAAGGAGGATTCTGGGTCAGGACAGGACCAGCGTGGCTGCGTTTGAGACGTGACAGCTCATCCCTCAGCTGAACTGATGTGGAGGATCTCAGCTCTGCGGGCCTTTCTGTGCACGTATAGTTCTCCAAATCCCAACATTCAATGTGTGACGGTGAGATGGGATGGCCCGCTTACTGGCTTGATTGAGTGGGACAAGTGCCTGGAGGTACATATTGGAACTGCTGGTTCTTGCGGCCTACTTATGGCGCAGCTCCTGCATGTGCCATTTGGTTGTTTTTTTAAAATACCAAGGCAAACACAAACAGTCATAAATCTTCTATAAAGAACAAAGCAAATAATTCCCAGGAGAATTAATGTTTCAGGTTATTACAGGGGAGCCATCCAGCATGCCTTACTGTAATTGGCAAATGTGGAAGTATTGTCCCAATTTAAGAGCCACATTCGGGTCCCCATCACCTCCCCTGATATGAAGGCAGTCGTGTGCAGTAAAGAACCTTTTAATCAAGTCTGCACAAACAGACGGAAAAGCAAATGGGTTCAAACACAATTAGAGGGGAAAAAAGAAATAATCTATTTGAGTGTTTCTATGAAAGTCGCTGTTAAATGTGATTGGGCACTTGTCAACAAGTGGGATGATTGCCTGTGAAGTATTTTCTGTGGTTATCGAGGCTTTAGGTAACAACACTTTCAGGCTCTAATGCAGCCTGAAGAGGTCCTTTAATAAACACCAGCATTTATCCCCCCACAGCGAGTCAAAGTCATACATCCCTTACATGCTGCATACATTGGCCACATATAGTCTTCTACCAAATGAGAGTAAAAATAAATGTGTCACTGTGCAGATTTGCCCCTTGTTGACTGTTACAGACCTCTCTGTGACCCCTTCTCTCCTGCATCTATTATTCACTCACTCCTCCAGTTCCTTCTTGCTCCATCTCCCTCATCAGGTCTTTTTTCCAACAGGTTTTTAGTCCTGAGGTTGAGTCGGTCCTTTTGGACCCTTCGACATACATCTGTCTTCCTGTGCTGCTTGTGAAAGAGATGTTTTTAATAAGAAAACATCAATTAATATCTGTCACATTTGCATGTGATTTAACAATTAATCTATTAAGGGAAGGCATCTACCTGAAACTCCCCGCTTTTCAGTATTAGCAGTAGTTCCCCCCAAACTTCAACCTCCCCCAGCTTTCAGTTGGTATTTTCTTCCTTTTTTTAAACAGAGGAAATTATTTGTTTTTTTGCATTCTTTTCACCAAAGCACAAAACTAGTGCGACCTTCAAAAGCCAGTCTTGGAGACAGACATGATCCTCCAGCACCTTTCCAACGTCAAACTTACTTTGTTCTCCGTTTCTCTCTGTCAGCTGACGTCAAGGATTATATAATCTATATTTATCCTCTGTTTATTGCTGCTGCAGCTATCCTGAGGCCACAGCTGCTGGGATGCCATTCTGACTGAATGCACACTGCCATGTTGTTTCAGCAGGTGTTCTGGGCCGTTTGAGGTACTTTATTGTCAAAATCAACCAGCTATCGATTCCATCTCCATCCCGACAGACCACACCCAACCATGAATGTGCTATCCATCATTTTTGAGCTCCTGAAAATGGAGACTCTTAATCCCAAACTAAAATTAAAGCATGGAAAGCAATGAAAACCAGACAGAAATAAGGTGGCCATGATGAGGACGTTTCAGCGTTTATTTTTATTGCTAAATTTTAATTACGCTATTTCAGCTGCACCTGCCCTTGCTGTCATAAAGGTTTGTCAGCAGTGAAGCAGCACTGAGGCTGCACTTCCTCAACATTTCCATCACTTAGATTTGTCTTTTATCGTCCTTTTCCTTTGTTGTCTGCCTGTGTTCAGAGCGACTGGCTGCTTTTACAGCTCCGCTTAACAGTGTTTGTGCTCCACTCTTTCACCTGATTAGACTGATGCTGACATTTATGAATAAATGAATAGGTGCATGGATTAATAGATGAGAGTAAATGAACTTGGCTAATTCTATGCAAATGTATCATGTGTTTCCATGACAATATCTGACCTGAAAGAAGTAAATGAATTGGCAGATTTTCCAGTTTGCTGCATCCTTTCTCGTCATTTTTCAAGGTCAGCTCTTAAATTTGGTGGTGGAACGTGTTTGTGCTTCATTTGGTACATATTTATTTTGTGTGTAATTACAGATTACAGTGTTTCACTCACTCACTCACCCTGACATCCTTACCCTTAGCACTAACTGCAATTATATCAATAAGCAACATCACACACACACACACACACACACACACACACACACACACACACACACACACACACACACACACACACACACACACACACACACACACACACACACACACACAGTTCGCACAATGTTCTCTATAGCTGTCTGAAGAGTTTACTGATGATCTATAATCACTATTGATCTTCACAGCAAGAAAAATGCCTGATAGTCGATTGTGATGAAAAACTGTTAAAGACACGATGGCTGAATGAGACATTGTGAGCCTGGGGAAGAACATGAGATACACACACATTTAAAGAAACCTATAAACTCTAGTGCACTAAAAATGACTAACACACAGAAGGCACAGAGAGCTGAAATAAAAGTCACACCAGCAGATACTGGCTTCCAGCATAATCAATATTCTTCCCTCTCTAGTTCAATTTTCACATCACTGAATCAGTATTTCTCATCTCCTGCTTTACCCTTGACAACCTGTATCCACCCTCTATCATCGCTATGGTTACAAAATGTCCAGTGTTGTATGTTGTCATGGTGACTGGGGTCGAGACTTCAGTCACGTATTAAGAGGTTAAAAAAGACTCAGTCTGCAGTTGAGCATGATGAAGAGATAAAAAGGCGTTTTTGTCAAACAAATGATCCTGGAAAATCTACTAAATGTAGGTCTGCAGTGCACAAATGCATTATTTACATATGTAAGATTAAAAACACTGTATCTTGATATTGAAAACATTCAGTAACTATACTCAGGAGCCCATCAGAGAAACACCAGACATTCTTGACAAGTCATCATTCATATTACTCCAAGATTGATAATCGCCCTAAAAACTGAAGTTCAGATGCAGAGCTGGAAGTCCTGCAGGCATCAGCCAAAGCCAGTTCTCACCAAAAAAACCATCCAAGGTGATCTGCAAAGGTTGGTGTGAAAAGGGTGGAGAGGAGAGTCATGATCTCCACCTCTGTCACCCAGATCAACGGCCTTGGAGAGTCTAAACAACAAGTCAGACTCACCACCAGAGGTCGCTCTGACGGTTGTCCGGCTCTGGTTGGACTCCGGAGCAGACGATAACCGCTCGACCTCTGGAGCTGATCTGCAACCAGTTCCCACAGTTAGCTGAGGCTGTGAAACAGCTTTGGAACAAAGGATCCTGGGTTCAGTGACTCACCAACCTCTGCCTCTCCAAGTGAACATTCAGTTACTATTGGCAACCATCACAGTGGAGTCGCAAGAAAAAGCACATGAACTCTTTTGGATTACTTGGATTTCGACATAAATTGATCATAAAATATGTCCTGATGTTTCCCTTAGTCAACAATAGACAAACAGTTTGCTTAGACTAATTCCACAGAAATATTAGATGTTTTTATTGAAGACAGCATTGAACATTCAATTGCAGGGTGGAAATAGAACCCCTAGGCTGATACCTTCGGCAGGAGGTAACTGGAGCCAGGAGTGAGCCAATCTGGAGGAGATTGGAGGTGTTGGTTAAAGCTGCCCTGCCCTCTAAAACACGCACACCAGTTTTGAGTTTGCCGTCCCCTCAGAAGACCTTCGATCAAGAACTGTTGACTTGCATGACACTGGAAAGGGTCAAAAAAGCATTGCTTTAAGCCTCGATGTCCACGTGTCCACGGTAGGACAGACTGTTTACAAATGGTGCACGTTTGGCTCTATTGCTACTCCACCTCAGGGTGGTCGTCCCCTAAAGATAACTGTGAGAGCAGAGCGACGAATGCTCATTGAGGTGAAGAAGAAGAAGAAGAAGAACCCCAGTGTCAGAGTGTCAGGCGTACAGAAACCTCTGGCACGTGCCCACATCTTTGTTGAACAATCTACAATAAGAAAAACATTAAACAAGAATGGAGTTCATGGGAGGACACCACAGAGGAAGACACACTTTTCCAAACAACATTGCTGCACGCTGAATCTTGCAAAAGAGCACCTGGATGTTTGACATCACCACCGGCAAAATATTCTGCAGACAGATGAAACCAAAATTGAGTTGTTTGGAAGGAACATGAAAACCTCATCCCAGCTGTGAAACATGGGGGAGGAGGCATCATGGTTTGGGGCTGTTTTGATGCCATAGATGGAAAAATGAATTCCCCAATTTTTTCGAACAATTTGCAGGAAAACCAACGAGCGCCTGTCCGCCAACTGAAGCTCAAACGAAGAGGGTTGATGCAACAAGACAACAACACAAAGCATAGAAGCAAGTCAGCAACAGAATGGCTTCCACAGAAGAAAATACGCCTTTTGGAGCAGCTCAGAGTCCTGACCTCAGTCCGACTGGGATGCTGTGACCTCAAGAGAGCGATTCATAGACAAGCCAGGAATACTGCTGAACTGAAACAGTTCTGTGAACAGCACTGGTCCAAAAATCCTCCTGACTGTTGTGCAGGTCTGATCTGACACTACAGGAAATGCTTGGTTGAGGTTATTGCTGCCAAAGGAGGGTCAACCCGTTATGAAATCCAAAGATCCACATACTTTTCCACCCTGCATCAGTCCTGTTTCATGCCAACAATCAAGCATTCCTGAGACCTTTCACGCGTGGGCTTGCTTCTCAATTCTGAACATACCCGTGAAAAATGAATTTAAAAAAAAAATCCTCGAGAATTAACAAAACACGATTAGCAAGCTGAGCATAGCAACTAACACCATCGGCTGCAATTTTACTGAGGTATCACAGCACGTCCCATTACAAGGCTGTCACATTTGTTTATTTCTATTGTCAATGTTTAGCGTAATGGAACATGCATTTGGCAGCATTGAAAATACCAACTGATTAAAAACCATTTAATTTGATAGCTAAACTAATGCTTTCCCATTTTCAGTGGCGCCATCCATCACAAGGCCTGATGCGCCAATGCAAAAACAATTTCAGTCCAATAGTTGTAAATGTTGAATCATGCTGCGAGACTTGCTATAGTTAATTTACCAGACAAATGAGTTGGCTCAATTCAAACTTCATTGACAAAGTTATAAAATCTCGTACAGAGAGAAAACTGCTCTTGCCGTACATTTGTCGTAATTGTTTCAATGGAACCCCACTGTGGGGGCATTTCGGATTCCCCCCCACATGCTATTTTTTAAACACTGCAACTGTCAAATGGCTTGGCTCGGGATCTCAAACATTACAAAGACAGCTCTTCCATTCCTTTTCACGACTGGAGTCCATCTTCCCTGCAATTTCACCACATGCTAAACTGGTTGCAGTCCAGTATTTTTAGGCACCAATGGTCCATTAAACCGAACAAGCTAAAAGATAGACTGACATCGTAATTGCCTCTTAGGCAAGATCTGTGGACAACTTCAGAAGCAACTTTTTTTTTTAGTTAAAATGAACAAAGATATGCAGATGTCTTTTTATTTCGCAAATACCACAAGGTGCATGGTGAGCCCCATTGTGCCCCAACAGATACTATAATAATATAACTATAATATTAAAATAAAATGGCACTTTTGTCGCTTTAATGCAAAGCCTTAACAATTGCATTGATAAAGATAATTATTACGGGTTCATACGGGGTTTAAGGTCTTTTGGGACAGCTGGTAATGGTCCGGTACAGTATACCATGCATTTAATTCATCAGAATAAATGAATGCTTTTCTATGCATCCTGATCTGAAACGAACTACAGCAGAAAGTAATGTCAGGCGGCACGTCAGACTGCAGTGTAACGAGCCACCATACTACACACCAGTCCTTTCGCCGAAGCAACGCTACAGTATTATCACAGTTGGAACTGGGCACTTTTAAATTTATCATTGTTCAAAATCGATTGCCTCCTTTGTTGACTTTTCCTTTCTGTTTGGGAGAGCTTGCCATGGTTGACCATATTTTTACACATTTGAAAGCACCAAAGAAGGAAAAAATGCCCAAGTGGGAAAAACTGGCACCAGAAGGAGGCAACAACAACCCACCAGCCGTCCACTTCCTGCATAACTTAACAAAGATGATAAAGATAAAACCTGCGGCGGAACACAAGTCCACGAAGGGCCGCGTGTCTGACATGGATGATCTGCAGTCGAGTGCAGATCCCAGTAGGAGCTGTTGGCAGGTCCACTGGCCCGTTGATATCCAGCTATTCTCATCATCTTGGCTCCTCAAAGGCTGAAACAGATCTCCTCGTGCTCACGCTGAAACGTCTCATCTTTTTATCCTGGCATAATATCACACCACGTCATTTCCACAGATAGTGTTGGGTTGTTGACAATGACCTTTTCCGACAGTCTGGTCCGACCGTCACCGACAGAGCTATTACATCCACTTCAAACCACTACCGGCGATCAAGCACCAAATTCCTTTCACGTTGGTTAACAAAGCTACCACTTACTGGAGATTTTAGTTTTACATTTCAGTCATCTAATAAAGGATTACAAGTGTGCTTTTTTTAAAATAACACATTCAATCTTTTTTTATTAGTAATTCTTACTGAGAAGAGTACTCATGGCAGATTAAGCGATAAGGCACCAGCTTTGGCTGCTTCGGAAACGTGACTCCTCCATCACCATTGACGTGTTTCATACACGTGCACGCCCACTCAGTCCAAACAGCAGGGAGGAAGAGACCAGAGTTCAGTTGGTGCACACAAGACGCAGCTCCCTTCACGTCTGTTTAAATTTTCCTTTACTCTTTTCAGATACTGTCTTAAAAACAAAGGTCAAGTTTTTATAAGCTGTTGTTCCCATTAAAAAATTAAATGTATTTAAAAAGACTCTATTCACAAAACTGCTCATGAATAAATTCATTATCTCTGTATGTATCCTGTCAATAACATGGAAATGATAATTTATTTGTCATGCATTTTTCATGACTAATATTTAAAAGTGATACAAAGAGATAAAAAGGATGCATAAAACTAGATAAAAGTGCAGGAACCTAAAACAGCAACAACCAATTAAAATGATTCAAAAGTTTAAAGAAAAGTCCCGAAGCCTTTATGAACAGTTGTTACAGAGAGCGGAGCCCTGATCTCACAAGGAAGAGCAGAACGCGTGGTCACCTGTGGTACGGAGCTTGGTTCTGGGGGCATGGAGTAGGGGACTCTGAGATGAATCCTAGAGGAGGAGATCTTTAGATATCACGAGGCATCATCATGGATACGCTGGGCGGTGGGGGCCAGGAGAACCGGTGTGATCGCTGTCGTCCATCCTGGAGGAGATAAATGCTTTGCTGCTGGGGTGAAGGTCGGTCAGGGTCGTCTGGCAAGAAAGAAATGTCTTGACCAGAAAAGGTGGTGGTGTTTGAAGGATGATTGGACCGAGATGATGACGATGGCCATCTACACCATTACCGCCATGTTCAGGCCACGGCAGCAGGGGGCGCTGAATCAGTCAATCAGAAGTTGTCTCTGCAGCGGTAAGCTAGTGTTCTCCTAGGATTGGCTCCGAGCCCAGGTAAACGCATGGCTGCAGTGAAGGCCATCCAGAGGAAAAACTAAGCAAAGTACGCATGTGAATATGTTGTTTGGCTATTCCAGGAGGAGTTCAGACAGGCTCTGGGTGGTCAGGAGGTGCTTCTGGCCGGACAACTACAGCTAATGTCATCAGGGAGACAGGAAGTACAGTACTTAATGCGTCTTCTGGAGGGACAGTAAATAAGGAGACTTTGTGGCAGAATGAGGAATTGTAGGGCAGGAAGGGGAGAGAACGATGAATGCAGATCAGCGAGGCAGAGAGGCAGAGATGGGGGGATGCACAGCAGGTCGGAGAGATCAAAGACAGAGATGGCTACATATTGACATGTGCCCGAAGTCTGATGGGAAAATAGAAAAAAGTCCTTTGAAGAGCTGATGAATGAAGAACATGTGTAGGAGAGGTGCCTGTACAATTCCAGATGAGATTTCCATTCCTGAAGAAAGGGGGCTTCAGGTAGTGTGCTGTAGCCATTTTCGGTTTGTGTCATCTACAGAGGATCAGTGAGGTCACAGATGCAGAAGACCAAAGAGGAGAAGAGTAGTGAAGAGGAAATGAAGTAAAGCCAGACGTGGAGCAGTGCCCCCCCCC
>BJFM01000945.1:0-31847 GCA_016586285.1 Arothron firmamentum
AAAAAAGCAGCTTAGGAGATGGAAATTTGCAAGTAAAATCAGAAAGTGACACCAACTGTAATAAACTCAAATTCAGAGGATAAATACTGGGTGAGAAATCAGTACAATCACCCACCAAATGGAATTGCGACACTAAAGCGGCGAGTGTTTATTTTAACGGCGCGACAGCAGGGTGACTCAATGAGTCAATGAGCCAGCTCTGGTTCTATTTCAGAAGGTATTGATGAGTCGATAGCTGCACGTGGCCTTGGTGTGTGGCACTGAGCACGAGGTGTCTTTAAAGATCGCAATAAATGTTGGGGTTATTGTGTCCTTGACCGCAAGACAGTTCTTCAGTCCATAGATGAGGTTCTCAAATATTTCTCTTTTACTGGGATTGATTCTTTACTACTTTACTACAACATTTATCATTCCATTAAAGGCTGTGCTGATCACATTGCTGTTGCTAGTGAGACGAAATTCTCACGGCCTTCTCCATCCCACAAGGAACCCACAGAAAGACCTGTCTGACATCAAGGCTAACACCGTCCATGTCCCACGTTGGCCAGAAAAGGGTCAAGAACGGCAGAGGAGGGAGGGATGGGGAGAAGGTGAGGGATGGGGGATGGGAGCGACTGACAGCGTTACAGCAGCGCAACAAGCTGGCGTTTTCTCCTCCACCCATCTGTTCGCTGGGATTATTCATTGAAAGAGGGATGGAGGAGGTGGAGGATAAGGGAACCTGCGGGCCTTCATCACAACACACAACACGTGATCCTATCTCTATAAACCGCCACGATGACAGCAACTCCTGCCTAAAGTTACCAAAGGCGATGCAGTGGAGCGCTCTGGTGGGAACCGCTCTGGAACAATGATAGCGATGTGAGGTGGAAGCATGGTGGCGATGTCATGCAAAGGTTTTATGACACATTCTACTTGCACATAATATGATTACTCAAGCCATACTGTGGACTTATCCACATCAAAAAAGTAAGGTTTCTAACATGCTTTGATGACAATACAATGTATCTCGACTCAGAGCTCTGTGCCAGACCCAGTAAGCCAGACATGCTAAAAGCTACAAGAAGCTCAGAATAGGTCAAGGAAAGATGCTATGCAAACATTATGCAATATTTGCAGAAATATTATGAGACACAATTTTCCAGACTTACCTATGAAATTCAATCTCAGCCACTGTTTGTCATCAGAAGGGGACTCAAACCTGCAACAAAGAAAAAGAAGGACAACATTTAAAAAAAAAAATGAAATCAGATTTTAAGTTGATAACAACTGTGTGGTGTATTCAATCCACAAAGTCAACACTTGGGTTAATTAAGCACTGCCAGCCAGGCCCATGTGCACCATGAATGCATGGACACCTCCTCCCAGCTCTCTGGGGAGGAACCCAGTAATTGACTGTCTTGTTAAACACAAGGCCCCCAATCAATAGCCAAAAAGAGTCGGGTGATTTTTATGTCTTCTGCCTCAAGCAGGCGAATACAATGTTACCCATAAAACACACACTCACACGCTGCCCCCGCACCCCCTGCGAACATGCTTCGCTCTGTGACCATGAATTCATTATTGTAATCTCCAGAGACACTCTCCAGAAAACCAAATGTGACCGGCAAAAACGTCCACTCAGACGTGCAACTGTTACAAGCTCCGCCGTGAAAGAGTGTCTATGAATAAGCCCAGGTCAAAGTGTGTTTACCATGTAAAAACATGAGGAAAAGGAAGTCTTTGAACTACCGTGATGTGAGCAGCTGCTGAGGCAGGGATTGGAGGAGCGCCACCTAGCTGGTGGAAACAAGCTGTGACCAATTGCCAATGAGATGGAAAGGAATGACGACTGCCCAGGGTAAACAGGAAAAAAACAAGGTACTCACAACAGAGAAGCCCCTACAAGACTACCAGGGTGAAGATGAGATCAGAGAGAGGAGCGCACAGGAAAAAAACTGAAGGGGGAATCATGAAAATGCATCATTCATGGAGAAATCTAAAAGCACTTCAACATCAGAGTGCCAGAGAAAGAGGGATGCAGAATCAGAGTGGAGGAAGAGAGGACAGGTAGCTGGGGGGGAAAAGGAAGCTTTAGCGCATGATCGTGGTGAAAACGAAGATCGTTCAACAACAAAGAATCCCGTCCGGCGCAAATCATAACTTTTGGTCAAGTCAGCTGTGAACGCACACGGCATTTCACTTCCACAACCTGAGAGAAGGAAAAAAAATAGCTCCTTTCTTTTTCTGAATGTAGTGCTCATCTAACACATGACCAGAATTCTCAAAATCACGGTGAACTACTCTTCAATTAGCTGGCCAACTTCATGGATCCACTGGGAGGAGGTCTGGCTAAATGTGTCTGTGTATATGTATGTGTGTGTGTGTTGTGTGTTTGTGCAGGAGGGGGGGGAGGGTGTCACAGAAGGGGTTTCTGCAGACTGTGATACAATAACTGACCCCAGGCATGAATATAAATGTGTGTGCATGCGCATCACACACATGCATGCACAAACAAACTGGCCCTTTTTCCCCTATCAAATAAAGAGGATGTAAATATGTGAGAAAAGTGTTGTTATATATGGCTTTATACACACATTTGTTAAAGGTGCTTAAAACTTAACAAGGAATAAAATAATGTGTTTTGAACCAATTTTTTAGGTGTTGGTTGTGATTAAGCAACATTTGAACAAGCTCAGTGTTTGCTAAAGCTAAAACGTTCTGGTGCTGGAGTGTCTGTGATGAGGTCTGATTCATCTCCTTGGGGATGGCCTGTGCAAACAGCTGAGGAATTCAAAAGAAACGCTTCTGTAAAACCTTAATGTAAAGAGGTATGAGATGTCATGGGCAGCAGCAAAAGGCACTTTCAGCTTTTTTATTTTTTATCTTAAAAAAAAAGAAATAGATGTTCAGCCTCTGTGAAATAATAGTGAAAACCAGTCATGGAAGCAGCAGCACCTGAATGAGCTTAATTGTTGTCTGTTGATGGAGAGATGCCATCTGCATGTGACAAGATTTTGGTGTAGGCCCTGAGGGTTATTTATTACCACATCCATCTCCATCCCCCCCGCCTGAAGAAATTAATGGGAGTCAATGCAAAGACCCCACGAAGTGTGTGTGTGTGTGTGTGTGTGTGTGTGTGTGTGTGTGTGTGTGAGATTGTTCCATGCCTATGCACACATAGAAAAAGACTAATGATCTCATTATCAAGGTGGTCACATGTGTTCTCCAGAATAAGATACATTTAATTTCTAAATGCAATAGATTCCTGTTGCATTAAAATGTTAGCAAATCTAAAAAAAATAAAAAATAACATAAATTATCAAGTATGTATCTGATGAATTATTCATCATTGCACTCTAAAAACTTAACAGAAAGTAATATTTCATGGTTTGCATCCAACACTAGCTTCTATCGTGCCAGTGGAAAAATCCTGGTTTCCAAGCATATTCCCTTTACTGGTCACAGTCCTGGCCCACTGTACCTTTTTTAGCCAATAAGGATCAAGATAATGGCAAAATAGTGCGATCTTTTACGAGGTGAGGTGAGACTGAAAAATGCCGCAAGCCCACGTCAGGATGACATTTACAGCTGCTTTTGAAGTTCCTCCTGAAGAGTTCAAACATTCCCTTTCTAACACTCGCATATATGTGCTGGAGGGATGCGGTGGTTGGTAACCATGTTAGGAAGATGTTTGAATTTGAGCATCCTCCCAGTGAGAGACGGCAGAGAGAGCGCTTTAATCACAAAAATTTACTGCCTCTAGACTTTAAAGTGACAATGCTACCATCCACGTGTAATAGAGTCGCCAAAAACAAGTCGTACATGCCCAGAGGTGTTCAGAGTGAGGAGAGGATCAAGCTTTAGGAGCAATGGGGAGCAGCGACGCTGTGATGGTGCTGTGTTGAGCTTTGTGCAGCATATTGTAAAATTGTCCCAGGGATGAGAGCTCTCAGGGGGTTGGATCCAATCATCAAGCCCCTTTTTTTTTGCAGCACCAACAGAGGGAGGGTACTGAGAGAAAGGCAGAGCAGAATTAATGGTGTGAGATCCTGAAAAAGCTAGTCTAGGGACAAGAACAAACCAAAAAATGTCCTGTGTGGAGTTGAAAGCCACACAAACAAGCACTATAGCAACACCACGGAGAGGCCAGAGCTCAGCTGTCAGTAAGAGATCCCCCTGTGAGACGGGACGGACGCAACAGACAGAAAGACAAGTGAACGTGTGCAGAGGCTGAGAGGAGAGTGATGAGAAAGTGGAAATGAGAGGGTGACGAACAAAGGGGACGCAAACAGACCTACGGGATGCCTGGGAGATGTCTAATATTGACCGCACATCTTCAGGCTAACACAAACAATGTCAGAGGGGTGAACAATTGAGGCCTCCTGAAAGTAGAGACACTATAGAGTTTTGATTTGAAAAAAAAATTATATATATATATATATATATATATATATATATATATATATATATATATATATATATATATATGCAAGTTATGTGTGTTGTAGCTCTGCCCAACTTGGAAAACTGCTTGATCAATCGTTGAAGGATACCCTTGGTAATACAACATTTAGGTGAAAATTGGTAATGAATAATGTAATCATCAGAATGAACACTTCTACTGAACATTTATGATGATTAGGAAGTACAACTGATTAGAATGTGTAGTTTTAACTAAGCCAATCCCGAATACCTGATGATGCTTCCTACCAGTTGCATCTTTTGGTTGATCAGGAGCTGTGGTTGTGAAGTTTTGGAGGACAGGTCTTACTTGGCTACACTATGATCTGAGTTTTTGATCTTTTGAATCGTTTGATCTGCTTATTTAGTCCAAATCTTTGATCCTCCAAATCTCGGAATTTGACAAAATATATACTGTATATATATATATACATAAATATATATATGTGTGTGTGTGTGTGTGTGTGTGTGTGTGTGTGTGTGTGTGTGTGTGTGTGTGTGTGTGTGTGTGTGTGTGTGTGTATGTATATATATATACATATATACATATACACACACACCTCAAGCTTGAGGCTCTGATGGATAATCAACAAGGTGATGTAGCTTAGTGAAGGATAGATTTTTCACCGGATCTATTCTGAGCCAGAGTCCAGGTAACCGAGGGATTACTGTATCGGCAAAATACGTCTGACACCGTTCCTGCCTCTCTGCTGGTGATTGCTGGGATAGACTCCAGCACCCCTCCTGGGTCCACAAGATGAAAAGGAAACAGCAGCACATGCATGCTTGAGCTGTGTGAATCTCAACGTGCACATTCGGATTCTGCGGGACACGACACTGTGATTAATTACACCCCACTCAGCAGTTCCACCGGAGCAAAGCTCAACTGGACTGGTTCGACTTGACATCAGACATCCTCTCCTGCAGAAGGACTCCAGACTACAAGCGAGGCACCGCGGAATTCTAAACAACATTACACACAAGCCAGAAATCTCATGCTTGCTGAGTGGATGTGCTCATGTGTTTTTGCACTTTAAGTGCAGTATTTGTTGACTTTCCTCTGAGTCAAATAATGCTTTGATGGCTCATCGTAACACTCCTGGCTTTGCCAATGCAAACAAAAGAAACACTAAAACACATACACACAACACACACACGCAGAAGCAACGTGCAAATTTTCCAGGCGCCATCAGGAATCACGTGACATCCTGCTTGTGCTCTTGCCCCAGTGACAAGCGCTTGGTTTGAATTATTTGGATGCTGTCATGGTCCGGTAATGCAGCGTTGTTGTTGCTTCCTTGCTGCGGCAAGCGGGCGCACTGTGGCGTGAATGTGATGCACGTGAAGCTATATGTTGCGAATGACACAAAGGGATTTACATGTGAAGCTGCGGAGTTGCATATTTGCTTCCCACCTTTGCTCTGATTTTAATTAAACAAATTCATGATGGCAGGTTAACCTGCAGTCAAACACACACGAAAAACCTGGAAGTCACATGATATCATTAGCAAGTTGAAAGCTGAAAATGTCTGGGTTTCTCATTTATGACACCATAAATGACAATCCACAGAGAAAACAATGTCCCATTAATCTCAGGATGTGACACAAATGGAACTAAGCAGGTCAGATGATATCTACGCCATTTCTTTCACACCGGAAAATCTTTTCATTCCACAAATGACTCTACCAACACCTCTCCTGTTTTTCTCTGATTCTCACGAGAGACAGTCGCACAAATTAACGCCACATCTGATTAATGAGTCTTTACTGTTCTGGTTCAGTGTCAGTGTTACTTTAAGCGTCAAACACTCAAACCCACGCTACAGTATCTTCCAAAACCAAATAAAAAGCTACGTACCATTGTATTTATTTAATTTGGTAAAGTAGAAACGCACTAACTCCAACCATTTGAGCTCTTTAGTAACCTAATTAGGTTGTATGTTGCAGGGTTGTCTCCATGGCTTCACTTTTCTAATAAGGTTTGCACATGTACAAAATTCCCATCTTCTCGTGGGATCCAAAGCAATTTATTCAGATATGAGGGGAACTTCTTCTGTCAGTGTGGCATTGACTCTCTAGTTCAGCAACTTTCACAGTTGCATTTATTTCCCGGCAGCAACTAGCAGCTAATAGAGTCAAAACAACAGAAAAATATGAAACTTGTGGCCTCTTAAAAAAGCAAAGTGATGCGATTGCTGCCACAGCAGCTACCAGAAGCCCCCTGATCGTTTTATTTAGAAGTTATTGTAAAGAAAAGTAAATAATGCAGTTGGGTGATGTGCCTTCTGCAGCTACTGTGTGATGAATGACTTGCTTGTTGTCAGATCTAATCAAGACAGAAGCATGCCATTCAAACATTTCCCAGTAACACTCTCTTGTGCTAATATGCTTGTATCTGCCTTGCAAAGCTCAAGGTTTCCAATCGCTCTGCAAATTAATGATGGTTCTTAATTTCCACAAATTTAATTTGCACCATCATAAATGCAATATTTATAAATGATCGTTAGTCTTCCGACACAGACACAGATGATAATGAATGACCCCCCCCCCCCATCGGCGCCGTGCTGCAACTCCCAAAAACAGCCAACTCTAGCACTTTGCTATCACTTCATCCGTTGTGGCCTTTCACTGCTGGCCACGGGGCCCGCGTGGCCTCGCTGGCCAGCGGCACAGACCCCATTGAAGCCTAGACAGCATGAATCTGGCTATAGAGGAGAGGCTACAGCCCTCTATTCAGAGATCCCAGTCAGCAGTTTGATGCTCTATAAACAGATGCTGTCTGAGCTAATGAGAATACCCTGCAGCATGTTAGAGTAGGGTTACACTGGGACAAACTACTTATGCTAAAGGTTAATTAGCAATTAGCTGGTCATTAATGTATGATGTATACACATTAAAACATGATTATTTAGCTGTGGCCAGAACCACCCCCCCACTCTTCTCTGGGCTGGAAGAAGTGCCCCTCTGTCAATAAGGATTTGAGATAAAATACTGAGCTAATGAGTGAAGGACCCCTAAGATGTCTAAAACAAAAGAGGGGCTTCTGTTTTCGGCAACACTGATGCCCTCTGAGTCCCCACCGGGCCTAATTCCTGGATCAAGAACACAAGCCCTTATAGATCTGTGAAACCTGATATGCCGTATCAATCGTGGTGCAAATGTGAGAAAACAGAATGAATTTCAGACCATAAAAACAGTCAAAGCAGAGGGTAATCAACAGGGGAGAGCCCCGAGTCTAAAGCCCCTTCCTGCGCCCGTTTCCCTGACAGAACAAGGACGGCACATCTCCAGTCATCTCAAATTAGACCATTATTTCTAACGATAGCGAGCACAAGTGACACAAGTAAAGGAACACTCAGTAATTCATCGCTCTTATAGTTGTGGCCTGACTTTGGCACACTGACACAGCGGTGCTTCAAGAATGCCAAAAATGGTGCTACAAGAGAACCTCTCAGTTAATAATCTTGAAAACTTTACTTTCAATATCGACCCGGTTTGAAACATTACAAAATGAAATCACAGGCCACAGGCTAGTACCAGTAAATCCACACACTTACACATAAACAAGTGACAGTTAGTGTAATCCACACTGTACAGGGCTCTCCTTGAAAGTGACAATTTCTACTACATTATCAACCTGAGGAAACCAACGTGGGAAACGCATGTGATACCTGATTTAGGAAAAAAATCCCTAAAGGGGCTTTTGTGGTGTGAGTAACTTGCAGGTAAGGTATATCACATTGCTGTAATGGATGACTGGCTTCAACGCAAAACAAAGGGTAAAATGATGCATCTCAGGCAAGCTGGTGTTCAATTTTTTGCAGATGTTTAGAAGACTGTGACGTTTGACTGTGTTGTGTATTATTTTTAGGTTTTAAAGGGATAAACACTGTTAGTTGATAGCATTTGTACATGTGTAAAGCATAATTTGTTCAAGAAAACATGCAGACATTTGATAATATCAAATACTGGATGAAGAAAACAACCAGCTCAGCTGTTTTCATGAGCAGAGCAGAGAGAGGGTGAGGTCGTATCAGCCATGTGGAACAACTTTGACTTTTGTGGGCCCGCATCCGAAATCATCAAATGACACCGAGAAAGAACAAACAGAAACTGAGTTATTGTTTCGGTAAGTAAGTCCTGGTTAAAACAGGATAGTGCTAAATAAAAACACCACTGACCACGATGCAGATGACACTTCATTTTCCCTGAATTGACCTACAGGAGTTCTCTGCAGTTAATCCCTGTGGATTTAACTGTGTCTAAAAGCGTCAAAAGCACCTTGCACAATTATGTGACAAATATAAGTGCAATATAAATTTGATGGTCTCTTATGTCAGGATCGACATCTGCCCAGGAAAACAGCTTTTGATATTTGCACATTTGAACATCTTAATGACCTTAATGGTGTCCAGAATGTGGTTTAAAAAAAGAGAGAGAGAAAAAAAAGGAACCTGGTTGCAACAGTTAGCATCCCTGTGCTGTTGCAGCTACCACAGCAACCCACAGACATCCACACACACATATGACAAGATTACAGCCCAAAGGTATCTACCACACAGCATATAGAAGGTTTTATAATCTTGGGTGACAGAAGAATCAAACCAAATCACTACATTATTCTCAGGTGACATAAAAAGTGATAATACACACGAGGACGAAGAACCCTTGAACTCTTAATGCAGGATGATCTGGCAGTGAAGGGAAGGAGAAGGGGATTTAGGGTAACGAGGTGAGGGGAGTCATCATTTCATGCCTGGAATACTGCATCTTAGGCCCAGCTACCTCCTCAAATCCATTTCAAATCCCTGCCCATCATATTTGTTATAGTGCATATAAAACGTGCTGAAACAATGTGTCATTGACGGCACAGGTGTACCACAGGTGTGGTGAAAAGCTGGAAGTAGTGTGTTCTATGTTGCCAGAACAACCCAATAAATTTTAATGAAAAACAATCACACACACAAACACACACCATAAATCATCAAAAGTAATCCCTCCTAGCAAAGACATCTACCTGACAAAGACACTAAGCCATGGATGACATGTTTAATTATACTTGAATAACCATGTCTATGGCTTGTGGTTTCACCTGTATCATGTGACGCTGGCACCTTGGATCAGCTGGACAGTTTATTTGACAACAGGAGCTCCTTAATGGATGCTTCAGCCTAAATCCCTGCTTGTGATTTTAATGGGGTGACAAAGATTCTTGGGTAATATTATTTTTTTAAGCCTACTGATCTCCAAATTAATCTCCCACCACTGGGATTTCAAGCATTAAAGGGGATCTTAGTCCCCGTCCTTTTCAGAAGTTTACAATTTGTATTTTTCCTACGACTGCTCAGATTTCCTGTCAAATCCAGATTATGGTCACTTGTTACTGTTGTTTTAGCAGTATTTAATGACATGATCCGCTCTGATGCTGTCGTGCTAAGAATGGTTCATCAACAGCACAACACAACAGAGCAGCAGCAAACAAAATACACTTACAAGCCATATGGAGGGACAAAGTCAAATTAAGCTATGTGCCGCCGTGTTTTTACAGTCAGTGGGTGATAGCTACTACCAGTCTGGCGAGCCCTTAGCTCTCGCCCACTTTCCCATCTGTTGCCATCCCGATCCGGGTAAATAACTCTGCTGTGGCCTGCAGGCAGATTCTACTTGGTGACTACCATGACGCTCAAAGTGGAAAGAAAAGCTTAATTATTGCCCTTTCTCGTTTGACATGCATGTATTTACATGTATGCGTGAGGAGACGAAGGTGCTAGTACAGCCATGTCTTCTCTCATTAAACTCCAGTCTCTTGACATGTCCCTTTTTGGATATTATGTTCACACTGGAGTAATGAGTAGTAGGAATGTGGATTTCTGGGCTAATTCATTTCCCATTTCTGGGTATGGTGGCTTTCCAGCTCTGAAATCATTGTTTGTGCTTGGATTAGTGACAAACTGTGCAATGCTGAAGCTTAGACACTTCTAGACCATGGAGGATGTCCAGCATATTTTTAGCAACATGCTAAAATTCTAGTAGTCTTCCTGCAGCCTGACAGCAGTGAGCATTCACCATATGGCCGACTGGTGTTGGCTCCAATAGGATACCTGTCTGGCTGGCTTTCGTCTCAAATCCTCCTAGAGGTGCTTTTAGTTGATAATTTGGGGTGTTTTCTGCAATCCACATTTCCAATTTCTTTCAAACTCATTTAAAGCCCTCTTGTCCCATAAAGGAAGCAGTCACCAAAACATGTTCAACATGAACTAAGGGGGTAGAACAAACAGATGAGGCCCCTGGCACCCTCCTAATCGACCATGACTGCTGCAGGGTGCTCATGCTATAACACATGCAAGCATCATCATCATCATCATCATTTTACACAAATAAGCTCAGAAGAGGGGATTAAACATATATTATTTAAAGCTTCATATACATGTGAGAGCATAAAGCACTGCGGCCCATTGCTCTAAAAATACACAGTTGGAAAATGCACCAATAAACATGTTTTCTCACAACATTCATTTATCACCAGACATGATGTAAACCACACATTACGAAATTAGTAACTGAAGGAAATGGTGGCATGTTTGCATTTCCAGGTTATTAGAGATAGATGTGAAAGTAATAGACATCAATAAATTAATCAGTAAAACAGGCCATAAAAAAATATTGCTTTTTGTCCAGTAGGGCAATTCCATAAGTTAAAATATTGCAGTGACAACATTATTCATCTGTACATACATGGAAAAAAACATTTATGGCATCATCCCGTAAGGTGACAGGAGATAGAATGAGACACGTTTACATCCTGCTATGAGCTCCTTCACCTGGCCTGTGTCTAATGGGCCGTGGACAAATGTGGAAGCGGCAGAGCGATGATGACAGCACATCTGCCACGAGTAATGTGCCTTTGTCGGCCATGCCCTGCATGCCGTCACGTGCGAATCACATTTCCTGTCTGGTGAGGGATCTTGTGGTTGAAGAGACACATGCACCCACTATGACATGAATTAATTAGATAATATTAACAAACTAGTGGTTGGATTAACTACAAGCCATCACGCAAGCTGTGCAGATGAGTGTTTCACTGGAAACACACCCACAAAACAGCTCTCAACTCAAACGTCAGCCTCTGATATTTGCAGGAGTTATAACGGGGTTTGATTCTCAGGAGGATGGGACATAAAAAGTTCTTGAAAGATAAAAATAGATTTCAAAAGGAGCCTATTTATCACTGTGTGCCTGCATAAGGGGATACAGTATGAATGCTGTCTGGAAAAACGTGGGTAACCAAGACGCTGTTGATATTCACATTACAGTTGCTGCAGCTTTAACAGTCTCGGTGTGTCCATATAGTCTAACATGTTAGAGAAGGCTGTACTCCTCAGTAGTGCACGGGCTTGAAAGCATGAAAGATGCTGAACTGTCTGCAGTAATTACCCAGCAGCAGATTATGCCACTACCCACAGTTCATTGCCTGGGAGCTGCTGCACAGCATCTGTGAACAAACACAATGGCATGCAGCTTGAGTGGGAGCTAAACCACTAGCCTGTTTCTCCTTCCTGAGCAACAGGACAACAATGCATTTACCCGTGTGAAACAGGTTTTTGTCAAATCTGTATTTTAAATTAGTCGAGGGGCCTAAATTCACTGAAAATAGATCTTGGTTGACTAGAATTGGATCGATGCTCACGGGGGAATCAGTTCAAGACTGTTATCATGGTGCTCCAATCTAATCAAGAAAGCCTTGCAGTGTAGCGCAGCGGGGGATTCATCGGCCAGCATCTCTGCCAGACATCAAATAATCCTCTCGGCGCTCTGCGGCCTGCATGTGCGCACCGGCCGGCAGCGGCAGCAACAATGAGGCGCATACACCGCAACAAACGCTGAAGCAGCCATGCAAACGGCCGATCGACACACTGCTTTTACCCTCCCTGCTTAGTGTGGCAGGCTGCAGATATCCGTGTCTGATGATCCGCAGAATCCAGATAAATGCAAAAAAAATAAAAAATAACGAGCGGACGATGCACCACGTCAGATGCGGCTCCGCGTTATGGATTTCCACCTGGTCATCTGAAAACCCACCGACTTCTCACACGCACTGCACCATCGTGACCGCAGGAGGACAGGAGGGTAGGAAATGTAGCCTTCAAAGGAAAGAAAAGAGAGGAACGCTCCAACTCACCGTCTGCTGCGATTGCTGCTCCTGCTTCTTCCAGCCCGCCGCCAATGAGATGTGAGCTGGAGGGGAAACGATGCGTGTGCGTGCGGTGTGTGTGTGTATGTGTGTGTGAGAGAGAGAGAGAGAGAGAGAGAGGGAGATGGAGAGAGAGAGAGAGAGAGAGAGAGAGAGGCCAGCCTGTGTCTGTCCGTCCTCCCCTCCTCTCCACTGCTGCAGTCGCAAAGATGTGGTCCACACGGATCCTCGGCTCTCCTCCACCAGCAGATCCCCGCTGCTGTCAAAAAGCCAGCGGCGGCGGAGATCGTCTTCATTCTGTGACGATGAGCTACTCCGCAGCGAAACCCGCATGATTCCACAACGCATTTTATAGTTAAGCCGCACAGTCTCTTTAGGTGGGGAAAATCATTTTGGCTGATTTTGTAAGAACGGTGTAAATATAACTTTATATATAAAAAATAAATAGGATTTCTGGTAGCTTTAGACTTGTGCTGTTCGCATGCAACTCTGTTCCTTTTGCAACACTAAACGTGGTTTTTGCTTGAAATGCGTTTTGATCTTCGGGATTTCTCGATCGCCAAAGAAAGCTAAAAAAAATTCAGGAGAGTGAGCGTTCTGTATTACTCTCACCTATCTGTGAATTGCCGCCAATCCCAGGCAGAAAAGACATTTTCGGCGAGCCTGGTTTAATGAGGGGCAGCTGAGAGTCCTGCAAAAACACAGGTGTGGAATTAGCCATGCAGGATACTTGCAGAAATTAACGAATTTTGCATTTTAAAGTCACCCATTTGTCTGTGCTGCGTAATTTAATGCTTTTCTACCTTTTTCGCTTAACTCCCAAAAGTACAGTATTTTATTTTCCCTTAATAATTGTCATTACACCATAATGGAGATACAGATTATTTTCCCTATTACGGGCAGTACATTGCTTTAAGGTATTTCATGATTTTAGATTTTGACTTGCTGATACAAATTAAATCTAAACAACTAACGCTGAAGCTCCAAGTGTATTTGGACATTATCGTAGAAAAAGCTCCTTTTTTTTCGTCATCACCAATAAATTTTATAATGCCTAACCAAAGTGGGGTTTTGTGGTTCAGGTGTTTTCCATGTCATACGCCAGCGTTGGTCTGCTATCAGGGTTGGACAGGTGTCCTGTGGTGTCAAAAGCACTACCGCGCAGCACATTAACATTAATAAGCCTACCACCACCACCACCACCACCACCACATTTGGAGCTGCAGGACTCAAAACACCAGCTGTTGGGGAGAAGGCCCCCCCTCACCATTGTCACCCCATTCCAGCATGGAACAAAAATGTCTGAGATCCCACCGGCTCACTGTGCACATTTAGCTCTGCAGGGGCAGATTCCTCACGTGATAATTACATGGGACATTCGTTCACGCTGGAGGGCATCAGCATGTGCATGCATCCGCCACCCAAAATTGCTGCCACTCGAGGTGAGAAGACCTCCAGGCAAAGGCCCAGATCAGAAACAGCGTTTTTACATGGCTGCCCTCATAAACCATCAATAACAACCTCCAGTTCCAGCTCTGTTGGCATGGATGCATTTAATGGGCGTTCCTCAGGAAAAATAAAAGCTTTCTCCACATGCAAATGTTGACCCAGAAGACTGGATTGACATGCACGTTGTTTGATATTCACGCCCGGCTGCTAGATAAATAGGATGTGTGTGCGCAGGTGTGTCCGCGCCACAACCATGCGGTAGAGGTTTGTATAAAACACTCTGCCAATAACTTTTCCAACCAACGAGACACAACATGTTTCCTTGACTAATAGACTGAACAGGTTTACGTGCATACCACAGCGCTGTGTGAAAATCTCCTGATCCTCTCCTGCATGCTGACTGTAGTAAAGAACAACATTCAACATTCACACGCAGGACCAAACATGCCTGCAACATTTAGCATTTTTAAAATCTCCTCCAGAGACAATGTGTACTTTAAAACCAGTTTAAAGGTTACAATGTGCAAAACAATAGTATCTTTGTTGGGGGCACCTGCGTCTTAACACGAAGCATCCATGAAAAGCTAACCACGGTGTGAGCCTGCAGACACCTCAGAGGTGATTCTGCTCTACTGCAATTGTTGCCGAGCTGTGAGAATGGTCTGAGACAACCTGTGCAAACATTTTCAGGGATGAGGCACTGTTGTTTGCATAAGTTGATACTTTCCTGGCAGAGATTAGCCAAATACAGACAAATTGGCTCACTGACGGTAGACAAACCTGAAGTGGTCTATTTCTATTTTTGTATTTTCTATTGCGAACCCACTTTCAGCTGCAAAATGAAGGAGGAGGGTTGCATAAGCAGTTTCTGCAGGGATCTGGTGCAATTTTAGGCGCACCGTGGGCACACATACATTGAGAAGACTGTAATATGACAGTTGCTAGGGAACACCATAAGACCAGACAATCTCATTCTGCATAAGGTGGAGGCTAGAAGACAGTCTACTGATGCTATAAGCTGCAGTTATAGGAAAACTCCTCAACACCACCATGGAAACACTTCCTGGCAACACTTCACTTTACCTTGGCACTTTGGCCTTACCCTTTCAAGGATTCTTTTTAGTTATTTACTTTAAACCAGGGTGAACCTCTCTGCAGCACATTAACGTGATATTAACATCATTTGTCTCAGGCCTCAAGTGTGCACGCAGCTACAACCGGGCCTCTATTTTCTTTTAAATAACTTAGTCAAGGAATTGATTTCAGAAATTTCCTGCCACAGATATTCCATCATCCTACAGAAAGCCCAAGAGCTTGACTCACGGCAGAACCTCGAGCTTGCCCTGACGCAAACATGTCAAGCAGCACTTGACATATTTTTCCTTTACGTGTCTGATATCTGTCATTGTTGCGGTGGTCTGAAGCTGCGCCTCCTGCTGGTATTTTGTTCCTGTTGTTTGTTCCTGTTGTTTGTTCCTGGTGTGACTAGGAGGAATGATGCCTGGGAATTTCAGGAGATCTTCAAACAGGTCTGGGAACAATGACAGTCAGATGCGGGCGAAAAAGCAATTAATCTTTGGACGATGTGTCGCATTCCTGCGTGTCAACTAAGGCTAAAATTGTACAAATCCATTGTGTTCCAAGCATGGTTCCAAAGAACTACAGGTGTCAAAAAAGATCAGTGTTTACGGTTTAAGCTTTTTATTTTTTAGAACATTTTGCATTCCATCATGCGACAAAGGGCAGAGGAACCAATTAGAGGTGATGCTGCATTCCTCAACCACAACTGGGAAAAATCAGACTTGATTGAGTTCAAGAGCAAAAGTTTCATATTAAAGAATGGGAAAGGTTATTTCTTCATGATGAATTTTGTTCTCTGTAATGATCTGAGATGGGAACTGAGATATTACAAAGGAGTTAAATCAAACTTATACATTTTGTCATTTTTGAAACACCACCTGTGCTGTCTTGGTTAAAGAAACAAGGCATCTTACAAAGTGTTAATTGTCAGGAGCACTCTAAGAAATGTGTTCTATTCACTGAATTATAGCTATCATTAATAGGTCAGTGTTTTTTATTGTCTTTGTGCTTTCAGAAAACACTTCAGGTCCCATTCAGTCTACGTCATAATCAGTCCATCATATACATATCATAAATTACCTTTACTTGATATTTCTCCCAAAAAAAGAGGAAAAAATAGTGTTATTTGAGTGTTTACCATTTCGAACTCCTCCTTCACTTTAAAAGCATATGTTTTACTTTCTTTTAACATGAATCCACCATCTCTCTGTCATCTTACCTTAAAAACTCTCCTCTCCCTCCTTCAGTGGTGATAAAGGCTATAGTTTGGAGATGAGGGGTAAACCCTTGTACATGTCAGCCTTCAGCTTGGCCCACTCTACCACCCGCTGGATGTTGCTCTTCTCCTGGCCCAGAACGTTTGCCGCCTTCCTCAGCTTGGCCTCGTTGCGCTCCAGGTAGCGCTCCCCTTCGCTCTTCAGGAAGTTCAGCTTCTCGGCGCGGCTTTCGTGCAAGGGTATGTCCTCGCTCATGTAAGGGTTGAAGCGGAAGTATGTGTCAGGGGGCAGGAGGGCGTCCAGCATGGTGTGTACCTCTGGATCAAGGATGGAAGGCGGGGTTTTTACAGGGTCACAGGAGGTTCCTACAGAATAACCAGGGTGTTTTTAACCTACCCTCCGTGTCTGTGGCGCTGCTTATGACATTGGTGAGTTTGGCCTTGAGGCTTGTGTAGGTCGTGCCATTCTTGCCCGCTGTCTCATATCGTCCTGTACCCAGAGACAGCACACACTGCAGTGGTGTGTTGGGCCACAGACACTTACACTCATGGATGGCCAGTGCTGTGGGGTTGTTGATAAGAAGCCCCCCATCCTGAAAGAGAAGGAATGAAAAAGTGGAAGCCAACATGTTGACAATAATGTGATTTTCTTTTGCATTTATATTTATGGCATTGTGCACATCACTGAAAAATGCATCGGAAAAAGAAGACCACACTTTCATTAAATGTGGATGAAGAACTCTCAGATTTACCCCATCTGGGTTTTGGATTTCACCCAACTCCTGAAGTAAATCAGGCTTAAATAGATGAAGATGGAGAGTGTGACACAGAAGAGATCTGATCATTCCAGCAGAGGCAGGAAAAGGTCATTTCCATGACGATAAAGATGGTGAGAGAAGTAAAATAGAGGAAAAACAGCCGAAATACTGACACAGCGACTTGAGATCTGAGCAAATTGACCAACACACATTGCTCTCAGCCTTGTAATAGAGCTGTTTGCCCTCAGGTGTGAAGGCGTGAAGCAGTGGAACACAGTTTACACTCATGAGACGGAAGCTAAATTACACAGCTGCTCCTTGTTGCTGACTTTTAACCTCTCAACCAGACGTCCCACTGAAATTATTGATGTGCTTTCTGCAGTCATTGAAATAAAATACAACATTCAAGTAAATATTCAGGTTATAACTAAGAACCACAGAATTATGTAACATTTTCTTAACATTGAGACATTTACATCTTTTCCTGAGAAATACCACTGTTACTGCTGACAACTCGAGTAGGAGTGTGACTGGTGGGTGGAAATGGTAGCTCCAACTGTCAATGAAACACCGCGCAGCCCCAAAAGGAATGTGGACACACACACACACACACACACACACACACACACACACACACACACACACACACACACACACACACACACACACACTTGAAGCGATAATAACAAACACCACAGCACTTTCATCACCGGAGCACTTGTTTAAACAAAGATGTGCAAGGAAAGAATTAGAAATTTGATTAGAGGAATCGCTGAATATGAGTACGTGAGGGTAGCCAAACTTTCAAAACTAGACTCGGGATCAGCACCTGTTATTGATCCACCAACATTTCCATGAGGGGAGTGTATAAGAAGAAGTAGTAGAAGTAGAAACAAGGGCAAATTTTCCTAATTAGGCTATCAAAATTAAGCTACCGGTAAACTGGGCCTTGAGCATAATTGCAGCCCATCACAACCATCTAAAGATATCTGACCTAATAATTAGTCTTCAGGATTTGGCACATTGAAGGCCTTCTGCTAATTTAGTATAACACTTGTGCATATAAGATGCACGCTAGCCATTCTTTTCATACAGAAAAAGGGCTCCATCTTCCCACAGTACTGTTTTAATCTCCTGGTTTTCTCTGCACTGTCATACCTGATGGAGGTCTTTTCCCAGGACAAACTCTTGGAAGTATCCTGGGGCGGCGGACGAGGCCCTGATAGCTTGCCACATTTTATGTTTGCAGTCTCCAAGGTAGTGGGATCGCACTCCCGGCATGAGTCTGTAGTTTCTGAACACATAGGCCTTCAGGGGTAAACCCCTGTTGACTATGGCGCTCACTGCTGACACCTGGTGGACAAATAGGCACATTATTGAGGAAGGACCAAAAAAAAAATGAAGCTTCATCAAGAAAAGGAATGTTGTTAAAGTCATCCAAATAATGACAGAATGATTTTTTCATACTTTTGGGGAGTTTGGGTCCCTTGCACTTTCAATCATATAACCCTCACCCATCCGTTCCCTACAAATGGAACAAAAATGGAAAGAGAGTCAAACTAGGCCCCAGTGAAATCAGGGTTATAAAAGAAAAAGGAAAAAAAAGAATAAAGGAGTTTTGTGCACCAACTTTAGTATGTTCTCCCATATTTCACTGTCATAGAAAGCATGGCTCCATCCCATTTTAACAGTTCCAACAATGACATTCTGTTTGAAGACGTCAGCACCGAGCTTCCGGTACATCTGCTCACACTCTTCCAGGGGGATTTGGAAAATTCCCAGCATGAAGGCCAGAATGGCACCTGAATTAAACAGAGAGAAGTATGGATTTGCTGACAGGTCTGGGAGATTACAGGCAGACAATAAAAAAGAACAGATTAAAATAATGTACCTGTGCTAACTCCACAGATGTAGTCGAATAGTTGGTGGATTCTTTTGCCTGTTAAATTTTGAAGTCTATGAAGAGTCTGAAGGGCCAGAAGTCCCCTGCATAAACATGAGCAAGGTTTTAAAATATCAAATTAAAAAATTAAGATAACTTTTCAAAATTTGGTCTCCACGTGAATATCTTTACCGTGTGCCCCCTCCGTCTATGGCCAGGATCCGGATTCCTCTGCCTTTAACTGGGTCAGCATAGCCAACCAGAGCGAGTGCTTCTCTCACTGCTGCCTGAAGAGGAAGATCTTTGGCCTGACGCAAACGCAACAAACATGGCAGCACACTTTCCTATAAAAAAGGTAAACACTTTATTTACACATAAAAGACATGTGAATATATAAATGACAACTACTCACCTTGACAGCAACACCTCCTGTCTCAGGAAACTCAAGGAGATGATGGCTGAGTTCCTCCACTCGGCCAGTGAGGAGCTTGACGTCATTGACTCTTTCCAGGTCTTTCACCAGGGCTCTTGTCCTGTTGTCTACGCTCACCCTGGCTATTATCTGCAGTGAAGAAATCCAGAAAATAAGTCTGAACATGCGGGCTAAATTTTGGCTTAAAAAAACACAAACCTTTTCTCTCTGCAACAGCAGTTTCCGCTTTGCTTGTTCCTCTTTATTCTCCAGCTCTTCCACCACTTTTTCTGATGTAGGGTCTTCCACAGCAACTGCTGCAGCCTTGTCCTTTTCAGATGTGACACTTTTGGCATCGTCTCTGAATTTGGGGACCAGGGGTGCGATATAGCTGCCAACAAATGCTTGAACGCTGGGCCGAGGGTAGGAAAGATAATGGCTGAAACCTTTTTTGGTGGAGGTAGCAGGTTCAGAGGAGGACTGAGCAGCAACTCCAACTGCCTGGACATGTGAAGTCCCGTGTGGAGAACTGGAATTTTCTAAGAGAGGTGGTGGTAGAGCAGAGGTAGATGCTTTTATACTTTGATCCTTGATTACAGGAATATGCCTTCCATTTGTCTGAGAGACAGTTTGGACTTTGGGCTCGGAAACAGGATCATCTTGCCCGCCGTGAGGCTGCATTGGTGCGGTGCCATCTTCTTCCTCTTGCGCACTGGTACCGAAGTAACTGTTGATGTGCTCAGCCAGAGTTCTGTAGGTCTCATCCATGTTGGTGGATAGAGCAGCTGGATGGAATAGCTGCGTAGTTTGTTTTGCCACCCCTGGGGACGAGCTCGGCAAAGAACCGACGTTCTTTTCTTTAACCTGGTGACATTGCTCATCAGAGTTCTTCTCCTCACCATCTTCTTCTTTAATGGCATTTTTAGGCATTGCTGCATCTGCTGTGTTACTAGAAGCTAAATTGTCTTTTTGGGCTTTTCCTTCATTGTTGCTGGCAAACGTGACACTTGCAGGTTTGAAACGGGAGAACTTGGAAATTAGGTCTGTGCTGCTTACTACCTTGGTGACACTGTCCAGTGTGGTCCTGATTCGTGACATGCGTTGAAAGCGTCAAGTGAAGGAAGAGATGTTTAACTTAATCCACCAAGGAGGGTGATGCTAAAAATGTCAAGCATCATGAGTGTCGCGAATTACTGAAGATTCTGGTGACATCAGAGCAATATTATGCTTCATTCCATCTGTCCTTGAAAGAAGAAAAGATGAAGCAAAATTATTTAAAGGAATAGACGTCAATACATTATCCTTAACCTGCAATGACGACCAGCGGGGGGGGGGGGGGGGGGGGGGGGNNNGGGGGGTCTCTGTGCTCTATCCTCCTGAACATACATAAAAAGATGATAAGATTTTTATTGATCCCTCAGTGGGGAAATGTAACTCTTACAGTAGCTCAAAAGTTTTAAAAGAAACATTAAATAATAGCATTGAACAGTCTGACAGTGTTTGGGATGAAGGACATGCGGAAGCGCTCCTTCTTACACCTTGGGTGTCTGAGTCTTTCACTGAAGGAGCTGCTTAAGGCCCCCACATTCTGATGCAGTGGATGAGAGGTGTTGTCCATGATCGTGGACAGTTTAGCAAGGGCCCTCATGTCTCCTATCACCTCGATGGGGTTCAGGGGGCAGCCACAGACTGAGCTGGCTCTTTTAATCAGTCTGTTGAGCCTCTTCTTGTCCCGCTCAGAGCAGCCCCCTCCCCAGCTGACCACAGACGCCACCACAGTCATAAAATGTCCTCAGTAGTGGCCTGCACACACCAAAGCATGTAGAGGCGACTATGAGGAGGGTGGCATCCTTTGGTGTGTGTACATGAAGGGCAGAACACACACGCACATGCACACGCACACACACAGGAGAATTGTGGCCCCATAAGAATAAATAGAAAAGGCTTTGGTGAGGTAACACTTATATCTACCCCCCCCCCCACACACACACACACACACACACACACCTAACCTCATGCAAAAATAAGATCAAACAAGTCTAAAGATCAAAGGGATAAAATAATGATTCAGAGCAACATACTATATTACTGCTATACTATATTACTGCTATATATCTGTTACATTGTATTACAACTGCCCTCTATACTACTGCTTTCGATTAGCTTCAACCAGTTGGCAACAATAGAAATACGAAACAGAAGGTAAGATATAAAAAACAAAAGACGCTTGATTCTCATGTAAATGTAAATCAACATATTTTTCTACTGTGTGAAGTCAGGATGTGAATATAACATCCAAAACTGTTGTATTTTATGCAAGAATGCAGGGAGGAAGGACGAACTGTCATGATATAATGTCATTTATTAAATTTGATGTTCCAAAGTTTGTCTAAAGACAAACTTGATTTCTGTGGCTATATGCAGTATAAAACATTTAAAACAGTAAATTGGTAAATCCATGGTATTATTCCTCACCACTACAATAACATGCATTTTTCAATTACTAGCAACCTGGCCGATGACGTCATTTAGCAACTGCGTGGCTAGCCAATAGCGCCTTTCCTTATTGAGGGATTGGCAACGCTGGCGTCTCTAACAACTCGTCCATTTCTGGACAGATAACATGGAAGAGGGCAGGTTATCATATAAGCTTACACAAGAGTCGGTTCTGCTTGTAAAGTCGTTGAAGGACAGACACCTCTACTCCAAGACTGAAGAACAGAACAATGAGAAGAGTAATTATGACTGGATTTCGTGTAAGAACTTTACAGTTGAAGAAGGCAAAAGACAGATTCGCGAGTACATCAACACTTGGAATATCCAGCCACGTTGGCTTTATAGTTTATACTTTCTCTGCTCCACTGAAGAAGAGGAAGATTTATTCTTCTACCACTACCAGGCCCGCTTCAGTACCCCGACCCCGCAGAAGCCGATCCAGGGGACAGTTAGCGTCTACTTCGCCGTGGGCGTCTCGAAAGTCAAGCCGGACACTCTGCCTGTGGAGGTGGTCTTCGTAATCGAGTCCAACAGGCTTGTACATACCCCGGGGTGGATGACATTCAGAGAGACGTGGTTGACGGACGTTATCGAGAATAAGAAAATGCTCCAGAGAGCGGTGGACCTTTGAGCTGCTATTAGATGCTATCGAAGCACGCAGAAGACTAACGGAGGATCTGGACCTTTTCCGAACTACTGACTTTGTTATCCGGCGTACTCACGTGATTTTACTAAAATCTTACCCCAAAATATATGATTTAATTTGAACTTAAATAATATCGGAAAATACAGATATGGCACATTGACAGTTATATAATGCTAGCTAACATTTGTTCCTTGTCACTCTGCCACGAAGTGTATATATAACTATATACTATTAGGCGTTTAGTTGACAGTGAAAGGAAAGGGACGTCATGTCTTCTCCTGTCATTCCAATCTTGGATTCATAATTAAGCGTGTTAAAATTTAAAGTATTAACACTTTTAGCTACTGGACCGAACAATTCGCTATCCCGACGTTCTAATGCTAACTCGCTAATGCAGTAGCTAACAACTCAACCACTTACTGCTAAATGAAAGATACTGAACGTTTCTCCAATATGTCTAAAGGGGACAAAACAAAAATATTTTTGCTTACCATGCGAAAGAGATTTTGTTGCATCCCAAACAGTCCATTCGTTGAGAACCAGTCATTGAGAGAGCAATTGTTTAGAGAAAATAAACAGGAAGAGAACAGGAGGTGACGTAGCTATTCTTTTGCGGTGCAATTCTTCCTTATGGCCACTTGGTGTCGCCATATGCCCAGACTTTAGGTTCGTTTACACTCAGCAGTGACAAAACACGGGCATCAGTGGTAAAAATAAATAAATAAAAATAAAAATCACAAAAGTAGATCTATCATCGCAGTTTTAGGAGACTTTGTGATTATATCATTGCCTTAACATGTTGCAAAAGCAACAATGAAATGTTTAAGATGTAACAAATGAGTGTATTGTGTAAAATGGTAATGCATACTAAATGGTATCTGATGTAAAGGATTCAAAAATTAAATGGCAGCATGATAGGGTAATGACAAATATTAGCCTTTGTCGAGTGTCTCCACCGAATATTTAACAGCTTTGCAGACCTGATGACATAAGAACAGAATAATAAACTTTTTACAAATTAAAAAATAACACTGATCAATCAAAGATCTATTAAAACCATTAAGACAAAAGTAAAACTTTTTGTATCATTCTTTAAAAATAGTCTTCAACATTTCTTCAAACACTGTACCAATGAAGTAATTAATATACAGTAAGTCCATGCCATCGAGACTTTTATTTCTGATACATTTTCAAAAACAAAATTAATGTTCATTCTCTTACCTCTTCCGGGAGAGGTAACATCAAAATGAAGCGCTGAAGGTTTGTGACCACGCCACATCACATCTGTGCTGTTTATTGAAATACACACGTTTTTGTTTTTGTTTTTTTTTGGGGGGGGGGGGGTAGCAGGAATCTTAATCCTTCCAAATTCTGGCTAAATTTCTAGAACAAAGCTGATATTAGCTGAGGTTTCGTCTGAACTTAATATGTAAAGATAAAAGGTGCAAAGTCAAAACTACACATTAAATTGCAACTCAAAAGGTAAACAAATGCAGCTGTAATTAGCACAAGTCTGTAGCTTGAAATGACTGCAAATCACAAAAACTTAGATGATATAATGTCTTCAAACATCTTCTGCTTCTCCTTGCAAACAGCCCTGTCTCTCTTCAGGTGGGAAATTTCAGTCTCCAGAGCATTAATTTTGGCCACAGTACTTTCCTCTCTGCGATCTAAGTCTAAGATCTTTGCATGCAAACTGAAGATTTTCCTCCAAAGCTGGTGTTTGCCCGTGTCTGGCCTGCTGTATGAATGTTCAAAAATTGAAAAGTGTTCTCTGTTGCCATGAATGCTCCCTTCGATGTCAGGTGGATCGTCCATAACCATTACCACCGGGTTAACACTAAATGCTTGACTGCTGAATGCTGCTTCAAGTACAGATGAGTTCACGTCTGCCTCTCCCTCAAAGAAAGGGTGTAATCTCTCACAGCATGGCACAGTCATTCCAGGATCAGCCAGTTCTTTATGAAGAGGATCACTGCATTGAGATACTGCTGGTTTCCTGCGGTCATCTGTGACCTCATAGGTAGAAGGACACAAGATACCAGTGTGAGACCGCACGGGTGGCTCAAATGTCTTCTCTCCGTGTCTGTCAGCAGCGTTGGTTGTGTGTGTTTCTTTGCATGGTTTGTTTAAAAGAAGCAGTCTGTTTCTGAGAGGAGAGCCAAATTCATCAGTGTCATTGTTCTTGTCGAAACTCTGAGGTTTGATTTTGAGTGTAGAAATGTCTTTATCCACATCCTTGGATGAAAGAAAAACTGACATAATTATGGAAGCCCAAAAAGCAACCACTGAATAGCAACATAAGGGTTTAAGATTAACACAGATCGTTTTGACATACAGAAGTCATTACCTGAGAATTTTTCATGGATTTTACTGAAATTTGCGAAATAAATGAAGATGGATACGTACATATTTGAGGGGGAAAATGTTAGGGATCGCTGTGTTCTTCAGGTAGCGGATTCCCCATCGAATATCAAAGCAGTCGTCTGTAAAGTGTTCACTGCAGAGGTACTGATGACGACTCGGAGTCCATTCCCCCCGCTTCATATTGTTCACCCATTGCTGAAGCCTGGTCTTATCATGAAGGGGAAACCTTTAATGAAAGTAAATTGCTTATTACATTGATACACGATTTAAAAAAAAAAAAAAAAGATATAAAAAAACGCGCTGCAAACCAAACATACGGGTAGAAGCTGATTCTTTTGTTGTCTTGTTTAAATGCAGATCCTCTGCGGTTTCTGCAGACTTTAACAGCGCAGTACCGCGGCATGTCAGCTGCAAATCCTCAGACCATTAGGCTTTGCATTTCACTGTTTTCTATTACCGTTATTAACAAAGCTATAGTAGCGTAATTCCTGACAGCAGTCACTGTCACTTCCGGGTCATAGCCTCATGGCGGAAATAGCGCGATCCAAGATTCAAGATAGCTACATCACTGTTGCACACCTACGTACAAGAACATGAATTTCCCTTGTAATAAAAATGACAGTAATCTATAAACAACACTCAAAGTTATATTTCCGAAAATAAATGACCGTGTTGTGTTTCCATTGTTAATCCCAGAAATCTTAATACGGAAGAAAAAGTCCTTCACTATCTTGCAATATTCCTTTTATGTATTCTTTTCTGCGTTCGTTCCACGTGCGCACCATTTCCACCAATCACAGTAGCCTGAGTCATTGTGTTGAGAAATGAACCAATGGCGTTGCGAGTCGTGTTGTTACGCCTCAGGAATGCGGCTGGTCGACGTAGCTCGCTATAGCTTTCGCTTCGCATCAGCTGGAGCTGTTGGCGGCAGACTGAGGTAACCTTAGGCGGTGAAATCGCTCTCTCTGTTTATATGTATATTTACAATCGATTGTTTGTCTCCAACTTCCTAATGAACACAACTCTATTACTAATATTTTAAAGAGAAGCGCTGTTCTTTGTTTCAGCTTTTCTATCGAAGTAGCTTGTTGTCGTTTTCTAGAAGCTCACGCCTATCAGCGACCAAAGCTAGCTAAAAACATTGCCGGAAACTGACGGTTGTAGATTTACAAAGTGTTTGTGGTGAATCAGGCGTGGTTGATAACGCTGTCAAACTGCTTCTCTTCAAGCTTTAAGGTGTGAAACCCAGCAGCATGGCCACGGTTCAGTCGGTGTTGCTGTTAGCAGTTCATGTATTGCTGATCTCGGAGTTCATCCTTGCAAAGAGGGACTATTACGAGATTTTGGGGGTGCCCAAAGATGCCACCGAGCGCCAAATCAAGAAAGCCTTCCACAAACTGGCCCTCAAATACCATCCAGATCGAAACAAGGGACCAGATGCCGAAGCCAAGTTTAGAGAAATAGCAGAAGGTATGTCAGAGTTAGTGCCATATAATAATCATGACTATTTGCCAATCAGTAAGTCATGTAACCGTGCCTGTGATGTATTACAACTATTTAAAAGGTGCATTCTAAATTACATACAAAACTGAAACTGCTCCAGAAAGGTCGAAAAAGCATTAACTTTTTAGACGTCTGTGTGATGTTAAACATTTATCTTAATGTTACTGTATTAGCTAAAAGCTTTAAGGGAAACAAACGGCAACTAAAATACTAAATCAAATTGCATTCCTTTCTTCCAGCTTATGAGACATTATCAGATGACAAGAGGCGACGGGAGTATGATCAGATTGGCCATGGCCCATTTCCAGGAAAGGGCCAACGAGGAGGCAGCGACGATGACTATAACTTCAAAGAGCACTTCCAGTCCTTTAACTTTGATGACATTTTCAAAGACTTTAACCATTTCGGCCACCAGCAGCGCCACCAACACCACTTTCACTCCCAGAATCAAGCCAACCAAAAGAGACACTTTGACAGCCACTTCCAGGCCCACCAGGAGGCCATGAATAGACACAGGAGGCAGTTCCATCAGGGGAGCTTCGGTGACGGACTTTTTGATGACATGTTTGAGGACCTGGAAAAGATGTTCTCTTTCAACACACACAGATCTGAGAGCAGATTCCAGGGCTCAGCGAAGCAGCACTGCAGGACAGTGACTCAGCGCAGAGGCAACATGGTTACCACCTTCACTGACTGCTCCTGAGAACAACACAAATCCATTTGGGACGCTGCTGTATTTTCAGTTGTGTGAATGTGGAATTTAAAGCTAATTTATCACACGGTGAAATAGAGAATATTAGTGTTTTGCTTTTCTGTATGTGAATTCCTTTTAAGAAGAGCATCCATGCTGTCTTAAATGAGCTGCCTCCGAGCAATAACTAATGACAAAGCATAAATATCATCACGACTCATCATTTTTAGCTTTCTAGGTTCATTGCCTGGACTTATTGACTTTTCCATTGACTGTGGACTTACCATGGTACAATGTGTAACACTCAGGTATGGTCCGAGGTCAATTTTCAGTTTTAATTTCAATTAAAAAATATAGATATATACATTTTCGAATAATGAGGCAACAGCATTCACTTGATCTGAAGCTATTTGGGCAATTTTATCATTGTGCTCTTCACAGCATCAGTTTTTCTTTGATGGAAAATGAGACTTTGCTCATCTGAACTGTACTCTGCACTTTTTGTCTCATAGTTCATTGCAATTGTCTTAAAAAAAAAAAAAAAAGGAATATCCTAGATTAGACCTAAATGTGTTGATATACTCCCATTACCACCTGGTACCTCATTTTTAGTTTTTTTCAGTGTTGGTAGGAAAA
This sequence comes from Arothron firmamentum, assembly GCA_016586285.1. NCBI lineage: Eukaryota > Metazoa > Chordata > Actinopteri > Tetraodontiformes > Tetraodontidae > Arothron > Arothron firmamentum. The sequence continues at coordinate 27,771 of BJFM01000945.1, forward strand.
AAAGTCATTCCTATGACAGATGCTGGCAAACATTGCCACAAGCAAACAGGGTGTGTATCTAGACTCTGAGCTGTTTTGTAACCAGTTGTTTTCATGGTGTGGAATCCCTACTTGAGTGGCTCTTAACGTGCAATATATAGCAACATTGCTCTTCTCAACCCCTGTCCTTTATTGACATGGATATGTTCATGTCAGTGTCTAATGTGTGCATGTTTGTATGAGCTGACGCGTGGATGTTGACAGGTTTCATGATATTTCAATAATGAATAAAGAGTTACATGATATTTTCTGTCATTATTGGAATTGGATTGTGAGTGAGGATATTTTTTAACTCATTATGCCAATCAGTAGTTTTAACAATGAAGGCATATAAAACGAATCAACTAAACCGTTAAAATTGTCAGAAATATCAACTTTAGATTTATTTTCCATTCTGCAACTGTTTAAATAATTGTTGTCAAAAGTAAAGTACACTAGGGGGTGTACTTGGCAAATTGAAAGTCATTCAAAACGTTTCATATTGTATTAGATTTTTTTTTAATTACCCTATTCCAAACAAAACGGATGGAAGATAATGCTACAGTTTAATTAAACTACTGCTCTTGTGAAGTCTGAGATGATTTAAGAATTCCAAAGCTATTGTTCTAGTGGTATCACATGAAATCTGACAGATCCATCATTAGAAAATAAATAACATTTGTTTGATTAGCCTCTGAGCATTTAACCTGAAAATTAAAAATAAAAATAAAAATAAATAAAAAATAAGGGTTGAAACAATTGTGCCCATTGATCACTCAAAACCACTAAATAATTATTAAAACCTCAGAATGATATGTTTAGACTCTTCTAAGAGGTTTGTGATGAATAAAAGCAATTATTTTTCCGTCTCAGTACATTTGCCAAATGGTGCTTAGTTTTTTCTGTCTCAGTACATCTGTACCTTGTCCCCATGATCACCAAAGGTGTGACACTTTTTTTTTTAATTTTACACAAGCCATTTAACAGCCTACCTTTCAGCCTGACAGCCATTTCTTTATCATCGACTGCTTCAACTGCAGAAGAGCTGACATGATTCCTTCAGCTGCACTCAACAATGGTGCACACATCCCAGTTCTGGGACTGGGAACCTGGAAGGTAAGACTCAACTTTGTATACTGTACTCCAAAGTTCACTCAACGAGGCGTTAAAAAAATGTGATACTTATTAAAATTATTTGGCTAAACTGTTAAGAAAGTGATAAAGTGGCAACTTTACTGCATGAACAATAAAAATAAATGAGCAATATCTACTTCGTGCATGCAGTCAGAAAAAGGCCTTGTCACAGAGGCCGTGAAGGCGGCCATCAGTGCCGGATACAGGCACATCGACACGGCCTACGTGTACGAGAATGAAACAGAAGTTGGAGCTGGAATTCAGTCCATGATTGACCAAGGAGTGGTGAAGAGGGAGAACCTCTTCATCGTCAGTAAGGTTAGAAAGGTTCAAAGATCAGAATGGAATTACTCCACAGTTAAACATTACCTGGACATCAGGGCAAAGTCATTTTCATGAATGACTTCCTGTCTTTTTTACAGTTATGGTGCACGTTCCACACTCCTTCACTGGTGCGAGGAGCTTGTGAGAAGACACTCAGTGATCTAAAGCTTGATTATGTGGACCTTTACCTCATGCATTTCCCTATGGGCACCAAGGTTTGAGCATGACTGTGGAGATTTAACCACATCATTAACAGAAGATGTTTTTTTTTAACATTCGCACTGGAGAATATGCAGTTCTACTCCATTGCAGCCGGGGGATGAGCTGTTTCCTCGCGATGAGCACAACCAAGTGATTTGTGATGGGACCTGCTTCTTGGACACCTGGGAGGTAGAGTAGATTCTGAATAGGTTTAAAATGGGTTTAGAAAGCTCAGGAGTTTAGCAAAAATTCAAGATTGATTCAAGACTCCAAACAAAAATCACTTTGGAAAAGAAAGAGGTAATTAAAAAAAAACCTGGGAGAATTTCTGCATAAAATGATAAACTCTTGTATGCAATTAGATTTGATTTTCATCAATCCAAACAGGATCAAATATGAAATTTATCCTCTTTTATTTGGACATTTATTCAAATTATATATATTCTTTTTAGAAATCTGGTGGGTTCCACAGTGAATGAGCCATGTAAACTGTCTAACACCAGTGTACGATGTCTCTCAGGCTATGGAAAAGCTGGTGGATGATGGACTGGTCAAGGCCATCGGTATCTCTAACTTTAACAAAGACCAGATTGAGGGCATCCTCAACAAGCCGGGTCTCAAACACAAGCCCGCCACCAACCAGGTAAATCAGAAATAAACAAATTAATTAAGGATGGACACTGAAGCTAAAGTTCCTGAACGTTCCTCCAGATTGAGTGTCATCCTTACCTGAACCAGGAGAAGCTGATCAACTTCTGCCACTCTAAAGGCATCTCGGTGACGGCTTACGCCTGCCTGGGCTCCCCCGAGAGAGGCTGGTGAGAGCGGTTCAGGGAGGGACTGTGGAGCTCTGCTGCATAGCAGCACTAATTTCACCTTTCTCTATTCATCAAGGGCTTCAGCTGATGATCCGTCTTTAATGAAGGACCCCCAGATCAACGCAATAGCTCAAAAGTACAAGATGACTCCAGCACAGGTAAGAACTAATGATGTAGTACCAGTTTAAAGGTTGAATACTGGAGACAAGAAAAACAGTTACAGAAAATACCAAACAATATCTGCATTATTAGTTGTAATGAGTCCATGCTGATGCATCATGGGTAAGAAAAAAAAATGCTACAAAGCTTTTTTCCAACCAGGTTCTCATCAAATTCCAAGTTCAAAGGAATGTAATTGCTGTCGTCAAGTCAGTGACGCCACAACGGATCAAGGAAAATATCAAGGTGATCTCTGTTCTTTTCAGAATTGTATATTCTGTGTGTGTTTTTCCCCATTCACCACTATTCTCTGCCAGGCGTTCGACTACGAGCTGAGTGATGATGACATGAAGATGCTGATGAGCTGCAACAATAACTGGAGAGGATTTACGTTGCCTTGGTGAGTAGCTCAAATAAGCAGATTTTATATCTTTAAGGCCACCAACCAGATTTTCATTATCTGGTCATCTCTGCTTTGCTTTCCCCTCCCTGTGCAGGGCTTCAAAACACAAAGATTTCCCCTTCAACACAGAATACTGACAGTGGAGTGGAGATTTTGTCTTAATACTCACTTTGGTACAATTTGACTCAATACCTTTAACAATAAACTTTCCTTGTCACAGTGGAGTGAGCGTATATATTCATCTTGCAGATAAACACTCAGCTTAGGGGGCGCTAGACAGGGATAAAGAAGAGTTACGTATGTTGTGTTTAATGCTCTTCCACAGACGTTTATTAAAGTGCTAAACGTAAAAGCTCACATGGGAAACAAATTCGAGTGTGTTACATCCCATAGGTAACATGTTTTTTTTTTTTTACATATAATCTACATCCTGTCTAAAACAAAGTTATTCAGAAAATAACCCAGTTAACCAGTGAGGAGACTGAAAAACTAAGCTAATTTTAAGGGAAGTATTTGGAGTGTGACTGGGTCGCAAAAGAATCACTTACATCCACACACGGATAAAATTAACAGCCCTCCACGCTAGCACCACCGACTGGTGCTTAGAAACACAAGCAGGTGACAAACTTCAGCATTTTCCTTCTCAGTAGTCATCGTTGAATGGGTAGTCCTGATGATCAATGCTCCTGTGTGGAGGAAGTTAATGAAAAAGATGTTACTAATTCTGAAAAGTATCTAATCTTGTCATTTTAACTAAGTGTTTGAGTGCGCCACAAAGTTTTTAGGCTGTGCACTCCTCTTTGACGTTAGAACAAATACAACTTAGGTGGAAACAAAAGCCACCAGGAAGCAGCAAATAATTAAATAAAAATAAATAAATAAAAAAGCAGATTTGAAATGATTTAATAGGCTTTAATATCTTACAGACCCTGAATTCATAAATTCTGCAGCATGATTTCAAAAAGGGCCTTTAAACAAAGGAACTTTGAACTTTAAACAAAGGAACTTTGTTTAAACCAA
>BJFM01000945.1:41759-66054 GCA_016586285.1 Arothron firmamentum
GGGGGGTAAGGATTTGTTCAAGTTGTGCAACATCACCAGACAGACCGACAGTCAGAGACAGACACTCAGAATCAGAGACAGGCAGAGATTCAGACAGACTGTCAGACATAGATTTGTAAAATCTAAACCCTATTACCACACAGCTGTCCTATTTACTCTAGTTTCTATTTAGAACTCAATAAAATGTATTAAACTTTGACAAAGCGGCTAAATTAAAAACGACACAGGAAAATCAGAAAATTAGTAAAAACAAGTAATGTGTAATGCACTTCCACTAAAACTGATCAGATAAGCTAATGAGTTTGTGCATAGAGAACTGATTTGTGTGCTGAAGAGAGAACAGAGATGGGTTCTGCAGGTGTGAGTGGATGATACATTTAAACATGCGAGCCTAAGTGGGTCAAAGTTTTCAGTTGTGCGTGACTAAGCGAGAGCATTGACCTGATCTAGAGGATGCTGATGAATGGATACTGCATTCATATTTACAACCAGTGTTGACGTTTTGATGCCATAAAATTGCTAATGCCGATTAACAGCTTTAATGTAACGTGACCGACAGTTATGAAGAAACTGTTTGTGCGTTTTTTGTTTTGTTTTTTTTTAACTTGTGTAATGCTGTCTCATCACCAGGCGGATGTTGACTGTGTATAATTAGCCAGTATTATGTTTCTCTCATGCAGGGCTGAAACGAGCAATGACAGATAAGCAAGTCAGATCACAAGGCCTGAAACTTAGGCCTGGAGCGGAACAGCAGGCTCACACTTACCTGTTGTCTTCCAGGTGGCTGCAGGGCATCATGCATCTGTAATCCCCATCAGCAGCAGCAGGAGGCTTTTGATTTTTCAGTCAAACTCCTAAATAGACAGAAAAACTAAAATAAGTGGCTATAAAAGCAATACTTGTAGAACAAGCGGGTCAGTCATAAGGTGGTGCCATAAGTTTTGGGCACCACAGTCACACTGCTAAAAGCATTACACGGTCATTTAATACACAGTCAATGATGAGGTGATTAAGACAATAAAGGTGGAGGAGAGGACACATCAGGGTCACAGTCTCACTCCAGGTTAACCTTCTTTAGATTAAACTGGGGGTAAACCTTCAAGAATGTAGAAATACAGTTACCTTAAAGGATAAAGCTGTGGAAAGAAAAATATGGAAAAGAGGCATATAGTAGAGCGTTGACATGACCAGAGGTCCTGATTACATCAAATCCTCTACAGTAAAGACTGAATGCTGGTTTTTTATCTGATCATTATGATCAGATAAAGATCATTATGATCATCATCTGATTATTATGATCAGATGGGATAAAAAAAAAATAAAATCTTTGAAAACTTTCCACACCTGTTTCTTCCATAATGGCTACATCAGAAAACATTGTTCAAATTTATTCAACAAGGAAATTGGTTATTAGGCCTTCGCTACTCCACATCCAAACTTAGATGCTGCATAATATTCCATCACTGTTAACTGCTATGTAATCCTAATCAGGGTACATAAACGGTGTTTTTCGGAGACAATCCAGACACTTTGAGTTCATTGCCATGGCCCGTGTGGCCCAGTGGTATGTGTTATTGGATGGCCAGTGCCATCATGGTGTGTCAGAGCAGACGTTTGGTGTCACGAGGGATCTGGGTCTACTCTAAAGGGTTCAACAAAGGTTTTTGAAATGAGAATATATCAAAACCGATCGTCATTTTACATTCAATTTAACATTTTTTACAGTGGTCAAGCTTTTCAGTACCAAAATACTTAATTTACATTAATGTTGATAAAGTGATGATATTAATTCCAATATTGTTGACCCTTTTTTAATTTACAGGAATCCGATACAGCTTTTAAAAATACACCTTTAGCACAAAGGCTTTTTCTCTTTGATTCTTGGCTAAATGATTATCACAGAGGATTAACATTCCTTAATGACAATCACACAATTAAGTCATATTCCCTTAAATATCACAAAAATGCCTTCATCTTAATTCAATTCAGCATTACCTATCAATATACAAAACCTCGAATATAACAACTATACAATGCAGGCATGTTTTTCGTATCTGACCACAATGTTGTAGCGGGAAGCTAGTTGACAGCTACTTTGGGAGGAGCCTTGTTGGCGTTTAAACAGAGAAGCCCACAAAACACAGACAAAGACCCCGGCTGAAGAGCCACAAAAACACCACTTGTTGCCAGTGACCATTCCGTGAGGAATGCACAGATCTGGACAATACCGTTCCTCCACACATAAGCGTGTAAAAATTCTGCTTCACGGCACATTTTTACAATGTGCAATTCAAACATTTGGCAAGCAGTGCAGTAAAAGTATTGAAAGGTCAGCTAAACGTGGTTGACAGCAGCACGCTTGGGGACCCTGGTAGCCATATGTCTTCAGTGATGGCTAAGTTTTAACCAAATATTGCTGTTTACTTAAAAAAAAAAAGAGGAAAAATCTATCTGAGAAACTACATCCCTATTCAGCTTATGAATAAATTGACTAGCATCTTTTGTTTCTTTATTTGAGATTATGATAGTGTCCAAATCTGAGGCTATTTCAGATCGGAAGTTTTGATCCGGGGCATGCTGCTTGTTGTTACTTCAGTCATGTCATTCACAAAAATACTCAAAATCAAATTAAGCTTACATGCAATGAGGAGCCCTTTATCATACAGTTTTGTTTTTTATATGCTTATATAATCTTTATAATAGCAATATTATAATTTACAGATTATTACTTTATGTGATCGGGAGCCATATGTGTATGATTTTGACATTAGTCTCATAATGGAATTAACCAGCTGTGACTAAACCTTTACAGCAACTTATTTTTATGGCCTTCTTCCAAAAAAAAGCAAATGAGGATTGAAGTGATCTTGACTGACAGCCATACGTTGAACCGAAAGAGTGCACATCGTAATGGCTGTATAAGTTGCACTAACTCTGGTCTGCTCGCACTATTTCAAGTAGCCCAGTGGCTAACATAGCTATCTGTGTGGAAAGAGAAGAATATTATTGTTGCTTTTTGGTTTCCTTCCTCCATGTTGTACAGTTGTAGTTAGAAGTAGAACTAGCAGATTTTTGCCATCAGTTCTCTCTGACTGGAAGTGCTGGTGTCATCTTTAATAGTCATAATAAATAACGAGGGTCGGGCCCTCAGTCACCTGTGCATTTACGCTCAGAGTTGTCCTCCATGAACAAGATCCCGACTAACAAATTCAAAATAACTGAACATGCATAATATGACATTTCATGATATAAAAGGCTTATTCTTATTTCCCTTTGCTCCTTAGATCCGGTTTGGCTCCATCATAAAATGTTCCAGTCGTGCTTTGGCCCAGACAACCAGTGGGCGGACAGACAGGAAGATGATGGACAGGGTTTATTTCATTCCAGACCACATCCTTCCAGCTGGCCCCAGTTCTACAGCACACGGCCACGCAACGTTGTTCACCATTTTCAATCTCGCTGTCCCTACGGCAGGACCTTCGGACGAGTGCAAAACCCTGGCTGGTTCCGAACCCAAAACATGTGGAAGGTAGGTTACCACAGGGCAAACAATTGACCCCTTTACACTTTAAAAACATCCCCCATCAATGGGGTTTATTCATCCCTTGATAACCCAAATCAGTACTTTTTCACAATTGTAATTACAGAGATGAAATATTGAGATAATAATAATAATATAATATGAAATATGAATATAATAATATTATCATATGAAATATGAATATGAAACCATGCAGGTAGTAAAAACTGCAGGCTCCTCCTGCCCAACGCATGTAAACAAACTCAGACAAACTTCATCCAAAGTTTTGGCAAAAGGTCGAGCAGACCGCTGTTACAGTGGCAGCAGAATCCATCCATCTGACCATTCCCTGTTGTTCACACAAGAACCTCTGTGTTTAAGGGACCATTCTTTTGGAATTTTGTCTCTAGGGGTTGTAGCACCCATTGTCCCTGCTGAGAACCCCAAACAATGTGCTGACAGCTCACTGGGCCATACCAGGCTGCTGCAGCTTTTATTTGGTACGGGCCTTCCATGGGTATTAATATGCTACTGAATAAATCTGCATGTTTAGATTGCAGCAGGATTGCATGCCTTGTTTGGGATTTAGAAATGTGATTTATTTTCCCTGCTTTGCTTTGATGCAAAAGTGAGAATTTTGGGTGATCCTGGAGGAAGCCAAATGACTCCCAGGTGGAAGTCTGGAGCTGTATCTCAAGCTTCAGGGAGGGAATATCTGGAAGGGAGGTACGGATCAGAGGTGGAATAAAAAACATCCCTATAGTATATTGGATGGATTACTGTATTTCAAAGTGCGGTTGCAGTATGTTTCACAGAAAACCTTTCATGTGATAAAGTTGGGCGGGCGTCAGTGTGTCTGCATGAGTGCAAAAGGCTGAATAAAAAATACACAAGAGGAAATGTCTGATTTGATAGATGTTTGGGGTAACCTATCACACATCATTTTCAGACAATATTTTAAAGATAGAGGGATTATAAATTGTGGATAATGCTACTGAGCATGTGATACTGTTGGATTTGTGATAGGATGGATAATAAATAATTTCAGCATGGAAAATCTGCATTTTAATAATGTGAATTCCTGAGCCCTACGACGAATACAGCTGTTTTTTAATGCACATTTAAAACATTTAAACTGAGAATTATATCAAAAACATCATCTAATGAACACATTTTCAATGTTTCTGTAATTATGGGGTTTATTTGATTATTTGAATTTTAACTTTTTTATATAAAAAAAAAAACAATAACACTGCAGAGAAAATATAAACCATAAAGAACAAAAATGATGAAGACAAGTGAGGAAAGCAGTGGAATGTGTGAGACAAGGTGAAAACACAGGAAAAGGAGGTAGGTGTTAGGGTGGGGGGGCCTTAGCAGGTCAAAGCATGAGAGAGCAGTGGTGATGGTCTGGACCACCCATCAGGACTGGCTGGAAGCCCACTTGTGCGCGGTTTGCATGGTGGGATGGATGCACAGATAAATAAATGGAAGGACAGACAGAGACAGAAGTCAGTGTAATGATTCAAGCAGCTGGAACAATGTGCTGGAAACATTAACATGCCAATGGAAAACACACACACACACACACACACACACACACACACACACACACACACACACACACACACACACACACACACACACACACACACACACACTATCATCAGCAACACCACATAATTAAGGCTGGATCTGTTTGTGGTAGACCACTTCAACAAGGCTCAGCTGGAACTTAACGTGGCCAGGTCCACTAAAAAACCTTCATGCTGACCATATTCCAGCACCTCGGACACACAGGGTGGTCACAGCACATGCCATGGCTTTTACATAACTGGCAGTTTGGGAAGACGTTTAACACACTGGCTGCATTGAACACGGCCTTTGACACTATCTGCATGCTGCACTTCCAGCAGTCTGATTACATTACAGAAATCAGCTAATCACACTCAGCTGTTGATGTAAATTACATTTTCAGGCTTGAGAGAATGATCAATGAACGGGCAGCAGTTTTCGAGAAGTCAGAGATCCTAAAAAAAAACAAAAACAAAAATCATGTTCTGTTCTTATATAAATCCCATTTTTAACCTTGTTCACCTGAACCTGCTGATGGTGTTTTATCCGCTGTAATACATATCTTTGCCAAAATAAGCAAAATTTCAAATCTAAACCTTTCTCATGAGAAAGGAGATCACTGTAAATGCTGCAGGTGATAGACAGAGTCAACACATTTCAGAATATAAGAATGAACAGCTTACAGGTCTTTTGTCCATGAAGCACCACTGGGACACAAGTAAAGTCACGTGTTAGTGATGAAATTGCTCTGTTTTGGATGTTTTTCACAAAGATCTTTCTTTTAGCTCTTTCTGATATGGTGTTATCTAGTGCTAATAGGATTACACATAAAGGGCCTCCAAATATTTCATGTTCAATTGTTTTGCGTCATACACTGCACATAACCCAATCCTAATAACACACACACACACACACACACACACACACACACACACACACACACACACACACACACACACACACACACACACACACACACACACACACACACACACACACGTCACTGCCCCTTAAGCTCACCCTTGATCTCCTCCTATACAAAAGGTGGAGAACAAGCAATTGGACTGTCTGGATAATTGACATGAAGAACAAAAACACAGGCCACTCCTGGACAGAATATATCATAATCCTTCAAGGTGGGGTGGCAAGGGGGGTGTCAAGGCCACCAAGACAGCTATTCATAGCACCCAGAGACATGGGGAGACCTCCGGGAAGGACATTGTGAAGTGTTGGTATGAGGCTTGGTATGACAATGCTGGGAAGACTGCGGTTCGGTAACGAAAAGGATTGACTCCACTTCACAGCTGAGGTTAATACCATGAGAACTGTCTGAGTCCAGACCCAGAACCTGCCTTTTTTTCCCCCACAAGGCCTTTCACTCACTGAATATTATTGATAAAATGTTATCAGTGCCGATTTGCTTTCACCCAGATCAGGACGATGGGCACTGTCATGGTTAGATTTCCAGAATGAGAACTGGCTACATTCTGAGAAAAATGGCTGTTGCTAAAGGCCTACATGGTAAAATTATGCAGTAAAGTGATTAGTGACGTGGAAGAAGAGCATTGTTCTGCAGGTAATAATTAACAAAGATTGCAGGCAATTATCTATGCATCATGGGTCTCATCAAGGCCTCTTGTGTCTTAACTGCCCCTTTTATCTGTCCCCATCTATTTTACATCTTCCTACCTGCATCCACCACACCAGACTTTTCCTCAACAGCCTTTTCCTGTTGAGTTTACCTTTTGACTTTGCAACGGTCAAATGTAACATTGAAACATTCTCTAACAAAGTTTCAGTGTGTTAGTCTGACTTTGGAGATTACTGGTGCTAAGCGTGAAAGATAAGATTTTGATCATGAATGAAACTTGACACTAGTTCCAGCTTTGCATTTTCACCGTAGATGCTCAAGCTTGAGTTGGTTTTAAGACCGCAATCTCATCGCAACTTCCACAAATTTAAACCCAGAAAACTGTACAAAATGTAGACCCAAGCTGCCCTGTCCTCCTACCTGCTTTATTTCTAGTAGAACAAAGACAGTGATGCAAATTAAACCTAATTAAATTGTCAACCTATGTATAATATTGTTGCTGCTAATTCACTCGTGGATGACACCTCCAGTCCTGATACCATCCACCCCAGACACTGTTCCAGCCCTGACTGTCCCCAGGGCCCCTGCATACTCCACAGCCTTTATAAGATTAATGCAGTAGATGGAGCAGGTGTCTGCCAAAATTCCATTCCTATTTAAACCTCCAAGTCCATACCGGCAACTTAATCCTATTAGGCCTAATTGAGTGAAGTCGACAGTCTTTTTCAGTTAAACTAAGTTCACGCACTAATGAGATTCAAAAGGCAGGACTGGGGTAAAAAAAAAAAGAAAAAAAAAGGACTATATGCTAGTGTGTGATTAGGGAAGTGGGCAGCGTGCATCAGAGAGCGTAGCAGGGACTGTGGTATTTGAACTTGTAGAGGCTTCCAGCTGTGTCTGTCTTTGAGGAAGGGGGGTGGCCTCGAGGTCTCCCTGCAGGACAGATTAGCTCTAGGGGGAGAACAAGAACAATATTACTGATATTCAGGGACCCCCAGCGTGTTTGTTTATGTTTGCAAAGCACCTTTACAATTTTGAGGCTGTAAAATATGCGCCCAAGTATGGAGCTGCTTAAGATGAGAGCTATCGTCCATGATGGGTGTAAATTTGGCCAGCGTGCTCCTCCCCACCACCATCTCAACAAAGTCCAGTACAATCCTAGCTATGCACATTTGAATTGATGATTCTAAACCAAGGAATACTTTTAATATGTAGGTTTCTAAAGCAGTGAGTGTCCACAGTACATAACTGTCTCAGTTTAGCATAGATAAAACAAAGCTAGATGCAAACATTGTGGGTTTTATAAAGTTGAAATGTGGCTGAAAGTGTGCAAAAAGAAGGTAGCACTTAAAAAAATGCATGAATAATGAACAAAAAACTTAGGGTGCTGGCAGTGAAAACCCCAAATTTGCTCGGTCCTGTTAAATGCGTCACACGTCTACTGGTGTGATGGTGTAGTCGTGAAAAGATAAACTAATTTTTTAAAAACTCCTCTGAGGGTTTTTGTTATATCAGATGAAATCTTTGAATGCGGAATATTGAGGTGAACCTGACAAAAAGCCCCTCTCAATGAGGACAACTGAGACCATTCAGGAAAATAAGTCAAAGAAGACAGAGAGAAGACAGAGAAAGAAAATCAGGATCTGGGCATTTAAATATGTGCTTCCTTCTTCCATCTTAAAAGGAGATTGCCAATCTGATTGTTACAATGGGCCATCCAATCCTCCCTCCTCCCCTCTATGTCACCAACTTTCCTTTTATTTAAATTAGGATACATATGTATGTCAAATAGTTCCTGGTATGAAAGGAATCACAAGATACGATTTGAGGGACAAAGCTGGGCCTTAGAGCAGCCTTCCTGCATGTGGCTCCGGGATCAACAACCTTTTCAAAGCAACTTGGCTTTTGTTTCTCTGTTAAAAGACAAGATGAGTGGACCTGGCTTCATACTCTCACACACCACATTAAGGAGGTCAGAGTGGGACACAGTGTTTAGCCAGTGGCGTTGCTGACACGGGCCCGAGGGGCTAACCTTTGGAGGTTAGTCATGACCAGAGATGCAACATCCTTTTGAAGGGGTGACTACAAAAGGACGCCAGAAGAAAAAGTTTAGCATAAAATTGGTCTGCACGGCCTTCAGGGACGAGGGGACAATAAGAATGACTGAAATAGTAACTGGCAGAAATAGTAACTGGAGATGGCAAAAACTGTTTTTAAAAATGTTAGTTGTTTTAAGACTGGAGATCATGATGCAAGAATGACCGATCACAACAATAAAATTTTTTCTTCAGGTGAAGCAAATTTCCAATTGCTGTTATTGTATAAATACTGTATACACTGTTATAAACTGTTACCATCAGCCCTTTCTACAATATGTAAGATATGCACTTCATGTATTACGCAATCATATCATGGCATCATGAAATTAAAGATTTAACAAAAAATGTTATTAAAACAATGGAAGTCAAGTCATCATAGGAGTAAACTGAATTTAAGAAATTAACTGGGCTAGTTTCAGTAAAAAAACAAACATTATATTTGTTTACAGTGTAACACAATCGAATGCTATGGATCTCGCCTTAAGAGACCTCACGACCTAAAAAAAAATCCCCAAAACAAATCTCAGTAGTTAAATCTTAATAGTTTGAATGAAGCAAATAAAAACTGAATCATTGTGGCTTAGTCTAATAAATTCAGTCTGTTCTGGTAATCATGTTACAGATGAATTGAATTCATGGATGTCTCCTCATGTGATTATTTTTCCCCCGTTGACCTGAATGACACTGCCTTTGTTTCTCTGTAATTATACCCAGTATGAATACTGATTTCAGTTTGAGAACCAGTTATTCTTGACAGCAGGAGCAACAACACAAGTCAGATCATTTAATATAGTAAAAAAAAACAAAAACAAAAAACAAAAACAAAAACATGATTGATTCAAAAGTGAGATTTTAATCCAAACCTTCCTAAGGTTGCATGAGTTCAGTGACCTTCAGATGGAGTCGAACTTTACGAGAACCTAACGCAGATTTATCCATTCTTTCCAACTGATAGTGCCCTTCTTGTTAAAGCAGCTGCCAGCTAAAGACTGTAAAATATGAAAAAGCTGCACTTTTTTCATGGGCCATAACAAAACATATAAATAATTCACTACTCTAATTTCAGAAGTGATTTCTAAGGTTGTTTGCCAAAGGTAAGAAAAATAAGTGTGATTTTAGCTGAAGCATTAACCTCAAATTTATTTACAATCAATACAGGTAGCATGAAGTTGATTGTAGTAGATAGGTCAAGGCCTCAGTCGGGCACACATTGGCCCTGACCAGCAGTGAGGAACACTTCCCTGTGTCTCTGGAGCAGCTAAAGGCAAATGGAAAGTCCCTATTGCTGTCCAAGGAAATGTCTGCCAAATACTTGCTTTTGTTTATTTGATTGGGTGTGCATGACACTGAAGGAGGAGACTGAATTAAATAAATAAATAAATAAATAAATAAATAAATCAAAGAATTGTAATAATTGGCATAATTCAAGGTGGCTGGGCACAGCCAGGGGGAGTGTCAGCATTAGGCGAATCTTTTTGCCATCCTCAAAGAGAGACGCTCTGCGCAATTAGCCACGCGAACTCTGACCCCGCTCAGAATAATTAATGAATAACAGAGGGGATAAAGACAAAAGACGCGGATCGGTCTGCTGGAGTAGTGAGGGAGGGTAATACATCAAAGAATGCTGTTAATTGGCCCTGTGGCTTTCATTCTTTGCCCTATTTCTTTCAATTCATTGACTCAAAATAATGGGTTCAGGTTCATTATCAACAGGTCGTAAGCCCTGGGAGTACCAAAATTCAAGTCAAGGGTGTGTGTTGGTGAGTGTCTATAAGCTTAAATATGTACAAAAAAAAAAAAAAACATTGCGTGTGCGCGCGACAGCTTAGGGTTTGCCTGGCCTCCGCCAAATCCCCGACCACGTCAGTTCCTCACGGAAAAACTACGAGTTGAAAAGTTAGACTGGGAAGAGAGCAACAGTCGGGGAGCGTTCAGACTTTTTTCAAGATCATACTAGTGCCTTTTTTTTATATGTTTGTGAATGCCCCAAGTGTCTTCATAATGCTGGAATATAGCTGGTACGGACAGGTAAGTGAAACCGATGCACCTGCGGTCACAGAAATTAAGGTAACAAAACATTTGGTAGATTATTTCATAGAGCACATCCAAATATTTCATCAATTAAATTAACATTTTCAAAAACTCCTATGTCACACATTTGCCTTGAATTTCCTTGATTTAGCTGCAAAACCAGCTAATTCAAAGTGGAATTAAGACTATTTAGCTGCCACAGTTAGAATAAAAATAGCTGACTAAGAGGATCAAAGTACAGCACAAAACTACAACTTCTTTAATGACACAAACAGTTGGCTTTAAGATTGATTACATAAGGAGAAAAGACTCCTGTTGCACTTCTGAGTGACAGTTAAGGTACACAATATGTAAAAATACACTGAATAGCAAAATATTGGGGATATTATGTATTACAAATTTAAAAATGCTTTTACGTAACAGTTTTTGAAAATTAAAGTATTTTTTTTAGAATTTTCTGTAAATGGAATAATCATGGTTGTTTTTTTCCTTGGAAAAAACATCTGAAAATAATATTGATTGTTTCACAATACTGATATTGGTGTGCTGGGAAGTTTTTGATAATCTGCCAATCTTAATGAAATGCTAAATTTGCAGAATTGTCAATTCTTTTTGACTGATTTGGGTGACATGACGATTTACATCAAATTTTAGCCACGCAACTTTCGAACCAAGAAATTCTAATGATAATAACAGGTGTTGCCACCGGAGCCGGATTACGAAACGACCATCATCACAAAAGTTAAGTTCATGTGAAATACTCTCATTCACTTAAACAGCAAGCCATGCCTTGAAGAAAAAAAAGGAAATCAGTAGGCGGGGTCACTAACTCAATCGCAGTAACTTCATCTGCTCGCTGCACGTGATGAGGTGAGTGGCGCTCCACGACTTAACAGATCAGAAATATTTGAGCCGCATTTTTTCAAGTGACTGCAACACGATTATGACTTCACACCGGACCTCTAAGGCCTTCAAATACCCAAGTGAGACATGTCAAGCAATTAATAACCTTAAAAACCTTTCAAGTGAGGCTTTTGGTCTCGGGGGCTTCCCGTGGTGATGAAACGACTGATGTCGTCTCACGTTAGCTTTGCACAGGTGCCTTCTTTGCCTACATATAAGATCATTAATGTAACCAGAGACACGCTGGTACAGATAAAGAGAGATAGAAAACTTGTACATTTTTTCCTTTGCCTTCGTAGATCCTTTATTCAGTATACAAGTAAAGTATATACTAATGTTTTGGATGAATTATAATAGAGGAAAAACCCCCTAACCATAAAACATGGCAAACTGTAAAAGCACAGCTTTTACACGGAAAACACGCAGTCCTTTAATCCTTAAAGAATTAGTTCTGTAACAAACTTGATTAACTATAAAAGTATTGATATTAAGCCGATCGGATGCGATCATTATCTGTAAAGTTGAGTTTCACATAGCATTTAGACTTACTGATGAGATGCGTCACAGTGATAATTTCACAGATGGCAGGAAAGATACACTAAAACAACATTGGTTTCAGTTTACGAGCACGTTAGAAATGCTTTAATGACCAGAATGCATGGGCCAACGCTGACAGTGAGGGCCAGCTGGATTCATTCTACATGTATATGTGATTACTTGTACTGAAAGTACATGCCACTAAATACTTAAATGTAAACTTTATGACCTCTCCTGTAAATAGTTTTCAAACCAGTTCATCTTTTTTAATATCAGGGAATTATGACGTGCAATTTAAATATTGTAACCTTACAAAAAATGTTAAAAAAGCGAAAATAAATAATTTATGGTATACACCGGTGCTGGTGAAGGGTATGCATTCATAAGTTAATAGAGGTGTTTTTTGATGCCAGAGCCTGTGATGAAAATTGGCATTTCAAATCTAGAAATTTCTGACACTGCTTAAAAGAGATGCTTCATTGGATGCAAAGAAGAAAAAAAAAATCTGATTACTTTCATTTGACTTAAATGTAAGGACATGTAATTATGTAAAGGTTTAAACTTGACATTAAAGGGTCCTATACACATTCCGGCACATACGCAGACTGAAAAACTGATGGAGTTATGTATTTTCTGGTTTGTGCGGATCAGCAGGGCCAGTTGAATTCAGCTCAGGATTTGTAGTTATTCTGTTTGAAACTCATAATTGAATCCCGACTTATTAAAAACAAGTGTACCGTATCAGCAGGGTATTAAGATACCTTTATAGTTACACAAGTGTGTGTGGTTCTGAGATGGGATGCCTTTTCTTTTAATCACTTAATAAGTTGTTTTATCTTAAGCTTGCAGTAAAACAAAAACCAAAACAAAAAAACAAACAAAGAAAAAGCAGGTTTGGACCTAAATTTGACCAAGAATTTGGATCACTTCATGAAAAAAGAAAACATTGTTAACAACACCAACAACAATAACATTTATAATTATAATAATCTCCATGCACCTATGCTTACTACTTCTTAACCTTTCTTAAGATCAGGTCACATGAAAATACATTTCATGATTAGTTTCTTAAATTCTCAGTTAAAAGTTTTGGCCTAAAAATAATTCCTTGCCATGCAACCCTGAAAACTTTATGATAATCAGATTAATTACTAATAATATGGAATATTAACATTTTAAAGGCATCAAAAACTGGTATTATACACAGCATGCATATATACAAAACGTCTGCTGTTGTATTAGGATTTTCTAAATATTAGATACAGAAGGACAGAGGACAGGATTGACTGGATTATGCCTTTTTTCCCCAGAATTGTGGTTTTACATTTTAGAAGAAAACTGGGAGTGACTAAATGAAGACTAAGCTAAATTGGTCTCAGGCAGAGCTAATTACTCAATTATGATGACATCAGACAGTTGATGGAATAGTATGATCCAATAAAGCATCTGGGAAATACATTTCTTGAAAAAAAACATTAAAATGACATGAAAAGGCTAATTCACTTCTCTGTCCTGGTTCAAGAATTGTGCTGAAGAACTTGGTCTTCAGCTGTTAGGCCAAATTTCAAGGACCATATGATATAAAACAATGTGACATAAAGATCCTCTTCCTTACCCCTGTGTGAGGAAGAGGAGCCCCAGCCTCCCCTCATCACAGACCATCTCAATCATTGAAACGACAGGGGCACAGAGATAGCTAAAAGAGCAAAACAAACAGCTCTTTGTCTGTAGCAACCCTACACTATCATTTCTAGCAGGGTCAGATTTAATTTGATTTTCTGCTTAGTTTTCATTAAACAGCTATTGCATTATTTAATTTCCCAAAATCGAGTTAAGAGGTGGGACAGAGATCAATGCATCTCTGCTAAAAAAGCTTTGGAACACAGCCTAGGAAAATTAGCACACCAACAAATTTTATATTGCTTAGGGGCAGAGGACCGTCTGATGGCCCTGCTGAGCTTCAAAATGAGAAATATTTCAGATTTTGATGTCCAAATTGTTAGTTTAAAGCTTTAAAGCATTTTTCTTTGCAATTGCATTATGATTTCTGAAAATCCTACATACAATTTTTTTTTTTAATGCTAGTTCTGAAATGTTTGGTATGCCGCACATTCCCCAAGTTGATGCAATCAGTCGCTGAAATGGGCTTTCATACAATTATTATGATTATAAGTCTGCTGCAATTTCCACACAATTTAGCAAAAATTTAAAAAAAAATCTGATTATATTTCATACCTAAACATTATAGTTGTTACTAAGGGAGAACAAATTTAATTTACTAGCTTGCCAACTGCAGCTGTCTCACACACATCCTTGTATTGCTATATTTGCGAGGACTTAAGTAGGCATAATGTATTACCTAGCCACTTCTCCTAACTATCCCAACTAACCCTTACCCTAACCCAGTTATAAACCCAACCTTAAAACTATGTCTTAACTCTCAAACAGGCCTTTGAAGTTGTGAGGACCAGCCAAAATTAGATTATACATGATAAATTGAATAATCTAAACGAAATATAATTTAGCATCTAATCAGAGGTGCAAAAAAACAGCAAGTGTAGTTATATACAAGTGAGTGGTTTAAGTTAGCATCAGTATACAGAATTTACAAATGTATTATGAACACTATTCAATGGGCTATTCCAATATACAGTAGAGCTATACTGAGTGTAAATAAAGTTGTCCTCACTTCCCAAAAATATCCTCACTTTGCAAGTAGAATAAGTATTTTGGTACTTAGTATGTAGCAAGTACAACACACACACACACACACACACACACACACACACACACACACACACACACACACACACACACACACACACACACACACACACACACACACACACACACGCATGTACATACACAGAAAGGAAGGCCAGAGAGACAAAGAGCAATGGCCAACTAATCCATGAACCACACAGGTGGTCACGCTGCTGACGCAGATCCGTGAAATCATTTCATTAGCCGCATTTCATTTTTGATCACATGACGCAACATGTTTTAACCTCAATATCCTGTAATGACGCCAGGATAAGGACACAACTTGTGGCCTGGGACCACAGCTGTGTCTTCGTCGATTGACAAATTACATTTGGTGGCATTAACGCACTGTCAAGGGTAGCATGGGAACCCTTCAAAGATTTACTGCCTTTTTACAGCCTTGATATCTTTTGTGCAGAAAAGAATACATGCAGAGATGGTACCAATGCAAAAGGGAGCCTAGCTAAGATGGTTCAGCTGGAGAAGGTCACTGGAGGTCAGCCGCGGCTAACATTGATTAGATTTGGTAGAAAGCACAAGGGTACACAGACACGTGCATGGGAAAATTACCATGAATTAAAAAAAAAAAAAAAAATCATTGGTGATGATGTGAGGTGATGTAAATTCCACACAGCAGGTATCATTCTATGAGCACTGAAACATAATCAGTAAGCACAGGTCTCTGCCACACAGAAATGGTCACATGATTACATCGGGCCTGAATCTCTAAGGCTACATGTTTAAGCCCAACAAAGTAAAAGGGTCAAATATTAATAGTTATTTAAATCTGTTCTCTTTAATTCAATGTACCGACTGAGTTCTTTGTACGGTCTGTGCCGTCTGAAAGAAAAATGTCTCCATGCTCGCTTGAAATTTTCAGTCTGTGACATCAGAGCCAGTTTGAAAGGCGCACATGTTCCAGTGTTGGATAAACCAAGTGTGACACGGATGCTTGAATCCTCTCGTTTCCAAGCAGACAAGCGTCTTTTTGTCTGCAGCATGAACCGTATGTGATCAGTTTGAGTCAGGTCAGGGCTGATTTAATTTTCTGCTTACTTCTCATTAAACAGCTCTTTCGTTATTTAATTTCCCACAATCAAGGAGAAAAAAAAGCAGAATAATCAGTGTATCTTTAATTCATGTCTTCAATAAAGTCTTGGTTATTTCTGCCATGTTCTGTGCTCCTGCTGCTTAGATTTACGGTCAATTTTGTCTCTTGAGTCTAAGGAGCAATAATTCCATATAATTGACTTTTTTCTATAATATGTACTTGTTTGCGATAGGTCTGAGATTTATATTATCACAATAAAATACCAAATAAATCAGAACTGCTGTTATTCATGATTAAAATAGCAGAATTGTGAGGTATCACAGAGACCAAAAGCCTGACATGCACCTCTTGAACAACTAGTCAACTTTCTTCATTTAAGCATTACAAATATTCGGTTTGCCCCAAATTCTTCCAAGTTTTCTATTAGTCGCTGACACCCTAAAGCCCAGGCTATTCCTGTTGTGGCTGCGTTTCATTCAGTTTGTCTTCATTATGCGCCCAGGTCATGGAAGGCTTTCACTTTGCAGAGCAAAGACCGTCTCGCAATCAATCATGTGCAGAATTTTAATAAGACTTCATCTTCATTGTTTCTGTCAGAGCTCTCCAGTCCCTCTTTTCACCATCTGCCAACAGGAGAGATTAAAGCTCTCTGACATCATTCACGGAGGCAATGCCAACAGACGGCGGACCCTGTTCTAGCTCACTGAGGTGCCCTCTTTTGGAACATGACCACTGCAAAGCAGTTTACACACAATCCTGAGCTTCGGCTTGGCATCCACCTGTGGAGTTTTCTTTTTTTGGTTTATTTTTTAACCATCTTAAGAAGGATTAAACATCTGTCTCTTAGTGGTTTTTGGTTTTAGACCTTTCAAACAGAACAATTATAAACACAGATGACTTATTATTCAGTGTTGGAAGAAACAAACTTCATATATCAATAAAAGATCACCGTATATTTACAGATTAAGACCAAATTCTACTTAAATGTTTGCAGCCAAGTTTCATTTGAGCTGCAAATTAAAGTTAACTTGTTATGTTTCTCACTGTAAATGAGAACAGTCATTTATTTATTCCTATTCAGTCTGATGCATTCAGACATGATCTTTCCGTGACTGGAAAGATGACCTTCATTGTTTAGATTATTACCTTCATAGAAATTGTAAAAAATGTTATGTACTGAGTTCTTCCTGAACAAAAGTCTGACGGGGCCTTCTTGCGAAGTTACGATGCAGTGGAACGCGTACGTCATCATATGATAATTCTGTTAGCTTGGTTTCAAAAGAAAGCTTTACTATGTTTCATAGTATAATCAGGCACATGAAAGAACAGTTTCAAAAGTGAGTTATCATACCGACTGCTCAGGATGGAACACGTGCCTGACCAGACAGGCCTAATTTGTGTCGAGTCGTGTGTGTACTCTTTATTTCAGCACACAGTGATGATATGTGGAATCCCACTTTAGTTATTTTATTGATGGATTTATAATTGATCATTTTAGAATGATTAAAATTGATCTGTTTGGTTGTAATATTTATTATAAACTATATAGGGTTGCTTCATCATGATTGACACAACAAGGACTGCAATTCATGTCTTTACTGCGGAGGCTGCTGGTCCAAATGAGGGTATTTTCGCGTTATTTTTGGCCAGCAGGGAGAGAAGGGCTGTGTTGTGTGTGCTCATGGTGCACACATGCATGTGAGCAGAGGAAAATCTCTCTCAGGTGTTTCTGTAAAAAGGCTCCCTTTCACTGCTGAGTTGAAAACGTGTTCTAATTGATTTAGCAGCAAAAATCATATTATTCCATTTTGTCTGATTACATGTCCTTTACACCGAGTACAGGCTTGACTGCATTTTTCTTCTTAGCCCTCTCTTCGCCTCAACATGGGAAGTCTTTCAGCTCATGTCAAAACAGTGTGTGTAGGGCACAGTATTTGCAGCCCATTTCACACCTGTCAATTAATTTAAAAAATTCCTTATTTTCAAAACAACCATAAAGTTGGGGACTCCCACCATCTAATCAGCAAACCAAACACAATGGCAGAAATACTCTCAGGGCAAGAACAGGAAGAAGCATGCATTAATTGTCAGAGGACAGCATGGGACTGTTGGTCCGTATGGTCTTTTACATAATCAAGGATGCTGCTGTCTGCACTGACTTCTTCTGTTGTTAAGTACAGCGTGGCCTTGACTAGTCAGAGTAATTGTTCAGTAGAAATACATGAACCTGATGGAAGGCCAGACTAATACACATAATAAAACTGGTTGATTTAGCATTGACAGTAGTATGCTGTACATGTGTAAGCTTCCCCAGAATATTAAAAATGCAAGTTAATGAGCTCTTTCACCTTAAATTCATACTGGCATCCGGTTAAAAGTTAATTGGGGATTTTCTATCTTTAGGTGTGAGTTTCATTTTTACATCACTCTGGAAGACCTTTTTTTCAAAAAAATAAATTCAATATTTCACCAAGGTAGCAAACACACAGTTTCACATGTAATCCAGTTAAAATGACTGTAATATTTAATTCATATGAGAATCATTAAAAGTGCACTGCTGCCGTGTCCATTATAAATTCCTTTTCTAGCAGGATAAAACAGTCTTCAGATGTGGGTACCACACTTTGATGTGTTGTCTCAGAAGCGGGCCGGCTCTTACAGGAAGTCCCTGATGTTTAAAACATGCCAGGCAGGGGGACTAACAAAGGTGAGCGCTTGTGGCTCTGCCCTGGATGAGCCAAAAAAAAAAAAAGATCGGTGAGGAACTGCGGCCGTGCACACGATGCAGGCATCAAATAAACAAAATACACGCTTGGGTGGTGGCGAGGTGGTGAGAGTACAGACAGATTGGAGTGCATTGGCACAGAACAGCGTGAATAAAGCTCCTTTCTGAAGCTTTTCTGGGGGCAGCATCCAGCATCCTGGAGGCTTCAGGTGGTATATCATCGAAATTCACTTACAATACACAAGAAACGTGAACCTGGAATTCAAACATCTAGCTTTATTATTGCTACGACACGACTTACGAAAGTGCAGTATAGTTAGGCTGCTTCAAACCCGAGCCCAAAAGATTGCAAAATTGTATGTTTAGTTATGGGGTAGATTTGTTTTTAAAATGGTTTATCAATGGAGGAGCGCTGACGTCAGTCACTTTTGCTGTGTCTTGCACTCCTCTAAAAGCTAATCTGGGACAGCCCGCCGTGGCCTGACACTCAGAAACGATAGCAACTTGGTGTGTTTGGCGCGGATTACTCGTTTTGTGTGTCACAGCAGCGGCTGAAGCTCTGACTGTCGTGTGATGGCTGAGGCGCCTTCCAGAGGGAAGTGGGTGTTGCCCCGATAACCTGGGAAAATGTGCTGAGCTTGGTTGGATGTTCTGTAGGAAGGGAAGTGTGGTGAGCCATAAGCAGGAACCCCTATTCTGTCAACTCATTACTGTCACACAGACACACAGACACACACACACACACTGCAAACACCCCCCCGTCCCAAACTGCTTTCTGCCTTTGTCAGGCCTTTCTCTAAACAAACAGACAGCGAGAGTCAGGAAATGGCCCATACGACTCCCAAATAGGCTGATGTGTCATGCCTTCTCTTCTAACATTTCTGCAAAAGCTCAGGAAGGAGCAGAGAACCTCTTCTTCCTCTTCTTCTCCCCCCATTTGTGTGACACACACTCACAGTTGTCACTGAGCTGCTCTCCTGCAAGGACCTGCAGCTGCCGTGGCAGGACGCACGGCCACTTCTGGGAGCCATGAGTCCTTCCTGTGTGGTCAGAATAGTAGGCCTGCCAGATATCCAGCTTCTACAGGTAGGGGGGAGGAATGCATGTGTGACATGTGTGTGCTGCTTCAGTTGCAGGAAACTAGAACAACTGAAATGCCACTGTGGAATCCAATCCTTCTTGATCATTTTGTTATCATTTTCTTTTTCATTTCACAACCGTGGGCGTGTGGTTCAAGCTATGTGCTGTGTAGCAGGCTCAGCAAAAATACAGAAAGCTCATCTGGGAAGACTTTTTGTTCCGTTTTCATCTTATCTTTAGAGATGGTAAAAGCAGCGGCAAAGTAAATTGGCAGTGTGACTCAATTCCCTAATTCTGATGAGGAATATACAGTAATTTAAAGAAATGCACCCGAAACACCGTCGAGGTTTTGTCCATGATTTGTACACCTTTTGAAGTCACAGTGTTACATAAGCAGTTGGATTTTTTTCCCTTTTTTTTAAGTGAAAGGAGAACTTGGGTAAGAATGAAACTTACTGAGGCAAGAGAAAAAAAAGAAAGAAAAAAAAAACACCTGCAAATGTGTCTTTTTCTGAGAACCATATTTCAGTGGGACTACAGAGTTACACCTTGAAACTAGAAGGTAAAACACCATTAAAATGCTTTTAAACGTTTAACATTTAATTATAAGCAGGCATGTACAAATGTTTGTTTGTAAATCTTCCTGAGGTTTTTGCAGCAACATGCCTACAGGGACAGAGAGAACTTTCATGCAAAATACTGATGTTTTAATTGTAAGTACACGAACTTGTTTCAACCAGTTCTATAGGAAGTCTTGGAAAAACAAGAACATACTACAGCATTTATTGTATCTGTTGTGTTCAAAGTTGCAGCAAGTGGCCAAATTCTGGTATGTTACTGGAAAACTGAAACACAAATGTGTTTGAACATGGGTCGTTTGCAGGTCCAGATGGTCTTTCCTGATTTAAGTGTCTCGAAAGAACATGGTGTATTTGATAGTTTCAGATAGAGCTGATATGCTAGGCCACCAAATAAAAGATGCATACATAAAAAAAATGACAGAAAATAGAATTTCTACATTAAAGGAATGGATTAATGCAATTTACACGATTAGTAATCGATGTATAAATGGAGAGTGGATCTCCTCGCCGCCACTGATGTCTGTGCACATGCTAACCTGGCTTCTTGAGCAGGAAAAAGGGTGTCCAACATACAATCCCAAACTTGTCCTGATTTATTAGATTCTTATCTGATTCTTGCACTATCTGTCTGCCGAGCATCGATAATTTTCCAGCGTGTCACACATGCACAGGCTGGCCATTGTGGGAGTTGGCCTCAGTGACTAAAGCGCCAATACCTCCCAAATCTAATCAGATTCCCTTAAGTGAATAACAAGCGTGTCTCCGGCATTTACAGTAGTGAGCACGTTGAAGTGAAACCAGGACAAACCGTTGTCACACAGACTAGATGTGGTGTGAAGCGGTTCTGGCATCTGTCCCTCTATCTGTAGTGGGAAAAAAAAAATGTTGATTGGCTAACAAACGCTATCTTGTTCAGCTGGGATGAGTCAGATAAGAGCTCTCAGTCACCTACTGTTGTGGACTGTGATGATCTTAGCTGAACAGCGGCAGCTAGTCTAGCTGACAAGGAGAACTAGCTGACCACCATATATGCTTTATTGAGCAGCCTATAAGCATTCTAAACTAATTGCCTATTGTCAAATTCAGTGTTTTTCTGCAAGACTGTTTGAAATATAGATTCATAGTAAGCAGAAGTGATTTTATCTGACTTATTAATGCTGGGAGTTTAGTACTTGAACTGAGTGCCAGCGTATTTCTGTTGATTAGTCTTCAGAATTGTTTACTGGAATGTATTAATGCATGCTGCAAACTCGCATGTTGAATATTAGAGCAGCGTCGGATGAGGGCATAAAAATCTGAGTCTTTATTCTAAAACAATCAGTAACAGAACTGTCACTAAATGTTTCAAATATGTCAGTGCTTATCAGAGCTTTATTTCCAATTGATTAGCCAAGAAAAGAGTGAAAAAAATTAAAAAAAATACAGAAAACTATATCTCATCTTAAAAAAAAACATCATTTCCATCTAGCTTAATTGATCATTAAAAACCTCTGATAACTCAATTAACTAAAACAGCCCTCAATATAGTCTTCAAGAAATCAGACTAAACCTTTTAGTTATATGGGAAGAAATCATAATACTAAACTGTTTATTCTGAAACAAGTAAAATAATGACAAGAATTGGTTAAAAATGGCATTGAAGAAGTTATTTAAAACCCCCCTTTGGGGAACAAGGGTCAATTGTATGGCCACTACCCCTGGAGCAAGGAGCAGAGGACTTTGGGCAGTAGCCACTGATTGGTCAGTAAGACAGAAAAGGGCGGTATGAATAAATTAGTGATAGTCACTAAAGGCAGACCCTGCAGTGATCAAACCATGGGTGATCTGACAGTCCAGTGTTTGAAGTGATTATCATGCTAGACAACATGAAGGCTTACTCCCAGCTTTGGGCCTAATTAGCTCACTTAGGGTCCTTTATAAGGCACTGGTAAGGGACTAGAAAGTACAGGCACTCCACTCGCTGGGAAGTCAGCAGATCAACAAGGCAGCAGCAGCAGCAGTGGTGGTGGTAGTAGTAGTAGTAGTAGTAGTAGTAATAGTAGTAGCAGCAGCAGCAGCAGCAGCAGCAGCAGCAGCAGATCTGGATTCCTAAAGTTGACCTGCTGCTAGACCAAGCCGTCCTGAAGAGGTTCTGTATTTCTGAGAATGCCACATTTAACTGACTGCAGCTACTACACGATGCGGGATGCAACCAGAGCTTCAAATGTAAGATCAGAACTTTTGTAATTAGCATTTGTAATTATTTTTTTTTATAGTGTTTACATTTACTTCATTGATTAAAAATGATGTCTATCAGAGTTTTCATGCAGGAGTTGGCAAGTTTAAGCTGCTTATAAGTAAAATTAGTTAGTTAGTTCGTTGAAGACTAAGAAACCAGTGAAGGATTTTTTTAAATTCATCAATATTATTGTCACAACCTAGTATTAAATGCAATACTTTGCTCATAAATAGCTTTGAGAATGGTGGCTATTTCTCAGACATAAGCAAAAGTATAAAATGAATCATCTCATCATCATCATCATCATCATCATCTGTGTTTATTCACAAATCTAGCAGCTGATGTGGACGGCTCTGGTGTGAGAAAAGCACGCACAAAACCGTTTCTGAAAAACTAAAGTTAAATGAGTTTTTTCAGTCATTCGTTTTTTCATTTTTTCATTCATTGTTTTCTGCCACAGGTACAAAGCCACCTGGAGAACTCCAAGTTCCACCTCCACCAGACCCAGAACCAGCAGGTTAAGCAGTACTTCACTCTCGGCTCAAAGTTGGCCTCTGCGGGCGGGCAGGGCCACGCCGTCCCTCACCCTCACACCCCTGGCCAGGCACTGGCCACCGTGCCAATCATGAGGAACGGGCACGTGGCCTCCGTCAGCGACAGCAGCAACCCCAACAGCCCCGTTACTCTGCTGACCATGAGCAACCATGACAGTGAGGTGAGTGGACAGGAAACTGAACAAAAAACATGAAAAAAAAAAAGTGAAGTGTGGCTGAGGAATGCAAAACTGAAACTGAAAGGAGTGAAAATGTGTCATGCTGATGGGAAAAGAACCCAAGAATCAGAACCACAGACAGGTTACTTGCAGTAAACCAATGACTGTGATTTTCTTTGTTGTTTTTGTCATTTTGTCTTCCTGTAAACTCTGTCAGAAGGAGAGCCCAGTCACAGCCAACATCTTGTCTAGATGCGTAAAAGCAGATAATGAGTGGAATATTTATCTGACATTGGATCTGAGTCTTAAAACATCATCTAAACAAAGTCAGGCCATTATTGATCGCTCTGTCTCTCTGATGTGCTCATCAATAACTTCAAACATGCAGTCTCTGATGAGAGAACTAGTTCAAAGGAGGAAACTAATAATAGTTGCGTGCCTCTCCGGCCAATGCTGCCCAACTAACTCAAATGACATGGCAATAGAGAGCTAATCTGTTATTGGATTAGTCTCTGGACAACCCCTCCCCCTAAGTTGTGTCTATTTTGGTTTTGAATGTTGGAACTTCAAAAGGATCACACTCGGACAGTATTGAAATTCTGGTAGAAAGATCATCACAAGCCTGTCCATGAGTACACTGTAATTACTGTTTTCTTTTAGTTTCCAATGGATGAAGTTATTGATGACCTCATTAGTCTTGAGTCCGGTTTCAATGATGGAGGCTTGGATTGCATGGAGCCTAACATCATAATGCAAAACAACGTAAGTATGAATTACATTAACTCTCACCAATGCTGATTAAAGGTGCTAATGCTTGCTGACGGGGTCACAGACCTGCAGCTACATTTCCAGGACCCTCCACCCAAACGTTTAGGCCCAAGAGGGCCTGGGAAAAGCGGGGGGGGGGGG
>BJFM01000945.1:66086-83698 GCA_016586285.1 Arothron firmamentum
GGGGGGGGGGGGGGGGGGGGGTTGTCTTAACTTGAGGTCAGCTTAAGTTGAGAGATGAGTCAAAGTTCATTGCGGTTTAGTAACATTTTCCCACATTGCTCAAGGAAGTCAACAATGCAGATTAAGTCAAACAGGCATCTTGCTAGCATGATTAGCTACATGTGTGGAAAACGTCTTACAGAGACACATTCTTGGGAAGACAAGAACTATGTGTAGGAAAAACTCTGAGACAAGGGGTCCATTTGGCTAAAGAATGTAGCAACACCTGAGCTAAACATTGAGCTAGTTTGTAGGACGGGAAAACTGGGAATCTGGTCTGACGCCTTAAATAAAATGGGTCACAGACTGGCAAACAAAGAATCATACACAAGGATAATGGAGCAAAACACTACAGATACTGTGGTGGGGGTTTGGGGTGGGGGTGTGGGTGAGGGTGAGGGATGAGATGGGGGACAAGGACAAATAAGGGAGGCAGGATGTTTGAGACGAGGACAGAATTACTGAACCAGAATTACTGAATCAGGCTTAATGCACACGGTCCACTCCCATTGGGAGTGGACCGTGTGCAGAAATGATATGACGGATCAATGCTTAAACGGATCAATTCTTTCTAATTAGTCATACAGCGCGATGCATCACATAGTTTCACTGTGTCAACACATCCAGGAACACGGACGGGCGAGGGATTGAAGTGATTACAATAGGAGTAGCAGGGAATTGTTGCAATCTTTCATTTTGATAAGCACTTCGGTCTCCTCCTCCACTTCACTGGCTTTCTTGAGATAATGAGAAAAAAAACCCGCGCATGAAAACCAACCGCACGCATCTGAACTGTGTGCAGTTTTCTTCTGTTTTGTTTCACCACTGGTTCCCCCCCTACATTCCGCTTCTTTTCATCTCAACTTGACATGCGGCCTTATCGCAGCCACCGTTCTCATACTTCGATTTGCCATGCATGTTGTAGACAAAATTGAGTGTACGCATCTTGGAATGCATGATGACATCTGTAACATTTTCCCATCCATGCAAAAAAAAAAAAAATTAGATACACATGTATATCAGCACCCCATGCCTCTCTCATATCCATGGAAAGACATCTTATCTGACATCAGAAGCATACTTTTCTCAGTCATGAAGCCATCCGTAGGAAAACAGTTTTGCCTCTGTTCCCCAGTTGACCCAGCTAGCCGTTTTATCTAATGGGATGCTATTTTCAACACAGAGTACATCTCTTTGTTGGGAACCCTTGCAAGTGGAGGGGGTTTGAAAATGGTGCCACTGGCAAAGCAAGGCACTGCGTTCAGTCAAATCAGATCTTGGAGGCTGCGAGCTGGAGGTCAGGGTTAGATGTATTAAGGGTTAAAAGTTATTTTAGTTGTCTTCACACAGTGTGATGACCATCTCGGCGTGGCAACCAGTCACCCCGGCAATATCTTACCCTTTCCCTTCTCTCCACTCTGTTTTTGTCTCCAGGTGTCCCTCAGTGGCAGCATGTTGGACGTCTATGGGGGTGAACAAGGTATGAATGCTGCTAAAGGTGGAATGAGTCCTACATCTAACCCCTCAAAGCTCACTGTAAAAAGGGAATACACAGGTATGAGCTTATAACATAGCACTGATCCACTAACTAACCTCTTAACAAACAATATTACATCTTCTTGCTGCTGAAAAATAACTATCCAAGTAGTCAAAATTGGTGATTTAGTGCTATAGGAGCAGCGCTAGCTAAAAAAGGCAACAGGTTTTCTGTGTCTCCTGCTAAAATTAAACCCAATTAGGTGTGTCAGTCGCAGAAAGTCGCAGAAAATTGTGTAAGCTCATTTATGTGCAATGTTTGACGAACACTGACCTGCTTGTCATCGGCTCTGCCAACGGGCCCCATACAAACATGTATACTTGTTGGTCATGTAGCTAAAAAACACAAAGCGTCCTTCAAAAATGTTTCTTATTAATGTCACGCATCAAGCAAAGGGGCCTAATTGATTTAGGAAATAGAAAGTATGCCTGAAGAAGTCCTCACTCTCAACAGGCAAATAAGGAAATTGCCATCCGTTTCATTCAAGTGAGGGCTGAGGGGACAATAGCCTGTTCCACAGAGTTGAAATTGTCCTGATTGAATCAACAGAGACAAATTGGGAAATCCAATCTCAGCTTCCCAATTATGTAATTTGAAAGAATGTGAACACAAATACGGGTGCCCTGGCATTTATGTCTCTCTCACTCTCTCTCAGGCAGATTAGAATAGCTTAACTGTTTTTTAACTAGTAAATAGTTTAAAAGTGAACACTTTTTTTTTCCCCCCCACAATGAGCTTCAGACTGGGTGGATGGGGGGGTGCTGGGTGGTAGAGTAGATTCTTTCAGTGCCGGCGAGTGTGTTTGTAAGGAGGTTAAACTGGTGTCTGCGCTGGGAGCTGATGAACTGGGCACATTCCAGCTGACCCCGCAGCTGAACTCCCTCAAAACAATTGACTGTGTTGTCCTCTCACTGGACCTTTTTGTGCCGCTGCGTCTTCGTTGTCTTTTAGCTCCAAAATTAGTGTGCCTTGCTAATCAATTTGTTTCCCCCCCCGCCAACAGAACACGACACAAGAGTGATAGCCAAAGAGAGGCAGAAAAAGGACAACCATAATTTGAGTAAGTATTCCCGGCTGTTACTCAGCCAAGGCTGTATGTGGACAAAGGATGTCCTTATTGGTGTACCAAAATGAGAAGAATTGTTCCGATAACCGTTATACTCATCTTTGTAACTCATGAAGATAAAAAAAGGGGATATTTTTTTTACAGACTGCGTGTTCATCATCTTGTTTTTATTCCAATTTAAAGCGCTACACTGATGATATTGTAGTGTTTTGTCTTTGTTTCCTGGTAATGGCCCAAATGGGCATGACTAGAGGATAAATTTTAAATTAATTTTAGATTTCAGTCTTGGTAGCTCTAAGTCTGCATTTTATCACATGCCAGTAAAGTTTTATCAATGTTATCGTCTTCAAAAGTTGTTTAACATTTAGATGTAACTCTGGGATGTGTGGATCAATGGTGAAGATTTGGTAAAACCTTTGAAATGCGTCCTATACTGACCTTGCAAATACAAAATGTGTTTATTTTAACTTTTTTTCTTGACTTTTCATGAAAATTAGTCATCAGTCGACAGCAGCCCTAACATCTTGTGCTTTCTTTTGGTTTTAGTTGAAAGAAGAAGGCGATACAACATCAACTACAGGATTAAAGAGCTGGGAACACTCATACCAAAGTCAAATGACCCGTAAGTTGCTCCGTCAAGCTGTTACATTATATTTCACTGCACAAGGATGCAAGAAATACTACAGATTAACCACAAACAGAATCTTCTCATTGTATTTAAATAAGTAGAATATTTTAGTCAGATTTCAAGTGCTCACTTAAACTTCTAGTCGGTTCTTAAAGAGATGCATCCTCTTTCCTGGCCTCAAATCATGAATGATGAGGAAAGGGTCAAACCAAAGCTTGTAGGTTGCACTATGTGAATCAAAGTCTCAAGTACAGTCGGGACACTGAGATAGAGCGAGGAGCTGAACGGAAATCCACTGGCCATCTTTCACAGTTGAACTTTGCTTCAAATTTAAATGCGGGGTCAGCGTTACCGTCACCCTATTAACACAGCATGAAAGAGATTATTAGCACTGATCAGACCGACGTCTCATTCATGTGAAAATGGACAATTTTACTGTGGTTCCCCTTTACCTTTTAAAAAAAAGCAATATCATCTGCAAAAGAATGAGTTGCACTCTCACACCTCAAGTTAAGTGCTCCCCCTTACCCCCCATCCATCTTGCTACTGAGCTCATTTTCTCTTGCGTATTTTTACTCCAGGATTAATTTTACCAGACAAGGAGGTATGAGAATGGACTTTCCACATACCTACTTAACTATTCTATTAAAATTCCCATTCAGTGCCCCCATGTAATGTCAAAAGATGAATCATTCCTCGGTGTAAATCACCATTACCTATTCAGATAATAAAAGGGGGGAAGCTTAAAACTTTTCTGGATTTTTTTTTTTTTTTTTTTTTTTATCATGGAGGACATTCTGCCGATATCAGGGAGGTGGGGATCTGCGCAAGGGTTATCTAATGCTTCTTCTCCCTGCAGTGACATGCGCTGGAACAAAGGCACCATCTTGAAGGCCTCGGTGGAGTACATAAGGTGGCTGCAGAAGGAGCAGCAGCACGCTCGGGAGCTGGAGGGCCGTCAGAAGAAGCTGGAGCAGGCAAACAGGAGGCTGCTGCTCAGGATCCAGGTACTAAAATGGGATGTGGGTGACTTTTTTTTTTTTTTTTAGTTAATATCATAATATCACCTAATTTCCCATTTCAGACCTGATATTATATATCAAAATAACAAAGCATACCAACTAGTTGCGTTTTTATAAATTCACACCAGTGACAAAATTGAAGATGAAGGGCACAGAAACAGTGAAAAAAAGCTGCTCTTTAGAACCATAAAGGCTCTTTATTTTGTCCTTATTTGCAGTTTTTTTTTTAATGCACAGTGGCCTCCCGACTTGACCTTACTCAGAAGTGGTATTGGATACTTCTCAACTACACATAGAACCCTTTTGCCCAGCTGGTTGTTACAGCAACTCTTCACATACTAAGTGTACATGACATGAATGCATGCAAGAATAACGACAGAGTTGTGTGTTTGATTCTAAGTATTAGGCTGTTTGTTTTAATGAGGAGACAGATCTGTCTTCTGACTTTTAACAGACAGGTTTATTCAGTCAACCTGACTCAATCAGCCCATGGTTATTCACACCTCTGCTTCATTTTACTCTCCAAAGCTTGGAGTTATGCAATGTAAACTCATTTCCACCTCAAGAGCTTTACAACCCAAAAACCGGAGCTATTCTCCCATTGTTCCCACTGTAAATCTTCAGAGCCAGTGATAGTTACCCTCTGAATTAACACAAAGACCACAGTTTTTCAGGGGAAAATTGGTCACAAATCTCCAAATGCAACAAAAACATAGCTCTTTTAATGACTGACACTTTCATGCAGTCGCACTTTAACATCCCGATGATAGGAAATACTACAAATTATGCAAACTCGTAAAAATATCAGAACTGCCTAACACTGACAGTAAAAGTTACCATCATAGCTTTCTGATGACCCAGTGGTGTGTTGACTCCCTAACTGTGGCTGGGAATATTCTATGACAAGATTTTGTGGGTTTTGATTCATTTCATAAAAACATTTCCTTTTCTTTCTCAGGAGCTTGAGATTCAGTTACGAGCACACGGCCTCCCGAACATGGCTACAGCTCTGGGCACGGTGGAACTATCCTCTCATCTTCTCAAGCAGCAGCAGCAGCAACACCAGCAGCAACTGTCGCCGCAGGCCCAGCAACCCCAGCAGCCCCCCCTCTACCAGGAGGATCCCAACAGCGAGTACCTCCAGCGGATAGTGGTGGCTGGGGTCTCAAACATCCCTGCTGTCAGTGGCACGCAGGATCACGTCACACCCGCCGATGCCTGCACCACATTTTCCGACCCGCTGTCCCACTTCACAGACTTCTTCAGCTCCACGCTCAAGGAGGAGCACCGGCTCGACGAGATCCTGATGGACGACCCGCTCTCGCCCTTCGGCACTGACCCGCTCCTCTCCGCGGGCTCTCCAGGAGCCGCTTCCAAGGACAGCAGCCGCAGAAGCAGTTTCAGCTCCGCCGAAAATGATGATCTATAAGGGGCGCCCTCATCAGTGACATTCATTTCCCTGTGAAGGCCCTGGTGATAAAGGGCAAACCCAGAGCTTTTCATATACTGATCACTCGTTCTGGCGTACTATAAAGATCACCCATCAGGCTGCGTGTAACTGAAATGACAGCTCGCATACTTGAGGATGCCCGTCCAAATGGTGCGCAGAAGAAACAAGAACAGTTTGGAGTTCTTGCTCTTCCTAACTTCCAATCAAAGTGCTTCTCTGCCTTCCAGGCAGAGCAGAAACAGACTTGTGAGAAAAAAGGAGACATTTCACAGCTTTTAAATACAGTCTAAATAAGTGCCAACTGTTGTTTTTATATGCAGTAAATATATTTTTTTGTAAATGCTGTGGTAGATACACTGGAACAAGATCATCAGTGCCATTACTGAAAAAAAAAAACCACACTTCAGACTTGTATACTACAATATTGTAATGTGCCTTACTGTAACTTTTCTACTGTCTTGTGTAAACACTGTAAATGTACTCACCACACTGCCTAACATGTCCTTGGTTGTATGTCTGTTACATGCCTTTGTATATTTATGTAAGTTTTAATCCATTTATTCGCAAGAAAGATATATATTATTATCTAACATTGTAACTTTTTTATTCTATTAGTAGGGGATGGGAAAAAATATAATAAACCCCTTTTTTCAATACACCCAAATCTGGCTTTTTGTGTTCAACAACAGAAATAAATTTAACATCAAACTGAAATAATTTAATGTTAAAAAATAAATTAAAAAAACAAAAATAATTCTCTTCTTGGAGACTGACAGGCTCAAAATATGAACAAAAGGCGGCAAGTTTCACAGAGGAAGATGAAGGATCTACTTACAAGGTGGCTGATTGGCTATGAGTGGAGGAAACGAGCAGAGAGAAGGAAAATTGGATAATAAAGACAAGTAGAAAAGGAGTAATAATTCTGATGAGCCTATATGATGTGAGCTGATGAGCCCTCAAGGATGAATAATGACAGGGGATAAAGAGCTGTTAGCTCAATCTAAGAAAATTTACTTTGCGTTAAGCACGAAAGAACCCTGCTTTCTTTCCTGCTGTGGGGAAAAAAAAATCAGAAGCTGATATTAATAAAGTTTGCTGGAAACTTACTGATGCAGTTGTACAAAACTTCATTAGGAGCTGATTTATGTTGCTGTATGATTAAAAATCACTTATATTTTGGTTTCTAATCTCAAAGTTAAGCATTAATAGTACAGCAAAACGCTCTTAAACTTCCCGAGCATCAAAGGCGGATAATAAAGTCCAAATCCTTGCAAACAAGACTGAACCAATCAATCCTTTCGGTGTACAGCCACTCTGCTACAAGGTGTTGAGTGGTATTTCTTATTTATGAGTAATCAACTAATGTGGTTATGGGATAAAAATCATTTCACTACAGATGAAAACAAAAATAAATACAAAAAACGACATCTTCTCCCTGCACTAAAAACAATCACAAAACTACTGAAATATTTCTTAAATATGTTTGTATTCTTCTTGAGTGACAAAGCATTTTCCTCTCAAAAATAATAAAACTCATTAATCAACTCATTTCCCCCACATATCAAAGGACAAAGTTCAGGGCCAATTCTACTCTGGCTTCAAAAGGAAAATGTGGCCGGATGAGGCAACGATGACATCAGAACAGCTGACTTTTTTATTTGGAATATCACAGTTCATCAGCCCACACTCTTGGAAACATGCAGGAAATAAAAGTGTCTGCAGTGGCCTGAGCGGAGGCTCTCATGTCATGACATGAGCTGTACATGTGCAAAGCAAATCCCACCATTTAAAAACTAATTTGTGAGCCCATATACTATTGTTTTCACTTCTGTCTGCTACCTTTGCAAAAAAATTTCACGTAGTTTATTGTTTTACTTCTGTGTGCTCTGCAAAACGGTCTCCCTCAAAAGGATTGCTTCATTTTCAAAAGATGTGGGCGACTGTTGTATCATATTTTCACCAGGAGGTGGCAGCATTGGACTGTGTTTAACATGACGGTTTTAAAGCCGAGATAGGAAAGTGATACAAAACAGCATGTAGCGCATAATTAAACGATTCAAATGAAACCTGTTCAAAGGAAACTTCAGCCATGCAATACTAAGTATACTAGTATGTTCTGTGGTCAAACCTACACCTCCTTTTGTAAAATGACATATCTACAGAAGCTAAGTGACTCCAACATCAGTGCAGTCACCGCCACCACCCACTGATTCTGACACCGGCACCGAGTGGGAGAAGCTGTCAACTTTGCAGATGCCACAGCTGCCAACGTGCAACAACGCGGTTACCTGTCGAGACCGTCGATGGCAGCTCATAATCACCTCCACCTCAGGTGACTTGAAAACATGCGCGCACACACGAGAGCTCTGCCCGTGAACCCTTGCACTGACAAACAAAGCCTAAACAAAGGTGTCAGTGTGCAAACAAAAACAGGCCCATGCAACAGGCAAAGTCGCAGGTCTGTGTCTCGGGAAGTTGCAGATTGGGAAACAACCAGCTAAAAACCATCATCAGCATCTGGGCTATGACAAGTGCACAAATTAGGTGACATTTAAGCGAGAATAACAATCTGACAGCCTGCAGGAAGGCACCAAAAAACATGAGCTGTCATATCTATTTCCAGCTGCAGCTCAGAGCTGTGTGACAAACAAACCTTCTCTCAATCATCTCAAACCAACCCCAGATGAGGTTTTAAGATTAGCGGAAAAAAAACAAAAAAATTATTCAAAAAATCAAAACACACACACAAAAAAAGAAAAAACAAAGAAAACTTCAAATTGATTCCAGGGGAACTATTACAATCTATCCCAAGACTCTTTGGGACGTTGGCCCCCATACTGCTTTTATTAAAGACCACACCCGGACCACTGCTCGACAAACTTCCACGTCACCCAAACGGCAAGGCCCCACACACATTAACGTTGGAGCACGAAAGAGGCAGAAGGAAAAACGTGCCCGGGCTTACTCGGGATGCTGTAAAATTAAATGCGATTTCCAGGGATTTTATGAATTGTGCCAGATGCCAAATACATAACTTCAAACAAATTGACTTCCAATTACTGCTGCGGCACACCACTTCCAGATGTGCAACAGATGGGGGCCGGGGTGACCAAAGGTGTCCCAGCCCACGCTTTGTGTTATTCTCCAGTAAAACGGCAGTGCAGTTGTGTGTGTTTTAAATCACCGCAGGCCCTGGGCTGGAGGTGAAGGGAAGGACAGGCGGATAGCGGAGGAGAAACCAAAGCACATCATTAGGAAAATGTAAATCTACGCAGCAGCAGACACTGGAGCTCCATATGTAGCATTAAAACAGCCTGATATTATGTATAGGCAGATGAGATGCCTGGACTGAAAGCTGCAGCTGTATCGAGGAGGAGGGGGAATCCAGAAATGTAAATGCTAATGTGATCTCTGCTGTTTCTTCCAGTGCTCGGATTAAACGGTTAAAAGGAACAATTATGGGGATCGCTTTTTTGGGCATATGTTAATAGCTCACAATATCCTTGCATGCACAAAGTACGTTCCACGCGATTAGAAGATAACACAATACACGGGCTTGTACATGAGTCAGGTTTTACAATGGTCACACTTAGAGCACTCTGTTCAATTGTTAATGAAGTCTCCTTCTGGAAACTTTAAACTATTTGATTAGTCGCTATTAAGCCGCACAAAAGTAAAACAAAAGCGAGAAGTAGCGGGAAAAACAGTTCTTTTCTCTGTGGAGAAAAAGAGAAAATCCAATAGCAGTGCAGCGTCCTGGAAGGCTCCATTCTGTCAGGAACCATTACATTGTTGAGTGTACGTTTAGATTTGTTAGGCGACTGTGTTTTTATGTCCATTTCATTGCAGCCCTGCTACAGTTTTAGGTCCACAGGTCAGAAAACTTTCAGATCTCATGCAAAAAAATGGTTTTGGATGCAGTGTCAGTGTGAGTCTCTGATCATTTTCTGTAAAATATCATAAAAATATTCATCTCTATCAGTAAGAATTCCTGAACCAGCAGCCTTGCCTTAGCCCCACTCTTCCTGCGCACCAAATATCTTCGCATGGCTGCCCATTCATGCAGCACAGATGCAAAACCATTTCACCTGGCCATCGCAGCTCTCTGCTAGCTTTAATTACCTCGCCCTGTCAGAGTTGTATGCTAATCCAAATGACACCCCCTCAACACACTTTAACCTTCTGTAATCTGGTTGACCTTGGTTAAAGGACTGCTGCAAAAGAGCAGTCTCCTCTTGCTTTTGTGACTCTGGAGAGAACTGTTCCACGAAGGCAACCAGCTGCTACCTCGAGTCAAAAAAAGGCAATTCCTGTTTTGGCAAGCGCAGGAGCGGGGTAAGCTGAGTAAATGTCAGATTTAGGCATGGGGTGAGATGTTGGGGGATGATGTGGGAGAGCATCAGAGTGATCATCATTATCCAGTACGGATAATTAGCGCTGCATGGTTCCCTGCTTTTGAGCACTCTGATGGGCATCTTGTCTGCATTATTCATTCATCTTCTGTCTTTCGGTGTCTTATTTTCTCGAACCAGGCCGAGCGGCAGGCCCGAGGATCAGGACTCATCTATTATAGATGGGTAATTGTTTATTAAATGCAGGCATGACCCTTTTATGCCTATTACCCATGTGCTGCACAACAGCGTGCTTGTGTTTCCTCTCCATATTGTAAAAGATCTGACCATTCCCTGTTAAGGATGTGAGGCCGCCCTGGCACAAGCAATTGTGAGCATGGGGATGGAGCAAAGGAAGAAAAAGAGATCCGGCAGGGAGGATGATGGGAAATAAAGCCAGGTGGCCAGAGAAGCATTTCTTCCCCCCTCTCCTCCAAGGCTTGGTGGATGGAGGCAAAGACAAAGGGTGACTTAAAGAGATGCTTTGCCTCTCATTACACGGGCTCCTAATCTACCTCTGCCCTATCCTGGGCAATCCCTGCTCTAGGCATCTGGAGGCTAAAGCTTCAGACCAGGCGGTTGGTCCAAAGCGGATTCATTACTTCAGATAGGATTGCCAATGAGCCTGCTAAAATGTCACATTTAAAACTCAAAAACTGGCCAAACTGACACTAGAGGTCAGTATTGTAACAGAGTTCAGAGCCTACTGAAACAACAGCGACATTAAGACGGCAGAGTGGCAAAATAATTCAGGTAATGGAAATGAATTGAAATGAAATGATTAAGTTCAGTTAATTACTCGGTAGCTTAGGCAAATCAGCTTAACTTATATCAAAATCATTATTTCAGCCCGAACGGCAGATTCACCGGGAAGATATTTCGCCAACATGTACTTAAACCAGTGTATGTAAAGTAGGATCAGGCTAATGGATTAGATCTAATACATGCACACCGTGTGGGGGAACAAAAATAAATGCTGAGAGAAATTATAGACGCAGGTTCTAATCGAAGCTGCGGATGATTTGGAGCAATGGTGCTGTTGATCATAAAACAGTGGAAGCTGCTCCGTCCTACTATTAAATATGCCAAAACACACACTGAGGTTTGACTAAAACACAACACTGAGGAGAAAAAGGAGAACGGGTCCTGGCTTGGGTGCACCGCTGCGTCTCAGCACGACGGAGCGATCTGCTTGATGGCACGTCACTTGTTATTGGCCTAGCTGAGGGTGATTAACATGGGGTGTTAATTAGAGGGTCGCCAGGCGAGAGTGTGTGTGGCACTGTCACACATAAACCCTGGTCTTTTGTAATTAACATTGGATTTTCTAACAAGCAGAAAGGGAAATGACTATAACCCAATACGAAGAAAGAAGCAAATCTCAAGAGAAAGATAGGGGGAAAAAAAAGAAAGGAATCTAAAGGGTTACTTTTATAGAAATATAAAGGACCATTTTATATATAACTACTATGTTCAAAACCACACTTAAAGTAGTCATCAAGATTTTTTTGGTTTATAATTGTTTTTTGATGGAAAAAAATGACGCTCTTGTTAAGAGTGAAAATGAAATAAAAAAACAAAACATATCATATGACAGGTGAATGACTAAGAAAAGGGAATGAGTGAGTGCCTCAGACTCCTCTCTTCTCAAAGCTTACTTATTCCAGCATCCGGCCCACTGATTAGGCAGCTACAGACACCCTTAATGCCTCCCCACAATGAACGAGCGGCTGCAATTTCAATGGGCTTATCTGTTGTGCTCGCGCTCGGTAAATAACGCCGCAGCTGTCGGCGGCCTCCGACTCATCACCCACATAGCCTACGCCGTGGTCGGATTAGCCGCCTTGAAAGAAGCCTTGTCACGGAACACGGGAAAGCTACGCAAAGCTCTAAACAGTTTACAGGACCCTCCGCCCCGAGTGGAACAAAAAGAATGTAATTAAAGGCAGAATGGAGCATGGAGGAGGTGTAGTCAGACAGGGATACACACATAAATACATAAATACACACTCATTTTTACCCCTGCCAGTGCAAAAGCCTCTTTGTTAGTTGCCGTGCCTTTTAATACCCTCAGAGAGCAAAATACCTTTTTTCCCCCACATTATGGAATTTGTCATGTTCAGTTGCAGCTGTCAGAGCTAGAACAGTGTGCGCTAATGTGTGTAATCTGCTTTGCAACACATCAATTATGATGGATATTGCTCTGCCGCCATGCTTCCAGGGTTTTTGTACAAGCCTGCAGGGGAATCAGTCTTTTCTTGTTAGGCAACCTGTTTAGTAAATAATGATCCACTTTGAGCCTGTGCTGATGTTTTATAATGTGAGGAGTGTGTGTGTGTGTGTGTGTGTGTGTGTGTGTGTGTGTGGGGGGGGGGGGTTATAGTGGGCAAGGATCACTTGGGTGCAAGCCACTATTAATTAAAAACATAATCAGCACCTTTAACTATTTTCAGAGCAATCTGCACTAACTCACACCCACATCAAAATAAGCTATAAAAAATAATTTCGAAGTTTTTAAGTTTAGACTGACATCAGCAATTTTTTTGTTCGGCTCCTTCAACCTCTGCTGTCCCAAATCTTACTGGCTCTTTTGTTCTCAGAAAGGAATTCACTTTTCACTCTGTGTCAGGAAACATTAAGCCCGACCTGGAATCTGGAGAAAATAACCTATAAATAGATTCGCTGATTTGCAAAAACTTACTGTAAACCAACTGGTGGGGCATTAAAATTCCAGAAAAAAACAATAAAATGCTGCTAACGCTGTGAGCTTGAAGGATACCAGTCCTCTGCTGCAAACCTGTTTGCTTTCAATAAATCACCTCCTGGTTGGAAGGTGCAGTAAAGTAAGAGCAACAGCTGACTTCCTTCCTTTTTTGTCAGAACACAAATGCCAATTTAATGGGACAAAGCCCTTTAAACTCATGGTGGACTTCAGCTCTGGGCCATCTGGGAGCTGCAGCGGATCACTTTGGGATCCTCTTGGATCTCTATTACATGATACTTCTGTAAGTCACTCCAATCTGTCTTCAGAGGCGGGTAACAGGCAGAAGCTCATGCAGAATCATATCCTTTCCTGTCAATGTAAAAGCTGGAGCTACACTGGGACCCACTCACACACTCGAGTGCGTATCTATGCTTTGGTGCCTCCTCAACCATTGTTGTTGCCAGTGAAAATGAAGATTTTGGTGGACTAATCTGAGATTGGGACAGACACCGCTGGATATTCTATTTACTCCATACAAGCTGCTCCCTGATGTCCCATAAAGCTCCCTTGCCTCTGAACTAAGCTGGCCAGGGTTAAACCCCCCCCAGCGACGATAGACCAAGTACCTGCCCCAAGTGTGTGTGTGAGTGTGTGTGCGTACGTGTGTGTGTGTGTTTATGTGCATCCCACAGCCTCGGTCCCCTGCCTCTCTCCAGTGTAATGGCTTTATTTATGAAGTGGCACCAGCAGTAACAGGCAGGCGATAAAGGACGAGATAGGGCGGCGAAAGCGGCGTGCCACGCCAGGGCCTGCAGCCATGCTGTCCTCGTGGCTTTAAAAGATTGATAGTATTTGACATCTGTGTGCTCGCAATGTGAGGGAGGAGCAGGAGGGATGAAGTAAACACTGCTGCACCAGAGAAGAGGAGGCAATAACTCACTCACGGCTGGGATTGTTTTTCCCCCTGAATACTTTGGATTTTCAAGAACACATCTAAAAATTAGTTTTTCCCATTTATATTACTGGGGCTGCATATGTAATTCAAAAAATGATCTGTTAGTAGTTCTTCCACAGTAAAATATGGTTGTGTCTATTAATTATGCAGGAATTAATCAGTAATTACTTGGAAATGATGCTCTTTATTTCTTTGTAATGACCAAGTCTGACTGAGAAAATGATGTAAAATGTTTTTTTTTAGATCTTTGTTAGGACTTTCATAGATATAATGCAATATGCACATTTCCTCATTACTCCCTCAGGTAGTGTGACATTAGCAGCATTTCTGAAAACCTGTTTTTACTTTTTCTCTTCTTCTCCTCTTTTTGCCTGTTCCCTTCCCTTTCAGAACCTGCTCTGCCTCACACTCACGGCAACCGCTGCCACCATGCACCTGTGCTCGTGGGAAATCAAAATGAATTGACGGAGGACTTTCATAAGAGAAATCTCAAAAGTTCTTCTGGATTGTTCTGTTTGTTTGACTGTTACTCAGGTTATTTTCAGGGTTCAGGTAAAATCAACAAATGGTTTGATGTAAATTCACAGTCATATCTCTGATACCAAAAGACTGGAAACAGTAGCGAAAACAAATGAGGACACTTTCTCACAGCTCAGGACTAAATACAACATCTGGCTTTTGTATTCTATATTACATTCC
Source organism: Arothron firmamentum (assembly GCA_016586285.1). Lineage (NCBI taxonomy): Eukaryota > Metazoa > Chordata > Actinopteri > Tetraodontiformes > Tetraodontidae > Arothron > Arothron firmamentum. The sequence continues at coordinate 80,578 of BJFM01000945.1, forward strand.
TTACTTTATTTCATAACAGAACAGAGCTTTTCAGATGCCCCATCTCTGTAAACAGTTAATTTGTTCGCAGAAATGTTATACTCGCTGTCACACTGAGGGCCCATCTTGTTTTGCCAGGTGGACAGGGGCCCTTCCTGCTCCCCCTGCAACTCCTTCCAGCCGCCTGGTCTGATCCAATGCAGCTGGTGGGACGCAATACCCGTTTAGTCTGAGAAATCAGCCTGTGTAAACAAACACCTAGCCCTCCTCTCCAGCCAAGCACAGGTCAGTGCATCTGCCAGCCATTATAAGCAAAATAGCTGCCGCGCATCACTCATCTTTAAAAACAAACCAAATCCTGTTTCCACGCCAGGGAATAAACAAAACAGAGCTCAGACGTCATCCGTCACTATAGATGATGCAGCAGAAGTATGTTTACACAGTACACCTGGAATACCAGCAGTCACCGCACCATCAGCACCTCATTTATCTAGAGGTGGAGACTTGTACTTTATTGTTTCATCCAAAATCCAAAATGCGTTACTCTTGTAGCCTCACAGAGCTGCAGATACAAACACGCAAGTGATTTGGCTGTATGTTGTCAGTCTTTTCACTACAAAACTGTCGGGTTGATAAGGCAGAAAAGAAGTGCTGTGTTAAGCAAGCCTGGAGTGTGACGTTGGTTGAAGTTGGAGGCCTACTGAGCACATCTCCCCCAAGTACAAACCTGTTAAAAAAAAGAATGGGAGTGCTTTTGTCTTTAAGGAAGGAAACTGAAAACCACCTGAGTTGGTTGCAAGGAGTCAAAGCCGCGAGACTTTCTGCTGAAAGGAGCAGGAAGCAGGGAGGGGAAAAAGAAAGAATGAGGCAAACTGGAAAGTAAAGGAGGTAAATGTGAGAGAAAGAGATGCAACATATGAGACAGAGATAGGAATAGAGAGGAGTGTGTGTGTGTGTGTGTGTGTGTGTGTGTGTGTGTGTGTGTGTGTGTGCGTGTGTGTGTGTGTGTGTGTGTGTTTGTGTGATTGTGCAAATTAATGGTGATGCATTTGAAAGGGTGAATTGGGGTATTGTAGATTTGGAGTGTTTTCCCTGGCACAGATGACCCGAGAAGCAGCCACGAACAGGAAGGTCTGAAAGTTAATTACATCAGCTGTCAGGGCCAAAATAAATGTCAGTGCCTGATGGCATTCCAACACCTCCTTGCCTCTTGTTTACTGGGACCTGTAAATCACTGTGTACGTGGCTTTTGTATGTTTAACTGTCTACACAGGTGTTGTTTTTGGATTTGAATTATTTCTGTAAACCTGTCTAAAGTGCAAATTCCATTTTAACTTTGCAAATGTCTCAACACTGAACTGTTTTTACACACCTGACCATGCTCTCTTTCCTGCAGCTGTGTTCACCGGGAAAGTCTTGAGCCAAATCTCTGCCCTTGGTCTTTTTTTTTTTTTTTAACTTCTTAACTTCACACAACCACCTGCAGGTCCCTCTGTCCTTTCCCATCATTTTTTACCAACCTGGCCCCTCTGGCCTCCCCTAACAAATGCTCTGGGCTTGGTGACTTGCATGTGTCAAATTGAGCCTCCACACAGATTCCACCTTGAAGCTTTGTGGACTTAAAGACATGTTATCTCCAAGTTCCCTCTGATGATCCCTGCAACATTATCAGAACCTAACCTTGCACCTCTGGTCAGCTTTAAGATTGAAAATGAAGTAACTTCTACAGCCCAAATAATTATTTTAGTAACTGTGACTGGTGGGTCTTAAATGCCTTAAACCAACATTTTATTTTGAAAACCCATCCATTCATTGCTGGCACAAGCTTAGGCTAACTACAATTAAATGTCACTGTGGTGCCCATTTGATGCATTAGCTAGCGTTCTAATCAGAGGCACTTGCAACAAGACAGATGATAAATTATTAGATCTGAAACCCCTTTGAAAGTTTAGGAGTATAGATTTTTCTCTATGATGAATTATATTCTTGTCTGTGCGTCCGTCTGTGGAGAGTGGGTGGGCACATCTCGCCTCTTCCTCCTCACACTGTCACTTCGAGCGCCCTCCTCTCCTATCCTGTCTTCTCCTCTCCACTCAGGGCAGGAGCGGCGCGTGGGAGTTACTCAGGAGACATCATCATGAGCCACTTCACTCGAGTACCGCCTTCAATCAGCCCTTGAATTAATATTAATCACCCCTCCGCTCACCCCCAACACACACAACAACTCTTTCATCTCCACACTGCAGATGATAATGTGAAAAGCAGCAAAAAAAGAAAAGTAATTTAGAGATTGATCACACCTTACAAGCAGCCGACACAACATTTCTTTCCTTCCCTTTAAATCTTTCTGTCCCTGTGGCTTTGCTGTCCAAACTACCTTTCAAGACATAATTGTCCCTAATAACCGCTGAAGGTCACGGCCACTCAGCAATACATCTCCCTTTCTATGTCCTGTCCTTCTGCTGCTCCTACCTCTCTGCAGCAGTCTCCACAGCAGGAAAGCCCAGTTATGTTTATGGACTCTGAAATTGTGATTGCAACTAATCTAAAAGCCAAAAAGGGAATAAAAAATGTGCAAAATATACTGGCTTCAGAAGCCAATAAAAACAGAAATGGTACTTTTTAAATGACTGATGTGATTATTTCCTGCTGGCCTCCTGCATGGTAATGTAAACCACCTAACAAACTAAAGGGCTCCTCTAAAATGTTGTTATAGTTTCGTAACTAGAGCATCAAAATGAACAATATTCAACAAAATTCAGAGTTATGAAGTACTAAACAAATTAAAAACTGGTCGAGAATATAATCTGTTCTATTGTCAGAGAAGTTTGTAAGAGCAAACATTGATCTGACACTCATGGATTGTTTTTTTTTTTTTTTTTAAGAACTAGCACAATAACAAGTACATTTTTTTTTTTCAAGAAAATGATCATCAACACTTACCAAAACAAGAAAACTGCTTAGGTTAGCTTAGCTTAGAGTCAATTTTCTTTCTATGGAATGACATTTTTTTTCCACTTTGTGCACTTGACATTAACTCTTTAATCAGAACAGGAAAAACTGTGAATGCAACTGCAACCAGTGATGCAACTGGGCACAAGAAATGTGGAGTCAGAGAGCCGGGACTGAGAGAAAATGTGTG
>BJFM01000945.1:83715-98931 GCA_016586285.1 Arothron firmamentum
CCCCCCCCCCCCTCAAAACCACACTAGTCCATTATGTGTGTCGCCCCTCAAAACACACACCACACTAGTCCATTATTGAAAGTTGTAAGAAAGAGGAAAAATAAGACATAAGACATGGAGGACATATGAGTCCTAAAATCAAAAGTGATCATCCACATGTCTGTCATGTCACATGTATGTGTGTGTGTGTGTGTGTGTGTGTGTGTGTGTGTGTGTGTGTGTGTCAGAGGTAGAAGGGGGACATGAAGATGGCTGAAGGTCAGGGGAACACTGGGGCAATCACACTAATGAAAACAAACGAGGGATACAGTTGAAAGAAGACAGAAAGAGGCACGGGAAAAGCGACATAAAAAAGTGTCTGTGTGTAAAAAAGTGTGTGTGTGTGTGTGTGTGTGTGTGTGTGTGTGTGTGTGTGTGTGTGTGTGTGTGTTAATTGTCTGTCTCAGTTTGAACTAATCAAACACACTGCAGTGCTACAAAAGTCAAGTAAAAATGTACAGACATGCAGCCAGCGACTGCAGCCTGCCACATCCCCCTTTCCTTTACTTGATCTTCTAACCTCTGGTGCAACCAAAGCATGCGTGCGCATGCGCGCACACACACACACACACACACACACACACCAGACCGTACAGACATCAGTCAACATACATATGGCAGTAGGAATATATGAAACTTATTCCTTCAGATGGCGGTGTTTATTAATAGCAGGCAGGCTTCTTGACATTCAGGTTGGTGAAAATGATTAATGTTACAACATATAGGCAACAGGAAGCAGAAGAAGAAGAAGGAAAAAAGTAACTTGGCAGTGAGCCGAAACCTTCGTAGTCACACATGCAACCACGTCCCTTGCTACGCTGCATTAAAATGTCTGTGAGAAGCAGCTGGAATTGCGGCGATCACGAGTCTCGTATTTGATCGCACCACCCTAATTCAATCTAACGTGTTCTAATGCAAAAGAGGGAGGAAAGACGTGTAGAGAATGGAGGGAATAAATGTCAAAAGATGACTGAGGGCGACTAGGAAGCAGATGTACAGTGAAGGCATAAATCAATAGACTGAATGTAAAGGATGTGCGTTTTTAATTAAGATCACTGCTAATTACCAAGCAGCTATAAATCAAAAAGAGATACAGGGGCATGCATGGAATTAGCATGCACGCTCTAATCATCTTTCTTCTCAACCTCATCACGCGCTCTCTGACCAATCAGTAAATATGGCTCCTAACTAAAAATGAACATTGGGACGTTTTGATTAATCAATAATCGGGGGACAGTCACAGTCTTGACTGTACTGTTCTGCATCGAGTCAGTGTAGGAGATTAAAGTCAGTGGATCTACTTGATTTATCTCATTATGGGTGCAAAAATAGTTCTGCAATTTAACAGGCGATTCTGAATTTAAATAACCTGAGATTAACCACCCACTGTTTTGCCTGTAGCATGTTAGATTTATGCATAACTTACACACTGCATCTATTCAAGGAGTAATATGTTAGACTTAGAATATTACATCTACTGAATCTTTAAAAATGCAGCCTGTTTTTTGTAGAACTTGTACCATGTCCTTTACAAGTCAGTAATTTTCAAATCAACATGAAAAAGCAGTAACTCAGTGCACAGCTGAATCACCCGAAGAGGCATTTACCTGGACAGCCACACAGCCTGACTCAGCAGCCCGTGTTTGTTGCTGAGCCACTCTGGGCTGGGTTGTTGCACTTCAGAGGAAGCCCTCTGGTTTATTTTTCATTGGAAGGGGGATTTGGCTGCAATCAAGTGGGAGCAGACCAGTATCAAACGCATGTCTGCCTTGTAAACAGGCAGCTGGCAGCGCACCAAGCTGCTCTCAGCGTGCGCGGAGGCCGGGCTGAGCGCAGCCAAGTTGTGACACTGATCCCACCCCTATCGCTCCCTGACAGCCTGCGCTAATAGACCTTTCAAACACTCGCACCTCTATCTATATTTTATTTGTGACAGGCCGAGTCTGATGTGCGCACACGCGCTTGCGTGCAACATCTGTAGATGCATTGTGTTGTGCGTGCGTGCGTATGTCTAGTTGGGGCATCTTTATTGCTTGCTGTTGACATGGATCCCCTTTAGCCCTTCACAGGAGTCAGCAGGAGCAGGGCTAAGCCTCTAACCAGTCAGCCACACACACACACACAGCAACTGCACTGCTCAACCAGTGGAAAATCATTATTCAGCAGGTCAACAGCCACTCTCGCTGCCTGGGAATGTGTGGATGTGTGTTTGTCTGCCAGGGTATACTGTACACACTCGCATGCTTGATGTGTGTGTGTGTTTGCCGGCACTCAGCGCTCCAGGCTAAGGCACTCAGAGTGAAATTATGTTCTCAGACTGACTCCGTGTTGCTCTTTTTATCCTGACAGGCGAGGAAACAGCCACAAATAAATAAGCAGAGAGCTCTCTCTCTCTCTCCCTCCCTAGACGTGACCGCCATGGCATACAAGCACTCCAGAAGGCAGCGTGGAGAAAAACAGCAGCATTTTGTTGTAGTGGCGGCAGGGGACTGTGACTCGATAAGCACGGCATATTTGTGCCACTTAAAGGGATGTAGTGTCTGTGGGAATAGATGTTAAAAGGGCGTGTAAGGACACAACAAGCATAGAGGGATTTAAGACATGGGTCATTTGCAGTTCCAGGCAGGATTTGTTAAGAAAAATAAGCGTGACAAAATCTCCCAAAATGTTGCAGCTTTTTGGTCAAATAAATTTAATTTACAATTTAAAAACCCACTGCGACTGTTGTGGTCCTTCAACTTTTAATGCTGCTGGAGATCTGGAGAATGAAGGGCCTCGACATGGCAGTTGCTTATGAGCAGACATTTTGTTTGGGGTTTTCTAGCCAGAGGGCATCTAATCAATATGTTGTGTTGACAGCAGCCGAACAGCATAGACACAAAAAGAGAAAGTGGGTGTTCAAATGGTGGCTGATGATAATGAAAAAAAACCCCTCTCCCCAGCTGGCGTACAAAAGACTTACAGAGAGACATCTTTGAAGGTTCTCCTTCAAAGCCTCGGCTTGCCTCCGCGGCTGCATCATGGGATTTCTGTTATTAATTGAAGTTAATTTTCTGGGATATCAGTTTGCTGGGCACGTGGGAAAGATTGATAGCCCCCACACGTCTCCTGAGTGTTAGGACGTGGAGGGGGACGGGCGAGAGGACAGAGAAATGACACTGTTCCCTCAGCATCCCACAACCCGGGCTTTCACTTTTATCATGCCCAAATCAAATTACAAACATCGGAGGCCAACCTTGGCTGGAGGATATTTCCATAAGATTAATTAGGCCAGCCAAAGACAGAGTGGGCAGGGAAAAAATAAAATAATAAATATGGGTGGGGGTGATGGGGGGTTGGTGATGAGGATGGGGGTTGGTACAGGGATGAAATGTGAGTGTCTGCATGTGAAAATGGGCAAGTCACATGGACAATGGGTAATTAGTGCAAGCAGCAGATTCTCAAAGGCACAGGGAGGACAGCCAGGCGGGGGCTCTCCGATGGCCCCGTGATGTGGAGGGCCGTACGGTGGGGCCCACATTTAATTAGCACCACTTTGATACCCACAGGAGTGCCACGGGCCCCGGGGCAACCTGAACAGTGACTGACAACCCCGCACCTCTGGATGCTCCCTGCACTCCAATTATCGATGCACCAAGCTGAGAAGGCCCGGCGTAAAACCTCGTCGATATGGGATCTTACGTGTGCACACGCGCATGTGCACCTTTGTACTGCACGGACGCAAAATGCCTAAACAAACTGGCTGACCAGGCAGCCGGCTCCAGCAACTTCCTATCTGCAAGCTACAAATTGGCATTTGGATTAAATGGAGCTGGAGATGCCCCGAAGGTGGGAAGAGAAGACAATCTCCTACACGACCTGATCTGCTACAGGAGCAGGCGTTTAAAATGAGAATTAATTTTGGGGCAGCAGGAGGAACGGAGGAAGAGGAGTAGCAGTGAAATCCTCTGCCACTGTGTTCTGAGAACAGGCACGTTATCAAACGGCGAAGAAAAACCGGCATCATGCTCACACAAACACGCACGCACGAAAAGCCTTGGCATGCCAGTGCACAATCTGCAATATTAATGTGTGGAAGCGAGCGTGAATAGGTGCCTGGAAAGCACAGGCTTTTTTACTTGGTTGCGCTAGTCTATTTTTAATGTGCAGGGATATGCCCGACACCACAACATTTTCCTGCGCTTGACTTACATGAACAAACAACGCCTGGCTCCATGAATTATGCAAGTCAAGTGATTTCATCTGACACAAAACAGATATTTAGTAAACAAATTGCTTACTCCTTAGGTAACAAGGCGTTTGTGTGAATAATAGATATTCAAATCTGTTCTCTCAACGCCCAGGAAGGAGGTAGCTGTGTAATTTGTTGTATTATTTAGCGAGTTGTCTTTTCCGGATCCCTCGTCGCGTCATTGACAAACACATGAATGAAAACATCAACAGCAACATGGTTGTTGCTCTTTCTCAAACACCTTTTTTTCCTCCCCAGTAACAACCCGCGCCCGTCATAAATGAATTACAAGACTCTGAAATATTAATCCACGTGACACACATCCCTCATAACGGAGAGAAAAAATGAAGCTTTTCTCTGTGACAAGGGGACTTCGACTGCTTAGATTTTTAATCAAAAGGAATCAATGGGATGAATACTGTATGTAAAAGATGGCAGCACAAACAATATGGCATCTAATCGCTGCCCTCCCTTGTGCTGTCAGGGATAATTCCTCTTCAAAGTCTCTTATGGGGAAGCACAGCAGCACTTTGCACGTTGATGAAATGCGGAGGCTTTTCTACAACAGATTGGTGTCAGGGCCTGAGACATTGTACACAATGAGCTGTGTTGTGTTTATTAAAAGGCCAGCGAGGCTGTTGTTTCATCAATAAAGTTTGTTTGGACGGGGATTGCCTCTAATCAATAGCGGAAATCAAACAGAGAGCACTAATGGCTGGATAATCTGTGACAAAGATCTGAAATCCACTAAAAGCCCCGGGGTGCGATCCTCCTAACCCCTGCTGGGCAATGGGGGGTGGGGGGGGGGGGTGTAAACTACGTTAAACTGTTGTGTGTTGCAGGGCCACGTGAACCACTGCATACCAGTAATGGCTGACCTTTCCTGTTGCAGCATTGTGACCTGTCATGGCTGGAAAAGCACAGGTTTAACTAAGAAAAATAATTATGCAGGTCCTTTGTGTGTACCAGAAAATGGGGGTCAGGGGGCTGATTTTGCATCACAAGTGTTGTTTCACGTGTGAAACCTCTCTTTGCGGCACTATAAAAATGTACACAACAGCACTCTCACACTACCCATCCCACAGAGCTGGTGCTACTCTCACCCGTGGTCACCAGTCCCACATTAACCTATTTGTCACGCCCTGAGGTAGTCCGCAGTCGACCCCGTTGACTCAGACACTCTCTCACCCAAGTGCATCCTGTGGGCGTCCCTTCAGTCACCGCCAACACCCCCACCAGCCCTCCAAGCTCACATGCTAGTGCCAGCCCCCTCTCAGTCCACACATGCAGCCTGAGGAGGCTAAAGCAGTGCCAGATGGGGTCTCCTCATGCATTTGTTGTTAAGCAACCTCTCCTGCTCTCCTTCTCCTTTGGCCTTTCGGCCTCTGTTCACCTTATACATATTGATGCACAAAAAAAAACTTGGCATGACGCACAGAAGTTGACTCAATTCTAGAACGCCCCCGACAGCTGCCACACATTACACCCAATCAGTCAGGCTCTAACCAGCGATTGGGCAATGAGCCCAGACTGCTGAGCACCAATCACCTTTATTGGGGATGACAAATTGGAGCCTCTCAAAAACTACACCATTTGCTTTGAATTGCAATTTGTCGCTGCTTCTCCTGTGATTTCTGGAGGTCATCAGTACGGTGATCTTCACCATACATGTTTTCTCCCTCATTGAAAGCATCTTTCATCCTACTTCTGTTCCTTCCGAGAGCGAGTTTGTCACTGAAAGAGGAAATTGACAACGTTCTCTGTACTTCACACCCCAAAGATTTGTTCTTAGAATCTATATAACATATTATATACATTAGTAGTTGCTCCATTAGGAACATGAAAGCAGCCATGTTCACACCAGACTGAAATAACCTGCAGGAAAGTGCTTTACAATAATAACAAATTTGATCTTTAATAAATGCATTCTTAAAACTCAAATCAGTATGTTGCTGGGAGGAAATTAAATAAAGAATAGATGTTTTCCAGGACTTTCACTAACCATCAGTTTTACCATCAGCTGTGGAGCCGTTTGAAACCGTGGGTCTTGAGTTTAGCTGAACTTGCTGGTCAGCAGCTTCATGCTCCTTCACATCATGACACTGCCCTGATATTTGCATTTAAAAAGAGTGACATCAGCAACATGCGCACGGCTCATGCTGAAGCCATCAGTCTATCGTCCCAACACTGCGCCTCATCCACGGCCCAGCTGCAAACCATTATCATTTGTTAGAGATTCTGTATATCAACAAGGAAAACATTACATAAAGAGTTCCACATGTTTCAGAAATGCCATTTTGTGATTTGGACACTAAACGGTTTCGAGTAATTTAACATGATCCCGTCGGAGAGGAAGTCTTGAGCCCTTCCAGTGGAATGTCTCACAAAAGTCGCAGACAACATGTGGTGTTGATGCATGCAAGTGCAATAACATTTACTCTGCAAATCGCTACCACATTGGTCTGTGCTGGATCAGGTAAGCTGCCTTTACAATGACCGTTTATACAGTGGACTGCACCTTATAGCGCTATTAATGACAAAATGGCTGGAAAATTATCCTCAATTCTGTAGGCAATTAATAAAAATAGGCACATTTCCGAGTCAAAATGACAAATTTAGACAATATTTTGACATGTAAAGAGTTAAATATCTCTTATGGATAACACGTATGGAAATACTGAAAGTATTTATGTGTTGAGTGAATTGGCCTGCTGGCAGACCAGAGTGTCTCCGAGCAGTTGTATCTTGGCAGAGACCCAAAGTTTTCAATTAAGCTTAAACAGCAACAACGCACCGCCGGCTGCGGTACCATCATGTTGTGCCAGACAACAACGCTTTTTTATTTTTTTCTCTTGGTCTGTGGCACTGCGCTACATTAAGGTTTTTAATGGCTGCCAATTCATCACTTAACCGTTCTAAACACCCGCGTCATGTGAACTGTGAGGAGTTTGCAACAATCTGTGGGTAAATTAACGATGGCGGAGGGGGAAGGGGGGTTCCTGCCCAGAGCTGGCGCCATGCCAGTTCCAAGCAGCAGCAGCAACAGGCTGATACGAACAAACAAGGAGACCCAGAGCTGTTGTACATGATGGTAAAATTCAGATCATTATCTGATATCTGGACATGTCAGATTATTCAGATGATTGTTTCAACCGAGTAACCCAATCTGCTTTATTAGATAGAAGCAGTTATCTGATTATGGGAAGTCAAATTAAAGCACTGAGATTTCTCCACAATTTTATTCATTTTGTCCTTTTATACCTGCACATGGGTGAAAAGCAACCGTGGACTAATATTACTCGAGGTAAAAATCCCAGTCCTTTTTCTGAACAGATTGAAATTGCAGTAACATACGGGTCAGTTAACTGCATGTGATTTGCTGCTGATCAAATTTTCACTAGTTCTGTCTCAAATCAAGGTTTCATTTCATCATTTATTCATTTGAGCCCCTTTCTGACACCCAACTTTAATACATTACTGTGCCCTGTGTTTCTTCAACAAGTGAAAGATCAACATGTGTGTGTGTGTGTGTGTGTGTGTGTGTGTGTGTGTGTGTGTGTGTGAACGTTTCCATTTTTGAAAGTTCCAGGCAATGCGTCTGCCCCCCCCCACACACCCTTTTTCCTCACTTCAAAGTAACTTTATTAGGCCAGATTAGGCTGCACTTGACCCCTAGTGATGCCATATGGGAGGCTGAGGAAAGGAGTTTCTACACAATGTTGTTTTCAGTGACGGCTCCAACATGAAGGAGCCATCACAGAAAACAACATTGTGTGATGGCTTCAACAGGAAGGAGAGCAGGAGCAAGAGAGTGAGGTCTGACAGCTCCATATGTGAAAGAAACATTTACTGCCACTGCCACCCTCTGATGATGTACAGCTGTTCTCCCCTCCCTCCTCTCTTCTTATTTGCCCTTTTTCTTTCTATCTTACCTTCTGCCATCCCTTTCCTCCTCTAGTCGACCCCCTCCACCCTAGAAAAGAAAAAAAAAAAATAGGCCAAGGTAACTTGCCGGCACCTCCTCCTCGCCACCTCTCCCTAGAGGTTTGTGTGATATTTAACTACGGCTACAGTGGCATTTACTAATTTTATATGTGCAGAATTTATGTCAGATTCTTATTCAGTGAGAACAGGGGAGAGGAGCAAAGGTGGCTGGCTCCGTGTCCGCTGTGTATACACTGGTATTATGTGAACTATTCACAACACGTCCACTGACACGAGCGTCACTATTTTGTCTATAATGCTGCTGCTTTCCAGCTCAGGTGCCACAATTAAAGCCTAACCTTAGCATTTGGAAAAGGGGACACAGAAAGAGCCAATTTGTTGTCCACTATACACCCCAACTTCAATAGTGGGTGGCCGAAGACAAGTCTTTTTTTTAATTTATTTATTTTTTTTCCCAGAGGGAACTCATGGCCCGGTGGCCACAGCTGTTGTTGACAGGAGTGCAAGGTCAATCTCATAACAGCGATACAGCACCAGAGACGGGGACAAAAGACATGCAGGCGCACACAAATACATGCGCTTGCACAGCTGTATATCCAGAACAGCTGGCATAGATTTGGAAATCTGCAGAGACTGTGTTGTACACAATGAATGTTTAATGAATAAACTATGCCATTGGATGATGCAGCACAGTACTGGAGCCAGTTTCTTATTTAGCTGGAGTAAAAGAAACAATGAAGTTTTCATTATTTGTACATATACGACTGGGATTTCACTTAAAAAGATAATTCTTCATGGATTAAATGCATCATTTTCAACGTTTTCCTCTTGCTAACATGGATTAGGTAGTAGACTTAAGAACTTTCTGTCATAGTTTCTGCTTCTAAATCACAGGAGGGTGCCAAAATATTGAAAATGACCACCAGCATGAATCTTAGAGTAATTTTAAGTACTGGTATCCAACTGGGAACTGCAGTGCTGCAGTGCAACCCTTTGCCACAGCAAAACCGGGGAAAGTAAGATTCCCCATGTAAACAAGTCTGCTTCAACCAAACATGAAATTCTGAAAAAATAAATGGTAAAAGAGGAACAGAAATGTGACAAAGATGAAGCATTAAGACAATTAAATAAAAATGCAGAAAGAGAGGAAGCCAGAGTCAGGTAAAAGCAAATGAGAGAGTTGAAGTATGGGGGAAAAGAACGATAAAAAGGAGCCCGTGAATAGGAGGTTCAGCAGATTGACCTGTGGGGCTTAAAACCAAATTGCAATGGTATTGTATTCCCTCCCATTTCCAGTATGGCGAGTAAGCTGCTTATTGATAGAGGAGAGATGAGACCACCCATACCTGGGGCTCATCCTGCTGTCACCGTGCAGGACAGGCGCGGGGAGGAGGCAGAATTCATGCATGTGGGGCCCTTTTCTGTTTTGCAGCCAAAGCCAAATCCCTGGGTTGGGATCCTGCGTCGTCCCCGACTCAATAAAATAATTAGCTTTTGGACAGTCTGGCCGTTAATCAAGCTGCTCTAACATATGCAAAGGCGAAAAGAGGAAGGGGGAAAAGAAGATATATCAAGAAAAGAAGATATATTCATTTTTTATCCGTCTTTTGACTTTGGTGAACCAAAGCAGTTTTATCTGTAAAAGTCGCTGATGTGACTCCTTTTTTTATCCAGATTTCTATAAAACATACGGCACAGCCTGATTGCTTTTTAATTTTATGTTTAGTCTACAGGAAGCCAGATTATTGCTCCCCAGACCAAGTGGGGACTATATGAGAGAATCAGCACAAAATGTTTCATTTCAAATAAATCTGCCTTTGTTGGAGAGAGGGTACGTCATGTGAAGTTCAGCATTTAAATAAACTCAAGCTTTTTTAACCTGTCTTTAAAATTGCTGTGAGTCGTAAATGAAACATCTGTTCACCGCAGTCTGAGAACCTTCTACAAAAGTAAGAAAACTAGAATAGTAAACATGTAAAAAGCTGAAATCTTCCTTCACATTTGATCATGTTTTTCAGTAAAAATAGGCAAAGATCATCGAGAAAAGATGCATTCCTGTTCTGAACTCAAGCAGACACTCCACTCATATAAATGCATGAGGAGTGATGCAGAGGTGATGAGGAGGGTGTCTGACAACAAGTAAAATATCTCTTGTCTGTGGAGGCCTTTGCAACGTGCTGCTGTTGGAAGACGGTACTAAAATATGAGGCGCTAATTTAAGGCTTCACACATTCCAATGTCTAATTTTGCTATTGCTACACATTACAATCAGCAGGGTTGCAGATATACATTTTACTCTCACCCCTTTGGGGCATTAATCAGTATTATCACACCTCTTGTACATGAAGGGCAATTGGGCCTAACCTTTGATATGCAAATCGACACATGCTACATGCTACACATAGGACTGTATTGTAATTTAAAGTAAAAGCCACACAGGTTCAGAGACATAATACCTGCAGTCAGGTAAGGTTGTCTTTTGCAGGAATAAAGCGTTAGGACCTGACAATATCAGTTTGTGTAACTGTTGGAAGAAAACATATCACGGTGCAAAAGTCACTAAGGGCTCTGATACTTGTGAGGGAATCTGAAGCCTGAGCTGACAATGAAATGCAAAATAAAAACTTCTGCACAGCCTTTCAACCCAGAGAGAAACATGCACCGGCCTCCCTCATCTTTTTCTGTTTTCTTTCCATCCTCCTCGGTCCTCGTGTGCCAAAGCTCACATGTCTAATGCATGATCTCATCATCAGACATTGTGGAGGATTCTAGCCTCGACCAACAACGCCTTCAATAAAATATGGCACTGTGGCGTTCAAAGCCATGCTAAATGTACCTGACCCACGGGGGTGGTGGTGGTGTGTGTGGGGGGGGGGGGATCGAGTAGGGCGTGCAGTTTGTGCTGGTGAGGAGAGGAGAGGGACTATGTGGAATTGTTGGGGCGAATGTTTTAAATTTCAGATCATAACACTCAAACTGGGGGTAATAATGGCAGACTTGTGCCTCACAGATGTGCATGTTTGCACCTCAGTGTTCAGGTTCCTTTTGGGAAAAAAAAAGATGTTATGTGCTACACTAGCAGCATCCTGTCTTTACATTTTACCATCAATTTTACCATTGTTTAGAAATGTCAAATCACTGTACAATGGGGAGGTAGTCAGGGCCATAAATGGTAGAGGTGATAAGCTACTAGGATGTAACTTGTGTTAATATGTGGGATTTGAAGCGCTGGCGATAAAACAAAGAAACACGACACTGAGTTTCTTTTTGACACAACTAGTTTGTCTGGTAAATGTATGAAAGAGCAAGAAAGCGAACAGAACAACAGCTACAGTAGGAGAGATTGAGCACGGCGGACTGTGTGACCAATGATGTCTGCAGATCATCATGGATCATAATTACTCGCTGCAGAAATTAGAGTTAGGATGTTGAAATTTCCATCATGTCTGTTTTCTTTGGGCCTCGCGCACCTAATCACCTCCGACGAAATGCGGCTGTCAATCATTTCATGACTCCTGTCCTCGATCCATAATTCCAGATCCCTCGAGTGGTGCTGCATGCCGGACCGAGCCGTCTCGCACATGCAGACGTGCACACAAACACTGTGTGTGCACAAAGCTAGGCTACAAAGACACAATACATATACCGAGAAAGATTAGCTAAGAATGAGAGGCTGAACACAAGCGCCTAAATCAAATAAATAAATAAATAAAGAGATAAATAAATAAAATACAAGCTGGTGTTCTCATAAATTTTAGATGACAGGCTCATATTGATTGGGGTGTGTTTGAAACTAAACAAGTTATATCCATGGCCCAGAGCACCGAACATGCACTCTGTAATAATTATTTATGATATATTTGGAGATGGGCCCAGTGATGTTTTGGCATAATAAGCTGGAGGAGACTACAGACTCTAATCGCCAGGGTTATGTTCCACCATGGATGGACAGAGAGCTCACTTTGAGGGCAGTAATCAAAATCTGGTTGTGGGGGGGGGGTCACTTGAGGATGGAGAATTTAGAGTTTAATCATGTTTTTAAATGGCTTGACATGGATCTTAATTTCGAGAATACCCATGTTTTTAACTGGTTGGAATAGGGTTGTAACAATCAGACACCACCCATACATAACCATGCTCCATTAATGGCAGGTGCGTGACCCCGCTGTTTAGTATGCTCCGTGTCAACCCGCGTCAAAGATTGTAATATAATATATGGGATCTTGAGGATGCTGGAGCACAGACAGCATCTGCTGTGTGAAATGGCTAGATTCCACTCTGTGAACGTAAGTTTCACTTCACATTTAAAAGCGCACACTCTGGTGTGTCCATACATACAAACAGGGCATGAGTACCACAGAAATCAATGACATCTATGCTGAAAAGCTGCAACACACACGTAGCAGCTTCGATACTGACAGTAAATGTGCGACATCAAAAATTTGTGTCCTGTGAGAAGGTGGAGGAGGCACAAACATAGCACCCTCAGGTTTCCAATTTGGAGCAAATAAAAAATTGAAGAGTAATGTGACACTAATCAGGAGCGGTTGTTTACATGGCTTTGACCTCTGGCTCCATGTGTGATGATGTTTTCCTATGAGGCTTTGGTGTGTGCACATGTGTGTGTGATTGTAGGGGGCAGATCCGTCCTGTTTGTTGTCCTCTTCCTTCCATCTAAACACAGCCTTCACATGGTCATGGCATTATTTTCACACTTTTATAGTCAACTCAGCTGTGCACAAAAAAAATATAAAATATACATAAAATACAGACTTTATACCAATATTTTAAATAAGTATTTCTGAGAATTAAGTGATAGTAGTGCAGATCCCATGTCAAAGCCAAGAACAACTTTCATGTAGATTAAAAAAAATTTAAATTGTGTGTTGGTGTGGAATGACTTTAAATGAAAGTAGGGAGGGTGTATATAATGAAAGATCAAATACGTATTATTTCTATTTTAAAATTGTTATTTAGTTCATTTGATTATTTAGCAGAAAAGATTCCAATAATGACAGAAGGTTGTTGCTTATTTCACAGTGTCGTGATATGAACAAACCAAAAACATGACCTAACTCTCCACTTTATGTGCTTTAATCTGAATACTGTATACTTGTTTTATTACAGTGTAATACTCCTATTATTATTGCATTTCATCCATCCATCTATTGCATTTCATAGTTATTATATTCCTATTTTATAGTACTTGAATTGCTTAATTGTGCTGACTGGAGTTGCACTATTAATTTCGCTGAGCACACAATGACTTTAAAGGCTATATATTCTATTCTATACCATTCTGTTAACCTGGACAGACCAAAAAAGGGTCTAGCAGACCACATGCAATCAAAGCCACAGTAGAACTAAAAGAAGATCCTGCAGAGGTCAGTATTACAGCACCAAACAAACGTTTGCCTTTGCAATTTTGTGTGTGTGTGTGTGTGTGTGTGTGTGTGTGTGTGTGTGTGTGTGTGTGTGTGTGTGTGCATGTGCATGTGTGCACAAGCATTGAAAAGTCTTACATGCTGCCCACCAAGTCCATCTAAACAGACAGTTTCTGCAAAAGCGTGTCGGCACTCTTAGCACTTCGGTTGGCACAACAAATCTAACTTTTTTCAAAAATATCTTATTTTTTTAAAATTATTATCACATTTGCCACATCCACCCGCACCTGCTGTCATACGCGCTGGAAATAAAAGCTGAAATTATCTACCCTGGTTGAAAGCCACGGTTAGATTTCCTTTGTTAATTAATTCTATGCTGCCATTCTCCTAAACTCTGGAATTCAGACATGTGCATGTGTGTTCAAATGCTGGGAGGGGGGGGACCTGAAAGGTTATTTTGCAGATAGATGAGTGGTGGTGGTGGCGGCGGCGGTGGTGGGGTAAAATAGTATTCTTCTCCACCGCCTCTGCTCTGGTTTTAATTGCGAGGTGCAAAAGTTGAAATGGCTGCGCGACATGATAGTGTTAGAGGAAACAGGGGTGTCAGGGAGGTGGAGGAGAGATGATGGGCAGGGAGCAGAGGGGTAGAAGGGTGGTGAGGTGTTGGGGGGGTGGACCCCGGTTGCGTTCATGAGCTTGTGTGTGTGGGTGACAGACAAGAGAGTCCCCAAGGTACACTTCATGTAGCAATAGATAAAGATTCTCTGGGGAAATTTCTCTCATTAGTCCTCAGACACAGTTCAGTAATTCAGCCGTGTCAGGTTTGTCATGAGACAAAAAAAGGAGGTAAATGAATAAATAAATCAGCATAGGAAATTATTTGAAAATTACCAGTCTCCCTTCCTTCATGGATGTGCCATTGAGGAAGCGAAAATCTGACTTTAAGCTGCTGTGGATTGCATTCAATATTTTACTGAAGGCCATCAGGCGGAGTGTGATTCTCATCATCCCAGTCCCCTGATAAGTCAATCCTTAATGATTAAATGAGGTTATCCTCGAAGAGTGGAGTAGTTTAAACCTGGTGGCAGCACTATCATTTGGTATCAAGGTGGGCTAAAGCAAGATAAATGCACTATCTGTAGCGCTGTATGAAACACTGTAATGTTTACCAGCGCTGCAGGATGAGCGCAATCAGGAGTTGAATACGAGGTGAGGGGAAGTACAAAGGAAGAGCTATGATGTTGACACCAGAGATACAGCCAGAGTAAGAAAACACCCTGGTCTAACTGGGTAACATATTAATCTTGCCACCAACGCAGCCTGGAGTTATCTGCTTGGAACAAGAGATTCTCCAGGAACAAAAGAAGCCCTTCTTCAAACAGCGTCGCAAGTTTTGGACGTTTTTATTACACAGTTAGCGGCATCAATTCCGAGCTACAAAAGGAGAGCCCACATTTGTGTGTCTGGAGACAAAGCCAAACCAAGACGGATTAATTCTAAAATGTGTTGGTGGCGCTGGTGGGGCCTATTCTTCTCACTTCTTGACGGGGCAACACAGATACAACGAATGTGCCCTTTGGGAAGACAGTGACATCAGATGAATTGTGACAGTTTTTT
>BJFM01000945.1:102021-120183 GCA_016586285.1 Arothron firmamentum
AAAAATCTGCCAAAGGGGGGAAAAAATGTAAAAAATATCGGGTTAAAAATGACTAAACAAACCCTGGTAAGAACAGTCGGAAGCCATCAGCTCCAATGACCTTTTCTAAACTCAGCCAAAATCAGCCATAAAAACAAGTGCAGAAAACCAATTCATTTACCCACATTTTTACACAAATTGCCTGACATTACAACAGCATGTGACATGTTTTTACAGCTTGTGTGGCGTGGAACACCACCCACTCTTGTGCTCTTGATTTTGATAAGGAAACCCGTTTTAAAACAGAGGGAAAAGGAGCTGCTGAGAGACGTGCGAAATGTATCATAATGAGTCAACAGAAAAAGCAGGACTTTCATTACAAAATGGAGAAACTGAATGACAAGGAATTAATGAAAGGTATTAAATAAATGAAACAAAAGCTAAGTGAATATCAACTTTAATAAATCTGAAATAGGTACAGGTGAGGTCAAAGGTTATTTCACGAACTATCATTGACTCTGTGTGTGTGTGTGTGTGTGTGTGTGTGTGTGTGTGTGCACGCGCGCATGAGTGTGTGTGATTGCCTGCAGGTGTGCTGGAGTCAGAGCAGCAGAGTCAGAGCAGCTGCATGTCATCGCTGTAATCAAGCATCTCATTTCTGTAATCAAACCTCCACAAATATTCTGCCGTGCCTCCAACGATCCGCCACACTCTGCTGCCAGTCAGCACGTTGCTGCGCTGCAGTCATTCAGCCCATTCTGCTGGTGTTTTTACCCCCTCCAGAAGAAAACCGTCTTTGTTCTCGACTAGTTTGTATTTCTCATGATCAACTTTAAACACACATTTTTTCCCCCCAGAAACAGTCAGTAAAACTAAGCTGAAAAGGTACATGCCCCTCCTTATAAACGATTCAAGTTCCTTTAAATTACACAAATAAATGTATGTTCAGGCCAGCACAACATTTTTGTCAAAGCAATATTTAGGAGCGTAAAAACAGACAACACTGAGACAATTAGGACCATGTTGCTTGACCATTGACCTTTAATTAACCATTTAGTCAATTTTTTGGTGTGAAACATAAAAACTAAAGTCAAGTTTTCATTATTCAGTATGACCAGCTCTTGAAATGACCCAGAAAAAAATGCAGAGCTAATCCAATTTGACAGCCCTGGAATGTTTTTCCAAGGAAGAATTTCAAAAACTATGTTGTCGAGTCAGGCTCATTTCCAAAGTCTTATGGCTGTGATACAACGTTGAAGCATCTTAAATGCATCTGATAATCTTTCTGTTGTTTTTAGCATTGATTTATCAGTTTTTCTGGATAAAAGTAGAGAAAAGCTTGACTTTATCAGTCTTGCTTTTAAAAAAAAATGCCACTTTTACACGAGTGTGAAAGCCATCAAAGAACATCACTGAAATGGCCAAAACACAGTCCAAAAAGCCCCCTTGTTGAACTTGGCTAATTGGTGCTTCATTTATGAATGCGGCAGGGAATAAAAACTACCTTAACTATATTTTCCTAGCCTCCATCTACACGTTTGATTGATTTTTGTTATGCGTTCACTGGCACGGATCTCGGGTCCAGATACTTTCAGGAAAGTGGATCAAATGTTGGCTCATCACTTCAGTTTTTAAAGGCATCCATTTACATGACATGCATTTATGGAGCATTTCGACAGGGCTGGAACCCAGCTTTATTTTTGACATCTGAAGATGCAGCTGGCACGGTTTGCCTGCAGACTTCATTAAAAGTAACTCTTTGCATTCATCATACAAAAACAGCTTCATTATACACACACAATGGACAGTAATTACAAATGGTCTAATGAGAACACCTTTTGACATTTTAGATTAAGGCACAGTGGAGGCAGAATATATGCCCTTTTTTAATGAGTGTTTACAGTCTGCTTGCTGAATGTATATTCACGCATGTGTGCATGCACACGTGTATTTAAAGAATGGATGAAAAGGTTAATACAGATTTACAAGCAGGAATGACAACACCAGGGGCTCAATGGACTGCCCCCCCAGCACATTCAACCCCATAACCTCTTCGCCTAGCTCTGTGAGGGAAACTGTGTGACCTTTTACGGCCTTCGCAGTCATCCAGCCCCCAAGAATGCCGGTTAATTAACGACAGCCAGTTAGCTTCCACTAAATAGCAAGATACTGTAATCAAAGTGTAGCATTTGACAGGCGGGTGATAAAAGCGGCTAAGCAAAGCAAACCACTTGCTTGCACTGCTCTGCAGAAGAGGAAAAATAATAATTCCACTCAGCCTGGCCAGGCCTACGTGTACCGAATCCCTTCTTCCAAGGTTGGGAAGCAAAACTGACCAACGGCTGATGAGACAAGCGCAGACAGCAGGTGGCCTTTCCATCTGAACCCTTCACATACATTACTAAATTGTTCCAATTCTTCTTTCAATATGCTTTGGAGCTCCGCACCTTTTCTTTTTTTTTTTGCTCCTCTTTTATCACTCACCAGGAAGAATGAAAAAAAGCAAAGGAAGTGGAAAAATATAATATGGCAATTTAGCTTAGTAATTACAGCATTTTACTCTCAACTACCAACCACCTACCCGCGGCTCTGTTGGCAGAGAAAGCTAATAATTCAATTTCTTGGTGACAGTAATTGTAAGCCGGTGTACCTAAAGGTCATATCAGTCACCCAAGAGAAAGGGAAGGGAGAACCCAATGACACAATCACAGAAGAGCAATTTAACATCAGAGCTAATGGGAGGAGCGGTGCTGTGACAGACAGACGGAACAGTGGAGCCATAGAGAGCACAGATGCTTCAAGGGCTTCTGACCTGAGGCTCACTTGATGTTTGATGGTCAGGAGCGAAAACATAAAAGTACAGCTAACTTTTCCTTAATATTGTTTTTTTGTCTTCCCACTTTGCCATTATTTGCCAAATCTAAAAGACAAAGAAGATCTTGTGTTCTTCACAGGCCTATTGTCAAAAATGTCTATTGATGTGTGTCCAGGGTCATTTCTGACAAATTGATTTTTAACTTCTCCCTATTTTCTCCAGACAACTTTGTGCTACTAATAGATGCTCATTAAATTGCTACATGTTTACATCCAATTTAAAGGCACAGAATTTTTTTTCTCCAAAAAGTGACTTTTGACACACTCAGTGCCTGCATCACAGTTCATGGGTTTTTGCACTAGTAGAAGCATGTTATTGCATTAATTGCAATTCCCAAAAAATTCCAGACTGGGAAAATCAGAACAGAACAGTGAGAGATGTAACGAGAGAGCAGGTTAGCCTTTAAGGTAATTGACTAATACAGTAGCAGGTATTAAAGTCATTGAGTTCCAAAAGGGAGCAGGCATCCGCTTGACCCTGAGCCACTTTGGACTAATCTAGCATTCAATCCAGCGTGTAATGACTGCTAGAGCTGTCAATCCTCTGGGCTCTCTCTGTCTCTCTCTCTCTCTCTCACACACACACACACACACACACACACACACACACACACACACACACACACACACACACACACACACACACACACACACACACACACACACACACACACATTCTGATGCAGACACTTGCATTTATAAAAGCAAGCACCTCAGATCTCAGCTCATCCAGGGGGTCACACGCTATCATCGCCATCGAAATCAGTTTCTTTCTGCCATTTTGTCGCTGCGCTACTGGCATATTTCACTCGTGTCGCCTGGAAGTGCTGGGATCTGGAGGGAAGTTTCCTCATTACAGAGCGTCACGGGAGCAGCAATTTGCTTAACCTCTCCACTCTCCGAGGTGATCAATATGTTTAATCCACACCGTGAGACATCCGCACTGTCTGGGAAGCAGGCGTGATGGCAGAGGAGAAAGGAGAGGGCTTCAAAATTAAAGTCATCAATTATGTCTCTGCCAATTGGGCCAGGTCGCCTCACCAGCCGCGGACCAGCAGTATCATTGATATTTTTAATTTTCCTAATGAAGGCAGTCTATTACGCAGCGTGCAAAATTATTTTCACGGGAGCATTTATCACATTCCGACTGGTTCAGCTGTTTTACAATATGACTTTTATGAAAAAAGTCATGCATAATAATATTGTAAATTCCATGTGCTACATATGGTGTCTTTTACGGCGACTTTTATTCATACATTTTCATCATTTAACCTTCTCCTGACCAATTGGTTTGCATGAAAATGCATTTTTTTCTGTTTCACTAACACATTAAACTAAACATCCTTGGTTATACTGAGTCCAGTTGTCCAACAAATAAGTCAATTTAATGGACATTTCCACTCATTTTGCTATTTTAAATGGGACAGATTAACCCGCAACATAAACAAATCATTCCACATCTGCTCGATGCACAGCAGCGATGCTGCACTCAATAACGTGTTTAATGAACACACTTATGGGTTCCCATAAGCTGGCCGTCAGCCATCCGCCGGCTCGCTGCAGCATCTGTGGGCCTATCGCAACACAAAACGACACCTGTCACACTGCCTGAGCAGCAGCTGGAAAAAGAGAGAAAAAGAAAGCGAAAGAAACAGAAGCACTTCACAACACTGTCATTGCCATTCATAATACGCATTGGCGTATAAAGAGGGCCATTAGGGGCCCCAACCTGGGAGCCATTAAATCATTTTAAATCGTTGTAACATCCCATTAGTGTCAGTTGTGGGACCACATAATAGTCTGTATGAGAGGGATAACCACAAGATGCTCCATTTGGATGGAGTCACATGGGTCCTCTGCCCGTCTCTCCTCTGCTCCCTCATCCTTGTTCCCCAGATCCTCACCTTGGTCCTGGAGAAGCGAGGGGTCACTCATGGGAGGAAGTGTCGGCTAAGACACAGAGGAGCTCAACTCCCTTGTTGACGGCTGCTGCTTTGAATCACATGAATAAGGAGGCAGCTGAATGAGGAACACAATGAATTAGGCATGATGCAGGTAGCTTGTAATGGGCCTATTATGCTGCCCTTTGGTATGTCAAAAGGAGACGGGAGCGGTAAACCTCGCCGGGGTCAAACGAGGGCACAAGCACATGGCTGGCTTTGTCCAAAGATGAAACTCGTCCATCAACAGATCATTATATCCGGATTGTTGAAACCCGTATCGCAAAAGTGACCCAATAAATTATTTAGATGTTGGCTCTTTTACATTTTACTTTTGTGCGAATTAAATAAAAGACTGCATTGATTGCTTTCCTTGTGGACAGAACTTGCTGGTGTTCCTCTAGCAATTAGGCTAAGCTAAGTGCTGCAGCTTCATATTTATATATCGGTTGACGAGACAATTTATGACTGTAATAAATTCCAAACTTGGTTTTGGTTATTTGTTTCAAATGTAGGTGGGAAAATTATCAATCCAAGTTTCTAAATTGCAAAGCTAAATGTAGTTTTTAGGATTTAATGAAAGGCTCGAACTCAACTTTGTAAACACAGGAGGAAAGGGGTCCTGCATATGTTGTAATGCTGTTATAACACCTAAAAATGTCCTTTATGGCGTAATAATTAAAAGCAGTAATCTCACAGATTAAGTTGCAACACAGTTCTGTCCGAGTAACTCATACAGGTGACATGCAGCCCAGCTACCAATAACAACCAAAGCTGAAAATATGTCATTTGATTGTGAGCTTTGAGGAAAACTCTAAAATATGGATTGCTCCTGTTCTTCTATTTTTCTCAGCGGGATGATAAATGGCCCATTCTGCAGACCCTTGCATGCCCTCAGAGTTTTTAAAGGAACAAAGCCATGATGAATGGATCAATGTAGCAGTCCAGGAAAACAGCTCTTCTGGCTGAAAAAAAAAAAAAAAAAGATATGCCAATGACAATTGGGGGACAGCGGTGACCTGGAGAGTGGGTCTTTGGGGTACACCCCCCCAGAGGGGCCCCAGTGATGTAGCTAGGATCACCATTAGGGGGAAGATTAAGTGGCCCTGGCTTCCTCTCTCACTTAATTATACATGCAAGCCCCCTCTGTACCGCCCTGCTGCAGCACCTCAGAAAAAGCCAGAGTGCTCCTTTGTCTTAGCCACTGGCCGCTGCTTTGATTGCTTATTGGCTGTCTCTCCTGACAACCATCGGGCACAGAAACAAATCCCATTGGCCTAGGTGTCAGGAAAGCAGAGAGGGAACGATAAAAAAGGAGACAGAGTAAAGACAGAGGGCTGGATAAGAGACAGACAGCGAGGGGAGATGTGCGTATTTAGTTTTCATTACGCTGGGAGCTTGAAGAGCATGGGGGAGGAAAAAAATGTCCTTGTCAGGCGGAGTCTCTGGAGGTGCCAGGGAGGCATGCAGGTGCCATCCGCTGACACTCAGCTGACAAATATGGAAGCCCTCAAAGTAGAGCAGTTCATGCTTGAAAACAATGGCTTATGAATAAACAACAGGCCTCCAGGTTCCCGCTAATAAACAAAATGATAACACTGGGGGCTGAGTGTGACAGGGAAGAATGGATCAGAGAGAAAAAGCCTGGGCTATATGCTAACAACATGGAGAAACATGTGACAAATCATTGTGTCAGCTCCAAGTCCAGCTGGACTGCTGCTCTGCATAAATTTAATTGCTAAATCACTCTGAAAACAGCTTGTGCAAAAAACTAGGGCCTAATTGCTGGAAGCATTTTCAGCAGCAAGGTGAGGATGCGGCACAGATGCTAAATCACTCACAGTAAATGAATCTAAACAGATTTGAGCCCTACCTAGAGCTTTCTGGTACCGTGTACAGCCAAGGTATATTGGTTGACAGGGAAAGGTAAAAAGCCACTCTTTGAAGAAACTAAAAAACATAAGAAGCATTTTTTTTTTTTTTTTTTTTTTTTTTTAACACAAGTGCATGTTTAAAAAGTAGAATGGCAAACACACTCTTAAGATCGGGTTGCGCAAAGGACAGTGTCAATAATTCATGTTGCAGGCAACTCTGCTTCAGTATACTCATCATGTTTTAAGAACATAACTGGAGATGCTGTTAATATGTAATAAGGCTGCAGAGATGCTTCTCGCCCCCGAGTTTTCATCTCAAAAGCTGAAAAATCAAAGTTTATATCCTGAGGCAACCCTGAATCAAGCACGTTCCCGCTGTTACCAAAGCCATTTAGGGATATTATTAGCTGTTCACAGGTTAACGGCTGATCAATAGATGGTCCAATGCAGTCCCAGTGGTCTAATCCTCCTAATCACATCCGGAGCAGGACAGTTTTAGGAAGTGGGATTTCAATCTCAGAACAGGCAGTGAGATCTAGTACGAAAATAACTAGAAATGAAAGTTGCAGCGATGACCTTTGCTTTTTGGAAATGGCACTTCTCCTAAAATTGATGAATTATCTTTGATAAAATTGCTTTTATAGGTGCAAATCAATAATCAAACCAGCAGTTTTCCTATTCCAGCAGACTCAATCAAACTTCAGACTCAGAGGAAAGTTTGCAGAGAAAGTTAGGCGTCCGCCTTCATTTATACAGATTTTTTGGCATCTGCGTGTTAAGTGGACTTGCTGTCTCTAAATATTAAGAGGTTAACTGCAGCATGCCATTTTCAGGACATTAAATTCTATGCAATTCTGCATTAACATTTATGCCCAAAAGCCATCTATTATTAAGTATAATTTGAGAATGATGAGCTGAAAGTGACATTAATGGCAGCAGTAAGATTGATATACTTGGACTGAAATTCAGTCACAGGCAGGCAGTCACGTGCCCGCACACATGCACACATGTTACATGTTAGCGACAAAATAAAGCAAGGACTTCAATTTCCCACATTTCAAAAGAAGCAGAATGAACACTCACAAATACCTTCTTATAATTTAAGACGTGATTCATGAGCATAATCGCTTACATAATTGATGAGATGATTATCACATTACAGCGCATAAATTATCGGACTTTTGTCATATTCAAAGCCAGGACGCGGCCAAGGTTTATCTAATATGCATTATAATCATAAATCAAAGTAAGCAACGTTAATTTTGATGCGCCGGAAGACTAATCAGCGTCTGGATTCCATCATCAAATACAAACACATGTTCCTATCTTAACCAGTGCCGCAGAGGAATTGGAGAAATCAATAGGAGAAAATCAATTAGAATGTGTTTGCATGTATGGATCGACACCTTGAATCATCAGTCCTATTGATCCTTGCCGCTGTGATCTTCATAAAACCCATTTGTTCGATCAAAGTTTGCACTTGCTGCCAATACATTGTCTGCCCAACCCCCCCTTTCGGTTTGCGTCAGAAAAAAAAAAAGCAAAAAAAAAAAAGCAGAAGGATTCTAATGAATACATTAGAAGACTTTGTAGAACATCTCTTGGTCCTTCCAGAATTTATGTTCTCTGCTGCAAAAGAATACAGATTTAAAAGATGGCTGACATGATGACTCCAACAAACAGAAGGGTGCAACTTTCAGCCTGCCTCCTGTAGCGGGTGAACCGCCCCACCCTAAAACAAAAAGCCCTGATGACCATCCTCGAGACAGAGCTGATTGCAGTTAATTATAAATTATGCAGTCATTGTAGGCCCACAAAAGAAGACATCCCCATTCCGCAGTCAAATATAATTACAGAAGTCAGACACACCGCTGTGTGTGATCCATGTCTGACAGCCAGCACTGACTGATGACCTTCCCCTGAAAAAAAATAATAAAAAAACCTCCCTTTGTTGTACCCGTGAGCATGGGACATGCCCACCCGACCGCCTCGTAAACTTTTCCCAATTTCAAACAACTCCATACACACTCCTGTGGCCTGTCACTGCAAAGCTATCAGCCCTTTGGGTTGTTAAGCTGCCTGGGTCAGTCTTGCTTATCATTCACAATCAAGCTTTGTGAGCTCTGTGTTGCTGTATAGCGAAAAAATAAAAAATAAAATAAAATAAAATAGAACTCCCCATCAGAGGTGGCAGGAAGGGTTGGGCTCCAGAGTCTCGGAGGAGAGGGCTAATTTGACACAGCTCGCTTGGCTTGCCATAATTGCTCCGTCACTGTCAGTCCTTGAGAGGCCTTCTCCTCGTCCAATTTGGACACAATTACCAGCCGTTTACCGGTGGCCGTCGAGCCCGGCGTCCCGTCACCCCCCCCCGGTGAAAAACCCCGCTCGTTCTTCCCCGTTTGGCCGGTGGCTAAGATGTGCCATGCCTCATCAAACGCGGATGCGGCCCATTAATGAACACTGTTAGCATTTCTCTTAAACTTCTCCTGCCTCTAATAAACATGCAGTGTTCCATGAAGGAGCATCGCCATCCTCGTGACATGATATTTATTGTCTGCGCTGGTGGGAGGGAGTGGGGGACAGAGGTGAGGGGAGGGGTGGTTAGACAGAAAGAGCGATATATCAGCAGTGAGTAGGGGATGGGAGGTGAACAAAGACAGATGAAGAGGGAGAGAAGCAGAGTGGAACATCTCTGTCTGCAATAACACCATGAGAGGCTACAGCTGCATATACGTGTGAATTCTCCCCAGGCTTAGAATGTCACTTTCAGAAGATAAGGCAGGGATGTCGATACTCATGCTGGGTATGGCAGCAAAAAAATAATGATTTCTAAAGATTCCTGATGTAGTAAAGCAAAATGCAAGGTAGAATCACAAAAAGTGTATTCTGTAGGTTTTGCCTACTTAAATGACAGCTAAATGCGTTAAAAAGCTACCTAAATCTCTTGGGGAATTACAGAGGAAGAAAAGTAGAAATCCAACCTTGTTAGAGACTCAACTTGAATGATCTGTGGATAATCCAAATGGATTTGCTGATTTTGACATAAAGTTTATGTCATGAAGAAAGAAACAGTAAGTTTCAAATCAGCAACAAATTAACATGCAGGTGCATGTTGATCTGCATTTTCACAAGCAGAGTGGACGAAAAAGACGTGAAAGGCTAAAAGACATTCGCCCTAATGGGGTCAGCTTCCTCTAAAAGGCACTCCTTTACTGCTGTGGACCTATAAGTTGGCCCCCCGTGTTGCTGCAGTTACTGAGACAGTGGTGGAGTCATCTATCACTTGGCGGCCGCCTGAAGTAATTACACACTAAACAGACAGGAAGAGAGCGGTCATTTTGTCCATGCACACATGCAAGACAGTCAATTGTGTTGTGTCTCTGGAGACGGCGGCCCCTGCAAATCGCACCCTCTTCTCTCACCTCTTGGTCTCAGAGAAATTAATGAAGCCCAGTGCAACTGCGGTCCAGGCCACAAAATGGCTGCTCATTAATAGCCTGCTGTCACGGGGGACCATTACGCCACAGCCAGATATTAGAAATGAGGGATGTTTCATTCCTGAGGCTAGTGGTGATCAACAAATGGCGACTGGGATGGTGAGCGGCCGCTGTGGTGCATTTGATGTCGAAAACATCTTTTTAGTATATTTCAAACCATTCCCAGGGCTTTTAAAGAACTACGGTACATGAAAACACTGAACGGATGGAAGAGAGAAAAACAAAAAAAAAAAGAGACGCTAAGTTGGACAGGCAGCAACACATTCGCGCGCAAACACACCCGTAACACCAGAGACAAAGCAGGACTTTTAATGTCTGCACAGACTGAAGCTGGCATCACAATAAGTGTTTAGTTGCCCACCGAATAAACTCATTAATTTGCTTAATTATGGAACTCCCTATCAGTTCCCCCTCGCTGGGAAGTGCTCCGCACCACAACACATTTAGAGGCGATGTTCCCACTATCAAATAATACACAAACAGGAAATACACCAGGGCCTGATTAAAGGCCTTTACACTACAGAGGGTAGAGAGAGAGAGGGGAGATGGTGTTTGTTTCTCGGCTCACAGATGAAATTGTTTCAGCTTGTTCTTGACAGCTACAGCTACAGACGTGCCGGGCTATTATTGGGGGCTGGTTGTAATAATTAAAGCACGCCACTAACCTGAATAAATTAGTGGCTCCTGTGTGTGCCAACGCCAACGTGTAACCGCACGTTCAGGTGGGCTTTGTTCGTCCTGATTAATTTTTGTTTCTTGTGCTGCTTGTATGGATGTGTGTGTGTGTGTGTGTGTGTGTGTGTGTGTGTGTGTGTGTGGAAGAGAAAAATGATGAATTCTGTTTCCTGCCTTCTCTTGGTTTACAACTCATTTATCAAGAAAAAAAAAGGTTTTATCAAAGCTTTTAACATTTCCTTTTCATTTTCCGCTTCTATTTAGTGTAAAATAAGTTTACAGAAAAAATAGAGCATTCCATTAAACACAGGAACAAACATAGCAGTTTAACAATGTAAATGCAGTGACAGCAAAGCTAGTCTTCATCTTCTTTACTCTCTAGTTTTTCATTAGCAATTTTGTTTTTAAGATTAATTTACTGTGGAAGCTGATCAGACTTTAATCACAAAATTTTAGTCAACTACATTAAAAAAAATTAATTCATGAATAGGGGATGGTTGAGAACTTTAGAAGGTCTACTGGGATTTAAATAGTCTGGAAGAAATAAATCTAGTAAATGACGATTTCATGCCTAGAAACAGTGAGACGAGAGAACAGCGTTAAGTCAGTACTGTTGTCTGAGGTAGCTGTGCTTACAGAAATAGTTCCTAGTTAGATTATCAAAAAGAGCAGCAGAAAACCACAGCATTGGTGTTAGCTCACTAAAATTGGTTTAGGAAAAGATGGTTCAGGTTGGTAATAATGGTGTGCAGGACACTGTGTCCCCGAGAATGACAGGAGTATCAGCCTTCATTGAGCCTTTTAAGAGCAGGATGTACCATCCATCACTTCTATTTGCAGCAGGATACTGTAGAAAAGTTTGACACAAACTTCAATAATTTCAATCCCGATAGAAAAACATCACAATGAGCATAAATGTGTTGGCTGCAATCTAGATGGTGACCATGAATAGCCATTTTTTTATGGTGAAAAACCGGAGCACACAGAAAAAGAAAACATCTCTTCTCGTCAAACCATTGACTCTCCAGTCCTTTTTGCGAATCCCACTACTGGACTGAAGTAGCAACACATCAGAACTGATGCTGAGAGCTGAACTGGCACTAATAAAACGGAAAAATGCAAAAAAAAAAAAAAAAAAAAATCACCCCAAAAAAGTGCAATATATCCATGTATGCACACAGGAAGTACACCTAAACTGTATGTTGGGCATGTTCACCTGCAAAATACACACACAGTCTCACACACCAGTACAGTGGGAGGCTCTTGTCAGACAGAGTAAATCCCATTATTTGGCCCTCATCCCAGAGAGCGAATTGAGAGTCAAGTAGGATGCATGTGGTAACCACAATGAAATTACAGCTGCTGTGAGGCCGAGCGCCGCTAATGCACCCCTATTGTGTCGTTGAGTGCATCTAAATAAGCAGGGCTAAAAGGTAGCCGATGCTACCGCTGCAAGGGTTACAGTGCGTATGTGTGTGTGTGTAGGGGTAAATGGAAGCTTGCCCGTGATAAAGGGGTGTATTTAGGCCTGATGATGGGCAACCTGTGGGGACCACCTGATGAAGCTTTCTGGTAGCGTAGGTGGGTTTGTGAGTGGTAGTGCAGATGTTTATGTGTTCTGTGATATTTTCCCTGGCCCACTTAAAGGGCACAAACCTGTAGCTGCAAATACAGCAAACCAGAGAAATGGAGAAAACGGATGTATAATTTTGTCTGTTATACGTGAATGAAGGACATGGCTGCTGAATAACTTTTCAGAGGAAAGTTCAGCACAAGCAGGACATCAGTAATGACTGTGTGTGTATGTGTGTGTGTGTGTGTGTGTGTGTGTGTGTGTGTGTGTGTGGGGGGGGGGGGTAGGGGTTTTGCAGGACACTAAAGCTGTTACTTGAAGTTGCAAACCAGAGATCCAGACAATCAATTCTGAATTAGATATATTTGAAAGGTGTATGCAGACTATGAAATAAATAAATCACGCCGACAAACCCAGCCATATTTAACCCTCCTTAACTTTTCCCCCTCAGATCGATCTATGGTTCATCAACAAAAGCCTTTGTACAGTCAAAAGTGCCTTTTTTAATCTCACATTTCAGTTATCCTCAGAGCTGTCCATCAAGCGCAGCAATGATGGCTAATCGAGCCTCACACTCATGACAGAAGGATCGAGCTGTAAATCTAGAATGCTAACCTCTGCTGTTTTTTGGCCCGCAGAACTGGTTGGGGAAACAAACAAACAAAAAAGATCCACAGCCTAATAATGACAGCTAGAAATAGAGGCATAACTTTGTTCCAGCTTTATGAAACAGCAGATTTCAGTGGGGCTGCCTTTCGCTTTCATGGACATAATCAAACTTGTGCTATTTAGACTTCAAACATGGCCTCCAAAGAGAGATGGGGAGCAAGCTAGGTGTGCGTCTCTTGCTAATAGCTGCTAGCATGATTCGGGTAAGCTGCTTATTTCTGACATAAATAATGCATCCAGGCAGATGCGCTTGACTTTAGCTGAATATGAATCGCTTACGTGATTGACACCGAGGTTTGTTGAGAGCCGAGTTGATTCCGCAGCCTCACCTTTGGAAATAGGCCTGTCTCATTTAATATCCCCTATGTTAACATAATTATGACAACCGGCACTGATTCATGTGTGTGTCTGTGTAATATCCATGACAAAATTAGGATACATTTTTTTGGTAGTGGGGTGGGGAGCAGGCAGGAGAGATTTCAGCAGAGTATCAAAGGCAACTAGATTGTCTGCATGTTTAACAGCTAAGCCAAATCAAATCAGGAATAAGAGGACTATCAGCAGTTTAATTCTGGATGCTTTCAAAAGACACCCCACTTCCCCACCTAAAAACCCTGCCCCCTGTTAGCTCCCCTTTTGCAGTCATTGATTCCAATCAATCAACGCTAATTAAGCAGCCACCTGTACACATATATGTCATATGCTAATAGGGTAATGATATGGGCATTCAGCTGGCGCCTTAATCTTATTCTACTTCCAGCTAACACATAATGATGCTCTTTATCCAGTCATGGGAATATTTATAAGAGACCACTGAGAGGATATGGGTGCGCACTGGCACACTGTATTAAGCCTTATTTAGAGGCTAACAGCTATAACCATTACAGATATGGTGGCAATAGATTTAATGGGCCAACGGCGTGTAATTCAAAACAATAAAATGTAAATTTGAGTCGCACTCATTTGAGTCGCACTCGCAGATGAGTCGGCTCATCTGCAAACAGATGAACATCTCAGCAATGCAAGATGTTTTTCACCCCATTCTGTCTCATTAAAGACCTTAGCAAATCAGGGAAGGAATGCTTCTCGTTTCATGTTTAATCCCCCCGTCGGTGTTAAGGTGTTGTGGATAACTATACTGCAGTTGCTTTCCCTGTGCCAAACCCATAGCCCTCTCTACCAGAACTGAAGATTACCTGTTAAAACGCTAAGAGAAGGCGTGTGGATATCCACGAAAGGCAGTTAGTTTTTGTATTTGGTTGTATTTTCTTTACATTTTCATGACATCACAAAGACGTGGGCTGCTCAGTCATCACTCTGAACCTGCAGGATGTCTGCTGGACTTTTTTCCACAATAACCCTGCAAAGAGCACGGAGAGGGAAGGGAGGCCGTTCCAGCAGGAAGCACTTCAGGTTACACTGACTTGTTATGACTGACTGGAAAACAGCAGGATGTACACCAGTTCAGATTAAGTTCAGTTAAAATGATCGGTTCAATTTGAGTACCGCCTGTGATGGCTCACATTCACTAATATACCATTAATTCACATCTAACCAGCCACCAGAATGAGGCATCAGCAAGATTAAACAGGAAAAAGCTAAGATATTACACACGTTTTCCCTCTGGTGGTGATGTCATGATACCAAATGAACTAGATATCTCATGCAAACACACAAACTAAGCACAATCTCATCAGCCCCTTCAGGAATTAGCAGCCATATCCGATGCAAAAAGTAGTGGCAATCCCCAAAGAAATTAGGACATTAATGCAAAATTAATCACAAATTTGTGATAGGCTTACTAACATGGCTAAGGAATGCAGAAGTTCTGACATAAGTACTCACAGCCCAAACTAATTGCTCAGAAATTTGGAAATGATTGAGTAATGATTGCTATCCTTCTTTCTCCAGATAATTTTGCAAATTGATGTAATTATGACATCAGAGATTCCTGAATTCCAAATTGAAGAGCCCCGGGACACATCTGAGGAATTCTTCTGCAAGACAGTGGCGATGACAGAAAAGTTTACTGACTTTACAGGCGGCGAAACTCATCACAAGCTCTGTCCTTGCGAGCCCTGAACACGGGACTTTGTTCCTGCTAACGACCTGCCTCGGCGCGCCTCATCTCCTGCGCCGCTCTGTTGTGTGATATGCAGAAAGAACCTAAGGTAAACTCAGCAGTGTTTGTAAGGGAGTTCTCTCTCACGCTCCCAAGCGATCATTATTTGATCTTGTTTGGTTCATTATTCATCTTGAGGGAGCCGTTTGTGACTTGTGGATAAATGCCATATGAAAGGCATTGTGCACAGAGGATGCATTCTTACTTTTATCCCGGCTCCCAAAACAGATCAATTAGTAAAACTAAACAGTAAATTATTAATCGCGTTGCTTTGTGTCCCCGTTCCGTCACCGGAAGAAAACAGTTCATTAGAGAGCCAGAGACAAGCAGGGGTGGAGAGTGAGGCAGCGGGGGCTGCGGTGTGATTGAGAGGGTCTTTAAACTGAACTGATGCCGTGTGAACATTTGAAGAAAAAAGAAGGAAGAATTATCAAGCGTGTCCATCATTCCAGGTAACTTCCACTGTCCCTCCAGCCCCTCCTTAGATGATGTGCACTCGCAAAATGGGGTCAAGCAGCGGAGGAGTTCAATGTCATAGCCATCATATACGTTGCCCGTTGGGGTGCGTGTGATTAAAATAACACGCGGGGATGTTTCGCGTCACGGCAAGCAATCAGAGCGTATTTGCAAAAAATATTCAGATCAGATGAATTTTAATGAGGTGTACACTCGAGGGGGATAGAAGGTGGAAGCAAAACCGGCCCCTTATGTGCCAGAAGACAGCAAGATACATAAACTTTCCCCCCCTGCCTTCTCGTCTCTCCTATGCAGGAGAAATTCAGGGCTCCACTCGATGTTCAGATTGCTCTGCTGTTCTGAGTTGGGCAATTTGAATAAATTATTCCAAATATGGAAAAAAAAAAAAAAAAAAGCTCAGTAGGGGTTCATTTTGTGAGAAATTATATTTTCGCAGGAAAGGTTAATTTTAAAGGGAGCTTGAACGACTGCAGAGGAATTGAAGGTGAGGGGAAAGAGAGAAAGAGAGGGAGGGGAGGAGAAAAAAAATAGAAAAGGGGGGACAGGATCGTGACGCCCCGACGAGGAGCACTGGGCGTCATGGAGGAGAAGGGGGCGAGAGAGCGATGCAGGGAGGGAGGCAGTTATTAAAAGCGATTGCATTGCCTCCTGGATGTCTCAGGAGAGCAGAATCAGTGGAGATGTTAAACCTTGCTTGACACCCCAGTTGGATAATTGTGGGTGTGGGAGCTAATCAGCGGAAGATGTCTCCTCAATTTAAATCTTGTCAGTTAGTGAAGATTAGGCCCTCCTGTCCCGGCCACCATTAGCTTTGTTGCATGTCAATGCGCCCGTGAGGGTGTCCGCCTGGTCTGACTGCAAGAGTGCAAAAAAAAAAAGAAGAGAAAAAAGGCTTGATGGAAAGCAACATATTTATTCCAGCTAACACCAGAATGGCATTTTTAAGAAAACCCACATAAGGTGGTAGAGGGGAGG
Organism: Arothron firmamentum; assembly: GCA_016586285.1. Taxonomy (NCBI): domain Eukaryota; kingdom Metazoa; phylum Chordata; class Actinopteri; order Tetraodontiformes; family Tetraodontidae; genus Arothron; species Arothron firmamentum. The sequence continues at coordinate 118,677 of BJFM01000945.1, forward strand.
GGGGGATTGCAGCCCTTTTTGAAAATGCATTTGTTACTACTGACCAAACAGGCAGACCCTGTGGAATAAGAAATGTAGTGCACGGATGTCCTCCAGATTTCACTGGCGTGGCAGTTGGATTGTACACAAACTGGAGGCAAGGGAACCAAATTAGCAAGTGGTGTTCGCTACAGGAAATTAAGGAAACTATCATTTCAGTAGTGTGCAGAACAGCTCCATTTACAATGGTGCAGTCTGGTGTGGCACACTGCTAACTTGAGGAATACATTTGGGCTGAAGGAAATCACCAATCCTTCGTTCATGCTATTAAATAATTAATAACATGCGACACTGATTTCATTAGCAAACATGTGATGATCATTTTAACCCTGGTTAAAAAGAGTAAGAGGTGGAGGTGGCTGGTTCAAAACTCCGCAGCAGCCTAACAGTCTGGGCTCTCTGCATCCCCTCCCTCTATGATACATATTTGCTGCAGATTTTGCAGGACAAAGGCTCCTTTCAGTGAGCAGGTCCAGTATCCTGGGAGTGAACCAGAGGTCAGGGCAAATAAACAAGGCGCCGGTGCCAGGCAGCTCTGCTGGTTCCTAGGATGGGCCTGTTGCATTCCTGGGCCCTCTGCTCTCTTCCTCATGAGTCTGAGTGCTGACAGATGTTTTAAGCATCACAAATAAGGAAACGGGATCTCATATAACCTCAAATCTAATAAATCTGGGTCTCTTAATCCTGGCTCAGACACCACAAACACAAAAAAGGGTTTAGAAATGAATGGACCTTCTTGCCAATGCAAAATTATTATTATTATTATTATTTTACAAAGTCCAGACAGCAATACACATGAAAAAGATTTCTCACGCTCAAAGAGCCTCAAAAGAGCAGCTACGGTGGGACGCTGCGCTCAGGTCGGCTGCAGCAGACAGTAAGTGCTATTATTTCTTTATTTAGGGGAAGCCTCTCTGTGTGGCCAGGAAAGCAGAGCGAGCGTTCCTTAACAGGCCTCCAAGCATTTGTTTGGCAGTCAACAGGGGCAACGGTGTCTGCCAGAGCCGGCTACAACCGCTTATTCAAGCAGGCTTTCAATATTAAAACCACAACATGAAAGCACACTTGATTTTGTTCATTTAGTCATGAATTATTTTTTAGCTGTTCAAAATCTGAAATACTTACCTTAATGTCATATATATCTTATTAAATTTTAAAAAAAAGTCACCGATGATCTTTTCTAAATAGCTATGGTCAACAAATAAAATCTTAATTAAACACCATGTTGGAATCGCATCAGCGATGAAGTGCCCAGTTAAAAGTATCAAAGAGGGGAGACAGGAGACTCGTGTTTAATCTAATCTATGTTATAATAGTTGGGTGGGGGGGCATTAATTATTGATAAGGCCAGCAATTGATTGGTTAATGAGATAATGTAATTGAGAAATGAAAATCATCTCAGTTGAGCATGTGTGTCTGCTCCAATCTGGTGGCAGCGGTGCTGTGTGTGTGTGTGTGTGTGTGGGGG
>BJFM01000945.1:130321-145123 GCA_016586285.1 Arothron firmamentum
GGGGGGGGGGGGGGGGAGGAGGAGAGACGGGTGGAGAGAAACGTGGAAATGGTAATGCAGCGTACACAGACAACAACTTAGAAAGTCAGAAAGTTGAGGGCCTGTCTGAGGCCCATCGCCTGTCAGCTGTGCTCGTCATTCACAAGGCGCTAAATTGTCAGCTTTCCAAAAAGAGATGGAGAAAATGAGCAGCAGCAGGCGGAAAAACGAAAGGAAGGGTAACCCTCCCTCCTTAAAGGAGCCTGTTACACGTGTACACACGCTGAAACGACTTGAGGGCCTGTCAGCGAGCTGTAGGGGGAAAAGCTTCAGAGGAGGAGGAAGGACAGGAACGAAAAGTCAAATAAATCTGAGTGATGCTCCCCTCTGTCGGCCGGCCCAAATGCCAGACGCGATGTAAATCATGATGCGCTGACTGTACATGCCGGACCTGGCTGACATCACACCATCGGCTGTCTCCGCTTTACGATTCGGACAATCATCTAGTCCTAAAGGCGCAGCAAGGAGATTGATGTTTATTCACAACCGGTCGACATATTTCAGTTACACAACCGGCAAATGAAATACTCCGACATTCATCAAGCCGCTGGTAGAACTCTGGATAATTTAAAATGCCATATGGGACATACAGAGCCTGAAAAGGCTTCCAGGATATCCATTTATCTGGATCCTATCCAAAAGAGTGGATACGAAAGTTTAGAAAGAGGTCAGCTCCATTGTTCCTAATGGTTTGACATGCTTTAATATTCCTCCTAAATATTAATACTGTGCACATTTGATTTCCACACGGTTGCTCTAATGTGCCATAAAGGGCAGCCATTCAGACCTTATGGACTGCACGTGTGGGGTCCAAATCTTGAGGTGTGCAATAATGACAGTTATGAAAATCCAACAAAAGTGCCCCGGTGTTCCTGGCACAAAGTCAACGCTGCCTAAATACCTCAGTCTGCGTGGACGTGCATATTTCTTCCAAAAGCTCACAAGAAAAAAAAAACAGTGGTTCTGTGAGCGATGGAGGGAAATGGCAGAATGTCTAATGTCATGACCATAATAAGCAGTATTATTACAACTATTAAACTGAAGTCACGAGTCAGGTTCAAATGGTCAAAACGGGAGGGAAATGGGAAAAATGCGGACACATTCCTCTGGCTAGGTTCCCAATACTCAGTAACAGTGAAGGTACTGTTTCTTGCCCTGGCTTTGACCCTGGGGAATTGCACTGATTTCACTCAGCTGTCATGACTTTGCAACCATTCACAGGTGAGCAGTTAAAAACATTCCAAAAGCTACAACCTGTCTAGGGCGAAGTACTGATTGCTGTTATTTGCCTGTCCTCATTAAACCTCCGAGGAAAGTAGACAAGAAAAATAATATATTTATAAAAGCCTGGAAGTCGGAATTAATGCCTGCACAACATGGACATAAGTTTAAAGTCCTGAGAGTGGATGGCCAGTAAATTTCCAGGCAGAGGTTAATTTAATGAAGGGAAACCGCGCCGCAATTACCTTGTTCGATGGCTTCCCTCTGAATACCCTCAGGGTCTCGTCAGAAATGTCACCCAGGAGGAAGGATGGAGGCTATGGAGGATAGAGACCAATCTCAGGATGGAGCCATTAAAAATACAGGTAATCAGTAAAGGCTAAATGCAAACAATACGCAGAGTCCTGTTAGTGTGTATCAACAAAATCACTGAGACTAACCTCCATCGATCATCTACCTTTATAGTTTTTCATCAGTTTTTCATTTAACTTTACCCTACAAATAAGTTAACTATAAAATTGGATGTGTTTCTTATTGGAAATGTACACCAAAAAGGTGTTTTCCCATTTCAGATGGCAGCATTTATCGAAATACCATGACAAAAGATGTCACACTGTTCGTGACTTACCATGGGTCCTATTTCATGTGATTTCGCGGATCACTGGCAGAGTGACTCCCCACTCCCTGCATCATCCACCACACTTGCCTGCCAATACACAGGCCTCCATCTTTATCAAACTCCCATAAGCTCTGTGCCAAGATCGCTATATCTACTGCTGAGATCTGGGATGCCTGTAATTACCGCGCTATCTACTCAAATCAACTCGATCCGAATCTTTATTTCCCCGTGGCCCCGGCCGGGCTCCTTGCTAGCTCTTACCTCCCAGGAAGATGTAGCTCGCATTTTTGCTTTTTAATCAGGTTTCCACTCGCGCTATTCCAGCAGGGAGGAAAGAGACGGTCCAGCTGTGACACTGGCTTTAAGAAGGTCAAAGGTTTCGAAATGTAAACACGGGCAGACCGTTAATTCAAACGGTGCACAGTGTGGTTCGTCAAACAGGGACATTTTTTTTATTAATTCTTTTTTTTTTTAGCTGTCTCATGACACATAGTTTTCCAAGTTTTTCATCTGGACTTTGGTTTGAGTTTTCAAAGCCATTAGTTAGTCGAGGTGCCCCGCATGACAGTATTTCACAGCGCTAATGGTACAACAAGTAATTAAAGGAACTAATTTGCTTAAGCACCTTAGCTTTACTGGGAGGGATCTTCTTATTAGCCACAGCTCTGACACGGATGCTAATATTAGCTGAAATAAACATGGTTCCTATGCCCCACATTTCAATGCCATCAAGTCATAAAAAACATCATTTAGAACCAAGTGTGGAGGAAGCTCATTTGCACTTCAGAGCTTCATTTAGCAATCTCTACAGGCCTTTGCTTATTTGCCCATCAACTTACCCGCCCTGCTGCATTAAAAACTAACAAACCCAAAACTGCAGGAGCCCAAAAGCCCCCGGCATTAGAATTCATAAACAGTTTAAAAGACATAAGCAAAGACATTTACACAAACACCATCAATATTTTACAATTCATAACATTACCCCTCTTGTGTACAGTTAAATCTACATCTGGAAATAAATGGAGCTTTTGCCTGACGCAATTAGCTAATTGATTGTGACTGTTTTTAAAAACGACACAAGTGAGATGTGAAACCAACCACCCCCACAAGTACAGGCAGAAAAAAACCCATCTCCACAGAAGCTTTTAATGGTGTATGTACAAATAAAATCAGCCTATTTGATCAGTCGTCACTTTACTTGGTGCTTTCAATGAGCATATAAGTCTGAAGCCTTTTCACTGTCAAGGAAATTACCTGCAGAAACAGGCCAAAAAAGTGATATATGGTATTAGCGGTATCTCGGCTACTGCTTCATGGGAAAACATGCTTTCATTTTCTGCTGCGCAGAAATTTCAAAGGAAGCTCAGTCTGAATTTAGCTACAGGTACAGGCAAAATATATCTACCTTAATTTCATGGATTAGTGTCACATTTTCACCTTAAAGAAACAAAAAATACATTTTAACTAATTACAACTGTTGATGAAAAAATAACGAAGTGGGAAGAGAACAAAAGTGTATATACATATATATATATATATATAAATATATCCCAAGTCAATGTGTGCTAAATAAATTGAACTAGCAGCCTGAGCAAACCCAAAGGACTAATTAGGTACACAAATTCAAAGGACATAATGTATGAGAAGGATGAGGGGAAATGGTAGGTTAAAGCCGCGCAATGCAGAAACTCCCCCGCTGATCTGGGCCCATACACCACGAGAGCATGAGCGCATGCAGCGTCCTGAAGAAACTTTTTGATGTGAGCATTGTATGAAAGACCCCGACTACAAATCACCTCCACTGTGCTCAGACTGAGTGCCACAAAAAATGCCCACAATTGCAGCCAGACACACACAGACACACACGCTCAGATTGATACGGAGATGGGCTAAGGGGTGGAAAGGGGAGATAAGAGGGAATGCTTGAAAAACTGGGTATTCCGAGGTAGCATGGTATGGAGGACAGGCATTGTTTTGTTTTAATGTGGCAAGAAAAAGGGTAAATATGTGTGTGGTGTGAGGATGGATTGCATTGCTAATCAAAGCGAAAAGCTGTTTTTTCCAGAGGGATTGCTCACAGCTGGCGCCACCAAAGAGGGAAAAAATGACCCGTGATATCCTTCTCCTCCTTCTGCTCGTCTTGGCTTCTTTCAGGTAGATCATTCATTAAAAGCCCGTTATACAGCAGGTGTTCACTCACAAAGCAGTGAAGAGAGTGCTCGAAGTGGCAAAAATTTCAAACAGTCCTTCAAAAACTCTCACACTTTGCAAGAAAAATTGTGGCAAAGTCAGGCTCCATCCCTCCCCAATATTCATAAAATACAGGCTGCAAAGCAGTCGCTAATGAAGGCCCAGCCACAGGCACAAAACATTCTGTAACATGCCAGAAGTCAGCTGACACCGCAGTCATCATGCCCCCCTCACCAATAATACAACAAGGAAAGTCACAGTAGTTCTAATTTCCCTTATCCTGTTCAGTCTTCAGGTAAATGCTGTCATCTGGCTCCACTGGCGGGGGCCGGGGGTACAGCCTGTGCTACTCTGCACAGATGGGATAATAGCAAACGTGTTTGCAGGGGATGCTATTTTTATGCCGAGATGCCAGATCCCATTCCTTCAGCACATTTCCTCCCTTTTCAGACTCAGATTATTTCCTTGGCCGTCTTTCCCTCCCATCCCATCCATCCATGCCGCCCGATTCAATTAATATTCAGCCAAAGAAAGTATGAAAGTACAAAAATCAATTTATCATGCCTCAGAATCAGGTCTGCTGCTCCTTTGTCGCGGTGGAACGCTGGTTTACATATGCCGGTTACATCGCTGAAACCTTGTCTAGCGCTGTCGTTTTCTTTTGTCTTGTTTCAGTCCCTGGAAGGACGTTGCTGTGTGTCTGCTGTCAGGGCAGCAAGCCCTGCATGTGGGGAGATGTTTGTGCAGGCATCCCACATGTTGTTCTTGCATGTATATGTGGGGACCACTCGTTATTCCCAGGGTTGCGCCTCACTGAGGCCCGTGTTTCCCTGTGTTTACAGCTCCCCGCGCTTGTTGCCTCCTAACTACAAGAAAGACTGATGAATAAATAACATCCAACTCTCACCAGCTGTCTCGCACACTCTCGAAGTCCTTGAAGTGCGTCAGCGTGTGTGTGTGTGTGCGTGCGTGCTCGCACCCGTACCTATATAGGTGTTTGTGTGGGTCTGTTTGTGATGGGATGTGTGCATGTCTTGTGTCTTTGGCATCTCTCAGTGGACCGGGCTCCCCTTCATGTGGCTGATTTCCTGGCCCCTCTTGGCAGGAAGCCGTCAGAAAAGCATTCCCACTCGGGCAGAGCCAGGGACAAACATGGGGAGGGAGGGAAAAGCATCCTCTTCATCCTAGGCATCAGTATCTGTGCATACCATTCTGAGTGTGCCTGCTTTGGTGTGTGAAATACTTGAAAATCGAGGATAGAGAGACGTCCCGAGAAAAGGAAGGAGACAGTAAAGAGTTGGTGTATTCTCCACTGCAGCACTGGCACAAGAGGAACTTTTCAGACAGACTTTCATTAACCCTTTGCCTACTAAATCGACAAAAGTGAAGAAAATGACTATAGGTGGATACATTGACCCTAAAATCTGTGTGGGCACCACTGAGTCATCCTTATTTTTTCAAAATAAAATATCTTCTACTGAGAAAATACTCAAGATGAGGGGTTCAGAAGGGTGTGGCTTGTTATCACTAAATAAATATATACCTTTCCTGAATAAATGTGGTTGCCTGTTTCTTTGCTAAAGATCATTATAGCCAATTAGAGCCAAAAACTGTTTGGAGCCCCAAAACATACTTAACATTTAAATGAACAATTAAAAATAAATAAATAAATAAATAAAAAAATAACTGCGTGCCAAACATTTTGAGTTTTATCTAAATTTGCTGGAAATTACATGGATGTTGTTTTTTCTCCCCCCCCCTACTTATTGCTGCAACAACATGCCTTATTACACACAGCTGCTGCTAGTTCAAATGCATTTACTTTGCAAAACCCCCAAGGGCCCGGTTAATGTTACAAGCAACAAATAAAAGCCTGATTTTTACGTGATTTTGGCAACGATCATAAATAAGTCTCTTGTTAGGAACGTAGAGAGATATTCATTTGTCTTCAGCGGCTGCTTACGAAATGTGAAGAGGGGGAAGCGGGTTTTATTTGCATGGCTTTATGCTACATCAAGTGGTTGTGCTCAATTAAGGAAGCCATCACAATGGTTTTAAGTCTCTAATGGAGTCAGCTGAAAGGGACCATGACTGCTAATAGGGTGTAATTCCTTTTGTATCTGTATCCATGTACAGAGGTGGAGGAGGTGGGGAGGGTAGGGTGGGGGGGACGGGAGGGGGCAAATCCGTATCATCAGTAAAAACAATGCATCAATTAAGCAATTAGCGAGGAACAAACTGGGCAGCTTTCCAAACCCTCCCAATAAGGCACCGTGCCAAGGGGGCTTGTAGCGTTCATTATACCCACATCACAGGGATGGAGAGAAACGACGACCGTGAGAGGGAAGAGAGAAACTTGCCTTTCATTTGTAAAGTGGAGGCATTTGTCTGCCAGCGTGGGGATGTTTTGTTCCACTAGATGTGCTTTTTAGCAGGGCCACATGGTCGGTCAAGGCTGGGGTGAAGGTGTGTATGAGCACTGGCAAGTGTAAGTGTGTGTGTGTGTGTGTGTGTGTGTGTGTGTGTGTGTGTGTGTGTGTGTGTGTGTGTGTGTGTGTGTGTGTGTGTGGAGGTGCAGGGGGGCAAACGGCCTCTTCGCTGCCATCTGATTAATTAATACTTGAAAGGGGCCCAGTGGCAGCAGGGTTTTAATTGTGGTAATTGGGGTTAATAAGGTGTCATTACATGCGCTGATCACAAGTATTGTTTCATCCAGAAGGGCAAATTGAGTGGGGTTATACACCGATGGTGGAAAGGATGGGAGTAAAGGGGGAACGAGGTGTTGAGGGGGAGGAGAGGGAGACTTGGCAGTCAAACATGCCACTTGTTTCTGTATGTTCACGCCATGTAGCCCCTGTCGGGAGCTGAAAGGCTAATACACTGGAAGCTATTACAGAGGGTTTAAGCTAATCGGCAAACCAGTTAGTCTTCATGTCGGAGTTGTAAATCACAATGGAGACCCCACTTTAGGTTTTTGACACATCTTTGTTTTCCAACTCAAAAAAGTCATTAAACTAACAGTCAGACATCATGGTAAATATGCAAAAGGAACCAGAGGTTAATTACTTACTACAAACATCGAGAGAAATCAGTGAATTCGGGCCCTGTGGATAAAATTATTTTTTCTCAACTTTTCAGGCATCTTGACATCATAGTGCGCATTACATCATGCTAATTAAGTAGTCCCCATTGACAATAAACACACAAAGATGTGGACAAGATCCATGCAAGTCAACTTTTAACAGGTGCATACTAAAACTGCTGACTTAAAATGTCAACAGTCCCGAGTTTCTGAGATGTTTTGAGACAGGAAAGCAAAAACATTTCATCTCCGGTTCGCCATCAATCTACCAAAGACCTTTTCCTGTAAATCCACTTAAGAACAGGCGCAGAAGGCAAAGGAAAACATATTCATCTCTGACGGATGACAATTTAAAAAAAAGCACATGTGATCTGGCAAAATTTGAAAGAAGTGACGTGCTGTGTGTTTTACAGATATGCTTCAAAATAATGTGTCATTGCAAATTAAACATCCTTAGATCTTGATGAGATTTAGTGTATTTTTTTCCACTGTTACAAAGTTTTGTGTACATGGTGAATAGCTCTATGAAAAAAATGAGGTCCAACTGCACACACACCCCCTTCCTGCTGAGACAAGTCGTTTTTGGTGTGCCTGAGTGATTTGAGCTAACTTGGCAAAGCTTTTTGGAGTGTGTCTTCACATGCTGACAGCTTGCAAAGAGAGATAAAGTTAGGCAAGAGAGAGAGAGAGAGAGAGAGAGAGAGAGAGAGAGAGAGAGAGAGAGAGAGAGAGAGAGAGAGAGAGCATATTCTCCCTTGTGGTGTCTGCTCTGCTCTAGTCTACCTTTCTGTCAGAATGTCCGGTAAAATGACAGAAGAACACCAGGCCAATTAATCAACGTCAGATGTAGCTGAATGCCACTCCTGATCCCCCACTCAACTCCTACCTCCTGCGCACCTCTAAACACAGTCACACACAAAAAGAAGACCGCACTTCTTCCTCTTTAATATGATTTTTTTATGTTTATCTGCTGTAGAGAACTGCCAACATGCACAGACGCTTGCAGATTGCATGGAATTTATGTATGTACCTACTCACCTACACACTCACACGCCCATGCACGCACAAACGCACACACACACACACACACACACACACACACACACGCACACACACTCTGGATGGACCCTGGAGATTTGACAACATGATCGGAGCTGCAGAATATGCATGCTGTGAAGTATCATTACAATACTGTAGACCAGAAAATATTGATACTGTCGTCATGGTGACTATCCCACAGCTGAATGGTAGTTGTTTTGTTTTTTGTTTTTTTTTAATTCACACTAAATTCTGTATCCTCATATATGGTGAAATTATATAAAATTAGAGTTTTGAGATCCTTATCATAATCACTTTCCCCTAGTGTAAAGTCCATCTCCTTTTAGGTGATTGTAGGTATGGCTACTTTCCTTCTTTTACCCGTCTGCCCATGTTTCGGATACTTTCACCTTCTACCCTGACTTTTTTCCCTTCGCTCTTCCTCCCTTGACATAAAATCCAGATGAAGCTCTAATGGAGTCTACGGGGAGTCAGCGTTTACCACATCTGAAGCAAACAGGCAGGTCTCTTCTGGTTTCCCTACACCCCAGACCTCCCCTCCCTCCATGTTTCTTTCTAACACCAGCATTTCCAGTGGAGTCATCCATAGAAACCCTCACTGTCCCATTGAGATATGCTAACCAGGTTTCGAGATCCTGTTTGTTTCACTTTGATGAATGCCGTCGTTCAACAAGACTCGTTTTGTTGAGGCACTTCTAAGAAAACCAGTTATTATTATTATTTTTTTGCTTGCATTGCTAATGAAGTATTAATAAAATGGACATAATTTCATAAACACAAAGAAATTAAAGTTAAAACAAACCTTCATAAAGCCCCTCTCTTGTCTGCAGTCAACAGAACTGTTCCTGCTCTCCAACTGGCCCACAATGCAGAACAATGCAAGCGAATGTGACAGCAACTTAGTCTACAACAACTGGAGCCATGCAAAACAGACAATGACCTTTAAAAGACAATATGCTAATAAATAGCCACAGCGAGGGCCGCAGCACTTTGCACAAAGGGACCTTGGGAAACTGGTAGAGTTTTAATCAGGTGTGCCTCTTTTACAAAGAGCCCATGGCCACATAATTGATCCCAAAAGGTAGGTCCCCGTGCAGAGCCTTGGCATGCTGTTCTCTTACTATAAAGAACTAATGGTGGTCTTCTGGTGTATATCTGTGCTACAAAGGCCACAAATGGTAAGCATTTTAAAGATGAAAATGTTTTGATATCTTAAATCTATTGAATATGAAGGGCAGCATCCTGTTTGGGCCCTCCAGTGACAATGCATAAGAAAACAGGCTGGTTAAAAGAAAAAGAGCAGCTGAATGAGTGTTATTACTGATTCGGCTGGGAGGATGTGCATAATACGCGTGTGAAGGAGTGTTTAGGGGTTAAATTTAACAAAGTGCCCTTACTTGAGTAAATCTGCTGGCGACTTTACCCAGGAGAGGATGGACCTGCATTATAATTGCATCGGCATCTCTGGCAGATCCACAATAGAAAACAGAAACCCACACTGAAATCAGCAATTCTGCTTCACTTAAGCATTTCATAATTAATAATCTCTTGTTCTCTATATTGAAAAATCATTCAAGTGGCATTCAAATGCCTTGCATGACATCATATTTTTCATTCAATTTTTACCTTTTTTGGTTTAAAACACAAAAATTTTCTACACATCCAAAGGCAAATGTCTGTCTCATGTAAAAATGCCTCTAGAAAGGAAATGAATTACCCATAAGGCATCGATCTCCTCTCTCCCTTATAAGTGCCGCCACCGATTTAGTGATAAAGACGAGATGAACGAGCGTGGGGCCTACTAGTGGGTTGGGTCGTTGCCAAGCTGCAGTTAGTGACTGCAGTTAGTCAAAGCGCTTCCCTGTCAGAGCTGTGTAAACACATATGAACGCTTGGCAGGGGAGCATACAGTCTGGCTAAACTGCGGTCGATGCTGATTACAGGCCTGCAGATGTTGCGGGAGCAGCAGCAGAAGAAAACATCCTTGGAGGAAAAAAAAATCCTCAAATTTCCAGCTGTCAGGTGAACCTACAGAAGCCCGCTCTGACATTTGTAATGGATGGAAGATAATTTCGATTTGAAAGTTTCTCCTGATCAAGGAAGATAGCTCTTAGGTTTGCCATTTTGATATGATCTGCTCTGTTGAAAAAAGGAAAGAAAGATGAAGAATTGAAAGATGAAGTTTTTAAATGTCTTGCCTCTTCGTAACATGTGGCGACGGCTGGAAATAGTAAGTAATTTCATTACAGTTTCCAGTGCTGCAAAACGATCATATTTCCCAGCTGGGTAAACACCCTCTTATATGTGGAATATAACACCGATCCGAGCAAGATATCCCAATTTATTCCAAGCAAGAAGGACATGAACACTGAGAAAAGAGTAGGGCGAGTTACTGCAGGAGCTTAGCTTTGGGAAGGAAAAAAAAAGAAAAGAATCATGGCCTAAAATTTCAACTTCAAAAATGCCTGCATTGTATTGAATTATCGTCTCTAAGAAAAGCAAAAGTGTCATCCATCACACAATCATCACAGCTGCACAGCTTTATAAACAATCTGTAGCAGAGATCAACTTTCCTTAATCATCACAGAATGAATACAGTCCACTCGCTCTTGCAATTTTTAAATTACAAATGTTGCCATTAATTGTCAGATTGAAAATCCAGGGACAGCGACCTTTTACAATGCATCCATCACGTTATTGCGCTGTGCCTCCAAACCATCCCATAAAATCCCATTGCTGGCCTTAATTGTTCAATATGAAGCCAAAGCATCTGAACTAATTTGAATGTCTTTCTCTGATGAATATGTGCAATTGTCCTCTTCCCCTATTCTAATTTAATGCCATCTGTGGAAGGTGATTGGCTCCGTGTTGCCATTGCTGCCAACTGGGGTCAGCCTAACCATCAAGCGCTGTAATTGAGTAGTTAGTGGCAATTTTCTACCCTAATTTCCATCTGCAAAATCCAGGCCTGGCATGGCAAATAGCGCATTACACAGGCATGATTGTGGCAAAATGTAATAACATCGTTCTCACAGTTTGAAAACTTCCCCTGAACAAATGAGAATCCTTGCCTACATGTCATTCTCAGAAACTCCTTCCTTTTCTCTGGCCTACATCCTTGATCTCACACGGGGAGGCACGCGCTTAGGTCGAGGCGCGATACGGAATAAAGAATGCGCTGACGTCCTATTAACATAATGATAATTAGCTGCCCCAACTGCAGCCCTCCCATCAACACGCTTAATCCTCCCCCCGACAACGCTTCTGACTCCCGCTATCACAAACACCATGTTGACGTTGAAGCGGCTCTTATGGGGCCATCTTGTTTGGCTTATTTGCCGTGACATTCCTCTATCGGAAGAAGATGAAGGAGGTGATGATTTATGAGGGTGTAATCCATAACCCGTGCCATTCCCTGTGTGTTTTCTGGGAAAAGAAAAAGCCAGGGTGGAGTTGTAAACTAATGGACCGACAGGCTTGAAAGCTGCGACTTGATAACTTTGGCCGGGAGATTTATGGCGATCGTAAAGCCACATCAGGGACAAAGAAGAGTGGAAATGTGAGTTGGACTACTAATGGCTGGGTTATCAGCAAATGTTTCTTTGGAGGGGGGTTAGATTCCCACTTTGTCATGTAGATATGAGTGCTTTACTTCTAATAATCTTTGTTCAGAAATGAGAGAGATGAGTTTAAGGAATTATTATTTGGAGTAATACATTAAGCATTGTCGACTTGAGACATGAGCTTCCCCGTAACATAAATTTGATTTTACAACTCTAGAAGGAAAGACTCCCCGCTTCCCTCTCATATCATACCTCTCTTCCTTTTATTTTTTTCAACATTTTGTAATTACTTTCATGCACTACATCAAAAGCCAAGTAATAATAGTTGTAAATTTAATCTATTCACATAAGTCATTTTCATGAACTCCCTTCTTAATGTGCATTTCATTCATTATTGATCACGCACTGGTGATGTGGTTGTTGTTTTTTTCACCCTTTTCTTTAAATGTAGACCTTGTGATGCAGGGTTTTCATTACAGTCGGCACACTGGGCCTCTGGAATATCAAGGGCAAACAAAAGATAATTAACATGGGCAGGAATGTGGTACAATCATACCACCATGAGTCACGGCAGCACCGATCCATGTCCCCCAGTTTGACACCATCCTTTCATAAAGTGTTCTCTGGGTTCGCCGCCGTTCTTGTTCTTTGCACAAGCAGCGTGGCTCCCCTTCAGTCAAACAGCATAATCACTGAGGGACTATGTACTCATTTCAATCTTCTCATTCCATCTTGGCTTCCATTTTCATACAAATCGTATAGTTAAACTCACAAAAAAAAAGAAAACCGCATTATTATACAAAGCGGTAACTCATTATGAAAGTGTAAAGAAATCCAGAAAAAAAGTAACAAAATTCCCTAAATCATCAGTTAGTGCTGACACTGGGCTTGTGTTTGACGGCAGGACTAACAAAGATCCAACACACTAAATGAAGCAAATGTGCAGATTATTAATCAAAAATGACAACAACCACCAGAATATATCTATAACAAATGTTTTTCAAGCAAGCTTCCAACAGAAATACAGCCAGGGCGCTGTTAGCTTGGAGTTCCAGTTAAACTCCACCTTCCCCATCCCTTCATCCAGTCATATATATCTATATTGATGGGCAGATGGTGCGTGGGTAATGTCGATCTACCTGTCTTCCTGCGCCCTCACCTCACCTGCTCCCTCCTGCACAACTGAAGACCACGGGAGTCTGTGACTGACTGTTCCGACTGAAAGGCAAGGAGTTTTATTAAGGAGTGGGGACAGCATTCATTTTTTAAAACCTCCTCAATAAAATATTATACGGTCGCTCCACATTCCTCAGAATTATAATGACATGAATATTTAAATTTAAATGCATTCTGAGCATGCCGGTTTTCTCTTCTTCACGATGGCATCAGATCTCATTTTCTACTTAAGCTCCTCCGTCATGTTTATGCATATCCACATGCATGATACATATCTACATTTTTTTATTTTTTTTTTAAAGCTCCTTAATGCAGGCTCAATAATTTTGCTTGACTTTAATGGGGAATGACTCCTCATTGGCAAGCTTTCCTCTTTAAGACAAAAATAAAAAATATGATCAAATGTGCCTTTCATGTGGAACAGAGGCTGTTTTTGAAACTTCTTACTCCCTCTGTTGCCTCGGCTATGAGTAAATAGATCAAAAACAGAGGTGCAACTTTATATTCTAGTTCCAAAGCATTCTGTAATTGGATGCATTTAATTGATATCCCTCCAGCCCATAATTATAAAAGAAAAAGGAAAACAGTCCCCTCTCAGAGAAACCTATCTCACTTTTTCTTATTTTAAGTGAGTGAATATTAGATATACAATACACCAGATATGGAAGAGAATGAAAGTTTATGATGCATTTTAACTTAAGAATGACATGTATTGATTGATAACGTGGGTGCGTATCATTATGTTCGACAACAGGAGTCCTTGAGGCTGGAACGGACCCTTGTGAGTTTCGCTCTCAGGGAGCGCGTACTCTCTGATCTCTCCTTCTCTCTGACAGGGAGCTATCACTTTCTCCTCTGAACGAGAGGGAATTCGTGCACAGATAAGACTTTGTCATCTGCAGCATGTCTCTTTTGACACATTTCAGATGACTCCTTAGACTCCAAGAGATAGTTAATTGAAGGAGACATTAAAAACTCACTACTGTCAATCCATATCTGCTTTTTTCCAGCAGATCGCGACGGTTCCCTGTGCCTATGAGTGAATGTCAGTATTTGCATTTTGATGTGAGTCAAATTCATTTAAGATTGGTTGAGGTCGAGGTGGCTTTTGGAACTGTATTTATGATAGGTAAATTCAGAACAATTCGACAAACATTTTCTTTCAGCCCGCAAAGATTTCAACTCATTTCACATGTCTGGCAACCTGTTGAGCCGAAACCCCCCAAAAGCCGCGTCCCCATCCATCAGTTTCTGTGGTTTGATATTGACTTCAGATAAGAAGGGGTGAGGCTCAAATGAAAGAGACAGCACCTACAGAGCTGTGTATTAGAAAACCACAGGAAATGGCAATATGAATACATGTGTCAGGACATAATTTACACCATTCCTCCCTCATTGGAGTCATCTCTTTCTAGACAATGACAAGTGACCATGGTGAAATACTAAGAAGAGGACAGTCACCTCCATAATTGCACCCATATGCTCTTTACCTGTCATTGTGTCTCGAACAAAGGAGAGAATTTCTGGGAGAAAGCAAAGGCGCCGTCTTTTTTTTGTTCCCTGAATCCTCTGCAGGTGTCGCCACACATGGCTTCTGAGCATGATGACAAGGGGCTAAAGAGGGCTGAGTGGGACCAAAGAGAAAAGATCAATTTCAGTCCTCTTGATCCTGTGACCCAAGAGCCCAGAGAGTGTCTCTCTCAGGGAGTCCCAGCCAAGTGTGTAGAAGATGTGCCTCTTTGAAGTCAGGTCGAGGAAGCCTGGGAGGTTGGACCTATAGATCAGCTAAGGACTAGAAAATGACTACTAGTGTGTGTGTGTGTGTGTGTGTGTGTGTGTGGGGGGGGGGGGGG
>BJFM01000945.1:145228-166609 GCA_016586285.1 Arothron firmamentum
GAGGCACGCGCGCACACACACACACACACACACACACACACACACACACACACACACACACACACACACACACACACACACACACACACACAAACTCTTGCTTGTTAACACAATGCATCCTTCATGTAGCCTTGATGTGCACAGGACAAGCATGGGGACACACATGCACTACCTAAATAGCAAAACCATAAATACGCAAACAACCATTTGCGGTCATGTTAGGGAGATAATCAGCAGTTGGGATGGCTAAAAGAGGGACCTTTGAAGTGGCTCCTAAATGCAAACACCAAAGGACAGTCGGAATCCGGCAGCGAGTGAGGCTGAAATAAGATCTATGGCTTAACAACAAAACAGGGTGTTCTTGAGGAGCACAGCGAGAGAAGGGAAAAGGTTATGATTCCTAAATAAACACAGAGCAAAGAGTGATATAATGAATGCCAGGAAAGAAGGACAGATTCCATTTTCATCGCCTTCACCACCTTTTCCACTGCCATCAAAGGGCCAATTAAGGTTCCAGAGAAGCTCGCTGTCAAGGCTGCAGTGGAGGGTCCTGTCAGCGTTTGCTTGCCCTCCGTGCTGGCTTCCTGTCTCTCGACCTCGGAGGGCTTGCATTGGTGACAAGGACTGCTCATTCAACCTGCCGGCCTGCTATTTATGACTACAAAAAAAAACAAGCACTACTGTTTATCTTTGTGTGTAACTCTTGTCTTCCTCTCTCTCCGTCACACAATTTTAATTCAACCGTAGCATGGTGACACCTCTTGACTCCACGTTAGAATGACCAGAAAACAGCTTTCTCAGAACGAAACATCAAGCTAAAAGAAGGAGAAATAACCTCCCCTGACTCTCCCTTCTTTGTCTCTGAGTTTGATAACTTCTGTGCTGCAACATTCACCCTTCCATGTCCTCCTCATGTATCTTTGGAATTACTGAAATGTTAACGTGCCTCTGCTGCCTTTGATATTTAAGACAAAAGGGTACAGATGTGCAAGCTGCACGCACGCAGACACAGGACCAAATGGAAATGGGAAAGGAGCTTTAATCTCACTCTTTGTCATGCTCCAAAGAGTTTCTCCTCCCTGTGTATTTTTCTGAATCTCTTTGGTTCATCCTTCGCCTACCTCTCTGCCCTTTTCCACTTGCAATTCCCGCATTCATAATGGCACAGTGCGGCACAGCACTGAGGAGTGGGCAACAATTAATGAGTGGCTGTTTTCGATCCGCTGCTCACATTGTGCTGCTACAATTGATTGCATCTCTGTAACCATACCATGAGCTGTTTCATTCCTGTGACAGAGGAAATTCAAGAGAATGCCTCGCGAGGAAAGATGAATGATTTCAACGATAGCGGATTAACCGGCGGATACACAACATGAAAGGGGGTTTGAGGAGATAATTCCGTAAATTTGCAGATTGTTTATGTTTAGAAAAGGTTTTCACTGTTCTGTCACACATGATCTGACACAAACCATACAGTAATATCCACTGTCACTTGCAAACACAGTTCTACCCTGAGGACAAAAGCAATACTGTGGCACAAAGGCGACTACGCTAGACTCTCCGCGTCTCACCATATCTCTTTCAGTAAGTCAACCCTTCCCTCATCTCCCTCCCTCCCTTTGGTATCTTTCTAGTGCAATGGCCCCCGTTTACCACCATAACCCAAATTAGCTGGGCAGGCGTTATCCTCTCCATCGCTCCTCGCTGTTTGGAAGAGGGGGCATGAGGGGGTTCTGTGTGGCAGAATTTCCTTTTTGCGCGTGACAGTGCTATCTGACAGCGTTTTACATCTCCCCTGCTTTCCCTTCACTACACTCCACTGTCAGACAAAGAAATTAATACCCCCAGTGACTGTGTTTTAATTAAGCAATTTCATGCAAATTACACATTTTAGATTGTCAAATAATATACTGCGCAAAATTGTAGGCAGGCTGATCTGATATGCATGGAGTGTTATTCTTCCAGGCACTGTGCATACATGGAAAATGAACAAAAATGCTAATTTCTAATCTATTATGCAAACAGTGGAGATACTTACATAGATTTGCACGCCTTACGCAGATAAATATGGCCCTCCAATGTATAGAATGACTGGTATTCTTAGGTTGCCATTATGACGTATACAATTTTGACTTCCTTTTCATCATTTTACTTTCTACTAGTAATTATTGCTGGCTATTGTGGTAGGATTTAAGAAAAACAAAGTCTGCTAAAAGAAACATTGTAAACCTTGACAGCGTACGCCATCCTACTAAAATATTTTATATTCAAATACACATTAATGAAACAAGGAGCCATAGCCAGTGTTTGTAATCTGTGCTACACGTCATTGTTCCCCATTAGCACATTGAACTTATTTGGAATTCATTATAATCCCCAAGCCTTTTAGTACACTGGAATCAGTAATGATGACAAAATGAATATAACATTATGCTTTATTATAACCGACTTGAATTAATGCGGGGTTGCTGCCGTACAAGGGTCTTCAGAAATATCCCTCTTAAAAACCATGGGTGTCAAAAGTCAGCGTGCGCAGGTACTGAGTGAAAAAGCAATCCTTATTGACTGAAAGCTTGAGGAGGAGTCTTGCTGTTCCTTTGTGATTCAAATTCATTTAATCAAAGGTTTGTTTCTATATGCTCCCTCTTAATAGTGTATATTACTACATGTAGTGAGCCTCTCGTGAATTGCAATCTGTCCAGTGCTCTGTTCCATTTTCCTCTTTAGAGAAAAAAATAGCACAATAAGAGCAGGAGAAGGCGCCACTAATGGTAGGGGTATGAGAAAGTTGTTGACGTTCTTCGTGCATTTAAAGTAGTCTGCCTTTCAATAATCACATACACTAAGCAAGACCTGCGCTACCTTATGATGGAATCGGTGCGAACAATTGGGAAACATGTGCCCCCACACAGCATAGAACATCATGGGGCACTTAGAGGAGCTCTGAATATTACGGCTCACCACAACACTACTCAGAAGTCCCTGAAGTCGGTGCTCCTCCTGGTCTCTTGAACACTGAGTTAGAATCGAACATGGAATGGCAGCTTCTTGTGTAGCTACAAGACGACCGGTGAGAGAAATGTTGCAAAAGAAAAAAGGAATTGGCTAAAAATGATATAATTTCATTCTTAATGGATTGACATGACCCAAAAGATGATGATAGTTCAAACAAGCAGACTTGAATAAAGATGTTATTAGTTTATTCATATTTCTTGTCAGCTATAATCTATTACCTTGGAAAAATTGATCCCTGGAGTAAAAAATTTTGTGAATGAAAGATTCTTCTATTTTTGCCCTCAGTATGCTCACCATTAGGTGATACATGATCTTTAACGAAGGGCACAGTACATAGTTTTTATAATCTGAAGTCCACAAATTTCAAAATATTTAGGTTTCTACCAGTTACTGTGCGCAAATATATAACTTAAAAGGGAATAAGGGAGAAATCGCTTCGCTTCATTCCGGGGTAATGACGTTATAACCGATAATCCCAGGAATATGAGCAGAAACTTTAATGACCATGGCAACAACACTGACAACCACCAGCTGCCAGAGCCTGGACACATACTTGACTTGCTGTGCCAATATAATTACTGTAGGCTTTTATTGATACCAAGTGTTTTCCTTCATACTAGATAGGACAAAAAAATACTTACTGTATATTGTCAGAATGTTTCAAATCTAGGAGATTAGAGTTGAAAATAAATTAGTTGGCAGAGAAACAATGATGATGTAAGAGGATAAACACTGGCTAGTGGATTGTGTGTAGGTCCAGCTTGACATTATCCTGCTGTGGTGTAATTACTACAGTGTTATTTTTATAGATAAGGTGCATAAGTTGTCCCTTCCAAATGCCAAAATTGTTTTTATGACATGAGTTTACAAAGATGGCTTTGCAAAGTCAGTAATGAGGTACGCATAGATTACTCAGAAGGTCATTAGTCAGACGGACTGCTGAGCAAAATATTGCAAAGACTCTCTGTTGTCATGCAAATGTGTGAAAAATAAATCAGGTTTAGTTACAGGATGACCTCTTGCCTCGGCTATTAAAGCTGCAGAGCAAGAGGCAGACGACAACGGGCCTCTGCGTTGCGCTTGCTCATTAAGTCTGCCCAGAGGTAAGCCAATTGATCTGCAATTCATTCTCACAAGCGTTAAATCGATGCAGAGAGACATGAAAAGCCCCCAGATTTTTACGACTCCGGTCAAAGAATCCTAAAACGCTTTGTAACGGCAGATAATGGTAATCTGCCTTGTTTGTGACTCAGAGCCGCGCGATCGATATGGTAAAAAGGAAAATGGGGGAAAGCCATGCATCCTGGGAGGAAGTTGATTTGAATGAAAACAATGCAGTGCTTTTGGGCTGTTGTCTATACATCCAGACAGCTCAGCCATCATTAAATACGTGTGCAGTGTTTGTCCTGGTGCCTTTATGTGCTACACTAAAGTCACTCAAATCTACAATCAACCCTATTCAAGATAAATGATAGTGCTCGCAAACCTCATCCACTTAAATACACCTCATTAAAGCAATCCACTAATTACAGGGACTCCTTTCAAGATCTCCACCACGTAAGCAACAGCAGAAACGACAGAACTCCATTGGACAGGTTACAGTGTGCGACACCTGAGCGATCCATTACAGCTCCTATTGATTGACAAAGCAGCAACATAAAGTAATTATAATTGATTCCAGATGAGGCTTAGCCTGCCATATACAGATCCTCCTCCTCCTCCTTTTCTCTCCCTCCATCTCACTTACCGTTAGGAATCTGAATAGGGAGGCTTGGGTAATTAGGTCACGCTGTTAAATTTTTAATGATCTCTGAAATCATATTCATGCTCACAGTGTGTCAGGTACACGTACAGCCAGCCTGGAGTGATACATCACCATTCAATGACATGAACAGAAGGCCTCAGCCATTTAATTGTGTGACCTTTTCGACCGATCTCTGGATGAAGCATCGGGAGAGAGAAGTATTTAGCGGGAAAATGAGCAATTGGGTATTGGCGGGATGTATAACGCACAAGCCCGTCATAATAAAACAGACTGTGTCACAGTCTGAGTGAACGTGTCTGGGTTCCTTGTGTGTGGAGGGGGCGGTCAGAGTTGAAGTTGTTTGATTGTGATTTTTTTTTTCTTTTCTTTTCTTTTTTTTTTTTGCCACAACGGTGGCAGCTCAGGTGGGGTCAAGGTTAAGGCCAAAGTCTATAAAGGTCAGATGCACTGACAGCTTTCCCATAATTTCTAATGACACACGATCATCGTTCATCTGATGGAACATGTGGTGGGAAAGAGAGCAAAATGTAGATACCTGCTGCACATTCATCTGCAGGAAGTTATCAGCAACAGCTATAATGTAGACCATAATTTTGATCATTATGAATTTAAGGGGTTAAAAGAATAAAATACCACGATTATAAATAAATTTTTAAAAAATCTCTTTATCCTCCACTTCAGCTGCCTTTTCTGCCTGTGAGAGTTGACTAACATTTGATCCAGTCCTTCATCTGGTACTCGTAACCACAAATCCCCTTAAAGATGGAAAAAATCTGCTCATTGGAAACTCTCTTGATCTCCAGCCACAGCTGTTATAGACAACGAATACTCTCCGCCACAACACCAAAGTTCCTAAAGAGTGCATGCAGAAAAGCTGCACGACACAACATTAGGGGACGAACCAGACAGCTAGCACGCTGAAATGGAGTTGAAAAGGAGCGCTTTCTTCACCTTGCGCATGTAAAAATCCTTCATTAGTGAGTGATTGTCTCATCTTGCACCATGTGTCTGACAGTAACATGGGCTTCATCCTCTATAATTACCCTTCCCATGGAAATGATTGCATCTCCAGTTTCAGAACTGACAACTCTATTTGGACACAAGTAATCCGCTTTCTTGGCTGCGGCTGATACCTGAGCATAATCTGCCCAGTCAAGCGGTAAGGAATGGCAGGAGGCTTTCTCTGGCTGCTGCGGCATGAAATTCTCCCCCTGTGCTTCTGTAATTTATCCAAACATGTTTTTTTCTTTAAGGATTTACTGTACATCTTCCTGTTCCTCTATCACTACTTGCAAGGATGGATGGAAATGTAAAAAAGAAAAAGCAGATATGTTATTAGCCTTTGACAAGAATAGAATAGAATAGGATGCTTTTACTCTCATTGTGTGGTACAACGAAATTGTGGAGCAAATCAAGGAGCAAAATCAGATTGCAGACAGGTTCTAGACTATCACCAGGGGCTATTTTGTGGCATGGTACACTTTAAAATATAAATTTGTAATTAAAGACAGCACAATGTATTGTGAAAAGTAATATTCTCACAATTTATGGCATCAATCAGCGTCTAAGCCAGATGGGGAGATATTTTTGTTGGCCTGATATGCCCAGCCTGTGGGAATTTGGTTATGAATCACTCGCTGTGAGTCTATTCATAGATTAAAAAAAAAAAAAATGACACAAATCGCAACACATTGTCACACTCACAGAGGTGTTAAAGTAAAACCAGTTTGTGAAAATAAATTGTGCATGCGCAGGAAAAAAAAGACCAAAAAAAAAAAAAAAATCAACAGAGCCTAGCAAAGAGCAAATTAATAGGAATGGCACCTTAAAACAGACTTAACAACTTGGTTTCCATTCATTAGAGTGCACTGCTGTTAATACATCATTGTGTGAGAGGCATGAAGGACAGGCAGTGACGGGATTACACCCCCTTCTAATGGCACATAGCCCAAATTAAAATTCAAAGGGAGACAACGCATCAGGGAAAAGCGAACAGTTGCAGGATACAGCTGAAGTAGGGGGTGTTGAGCAAGGGGATAAATAAAGAGAGGATGAAATGACTCCAATGACGAGAGTCAGAGTCTCCATTAGGCGATGCAGCCAACATGGCAAGGAAGTGACGCTGCGTAAACACTTTCTATTTACTCGTTTAAATGTCTTTCAGATGGTTGAAAATAGATTAATCAACAACCGCAGCAGAAGATTAAGGAGCCAAATAATACGCAATGATATTAAAAAACAATTTTATACACTCTGTTTAAGAGATGATTCAAGAGCATTCGACGCAGACATGGCATAAGGGATTTCATCTGCAGAGCCTTTTCATTCAGTTGGCACTAATGCGATCAGCGTTTCATGTCCTGTTTATGCATTTATGTATTTTTCTATTTACACTACCAACAGAGATGTGGCAAATGCCTGGTTGTCATGTTTGCAGAATCCCCCATTTCCTGATAAGTCTAAGCCTCTTGTTATGAGCCTGGAGCTATAGAGCTAAGCTTCTGCACTCCGGTCAAATATCTGGAGTCAAAAGGAAATCAATTGACTAATAAGAAGAAGGTGTCACGGTGTCAATATCTGCTTTTATATTGGATGAAGATGGGATGTAACTGAAGTAAATGTTCTTGAGCGGACTGAAAAAAGGTTTGACCTTGATCAGTCAGAGATGGAGGTGGGGGCCCATCATGGCTCAACAAGTTATTTAGGTGGAAAACATAAATCATTTCTGGTGATTTCATATGCAACAGACGGAAACCAGAATGTCTTTCACCTGTACTTTCAGTAGGATCCGTCCCCACATCAGGTTATGGGGACCTGTCCTACAATATATTTGTGTGTGTGTGTGTGTGTGTGTGTGTGTGTGTGTGTGTGTGTGTTTGTGTAAGTGACAGAGAGAGAGAGATGGAGTTGCTGAAAGAGAGAAAATTATGGGTTTCAACTTGATAATTTGATCTCCCAGGGCATGTGAGGTCAGTAATAAGAATGTGTTTATGCAGATCACAAGTATCTGTGACTTTTCTATCCTGCCTCTCTCCCCCTTCCTTTCACTCTGTTTTTAATTATTTACAGTTTTGAGGGCCAGAAAAAAGAGAAAGAAGTAGTCAAGCTTTTGGACATTCTTGATGCTGTGCTGCACTTTCCCTCTGAAGCTTCATGCATATTTAAAGTTAATAAAGCATATTCCTTACCTTTTATCCAAGGGTTTTTTTTTTTAATGTGGGGCATAATGCAAGAGAAGAGTGTGTATCTATGTGTGTGTGTGTGTCTCTGTGTGTGTGTCTGTGTGTGTGTGTGTGTCTGTGTGTGCACGTGTCCAGTCGGTTATCTGTTCTCTTCAATTAGTCAGATTTCAAGAAGACATATTAAATCGCTGACTGGTATCAGGAAATTACAGCCTGTTCTTTAATGGTGTCATAACCTAAGACAGATGGATGTATGTTGTTTATATGCAATAATGCACATGGCTGACCTCTGTAATTTACAGAGTCACAAACAGGTGTCAAGTGCGTATGGGAGAATATGAATAAATGATCTAACAGTGCTCTTGTACCACAGGGGGGCAGTATGCTTGCCAACTTTGTAGTTTTTAACAAAAGCTATGTTAAGGTAAAATGTATTCCTGGCAAGAAGGAAGCTGTGTAATATGCTATAACGCCTTTATATGTCTCATTTGCATGTATAACATAGGAATGAACTAGTTTCATGGAGTAAAAAGTGTGACTGTATGTGTAAGAATGGCAGGTGTATCAGCATCATATCCACCTACTGTACATGAGGTCCTGTCAAACTAAAGTGCACTCTGCAGAAGTGTGAACAAAAAGCTGCAGGATGGGGGATCTGAAACAAACTCTTGACCCGGGGAATCCTCATAAATCACTGACCAACGGCTGGAATCCGACAAGCCGCTACAGCTTTATCTGCTGCTGCTGTTCACTCGTGCACACCTGCCTGCTCAGCTGCTGCTTATGCATATCCGCTGGATACCACACCTATTCATGCTCTTCCTCTTTGAATGTCCCTCCTCCCCCTTACCTCCTCTTTTACACCTTCTTCATCATGTTTTCCATGGTCTTCACATGATTCCTCTGCAGTAGGCCCGGTCTTCTCAAGTCCTGGCCAAGACTAAAGCCTTCCAAAGACCCTTTTCTCCTTTTCTGCAGGCTTAATTGATTCTGCTGGGGCAAAAAAAAAAAAAAAAAAAAATGTGGCTCATAACTTATTTATGGTGCCCTTTGATATGTGTGATATTTAAGAAGGGTTAATATGTATAGGGTTAATCCATGAGGGGTAAAATATGTGAAAATTTCATGAAGTACTGACCAATAAGACTAGATAAATTAAATAAAATGGAAGTTTGAAGTTCTGATCTGGGCCTCGCTCAGTGGGATATTGCTGCATATACAGTACAAACCAAAATGACTGAATGAATTTATAAATCTTCTATCAAACTTTCCAATTGCTTCTAAGTTTTACTTGTAAGGGAGGGCATAAGGAAGGGGCAAAAGCGACCAATGGGAAGGGTTTCACATATTGCAGTTCCAAAGCCCAAAAATGCATTTTATGCTATTTTCCTCAGGACCATGTGTAGGTACTATGTATCTGAACGCCCACGCACATGTATGTATAGACGGTGGGTGCTGACAGAGGGAGGGGAGACTATGTTCTCAGGCTGGTGCAAGGAGGCTTGTGGGGCTATGGACCCAGCATATTCATAAATCAGTCCTTTCAGGGAGCTGTCAGAGGCTCCATAATGAGGGTCATTACTCAGGCAGGGTGTCAAATCTACTATCACAGGGACCCGTCCCTGGAAATCACACTCACTCTGCTCCTTGTTAAATAAACAGTGTGGTATACAAAATGGCAAACAAGCTGAGGGTCAATCTGAAACAGTGCAGGGCCAGGCAGGCCTCCAGAGTAATTTACCCACAGGGAATACCTCTCGGCTTGGGAGATGGATTATAGAAGGCCCTCCAAAAGATTAATGGAAGGAAAAAAATCATAAAAAAAGGAAGAGAGATGGCAAAAATGAAATATAGTCAAAGAACAGAGGTATGAGGAATTTTAGTTGGATAAAAGTGGTTGAACAGGAGACAACTGACTAACAAGGTACAGGTAGGATGCTTTTTTTGTATTTATTTTATGCCAATACCACTAATTGTCACCATTCTTGGCCAAAGCTCACAGTGGCCTCTTGATAACAGTATCCAAATCGCCGCCATCAGTTATTCAGTCTTTTATTGCTTTGCTAATATCTAACATGCAGCTTTATTAATTCGGGGAGGTGGAGGTGGTCAGGCTCGGCAGGTAATCAAAGGGTTGAGATAAAGACGATGGACGTCTGAATTGTCCCTGAAGTTTAGCTACCCAGTGGACTAAAACTACTCTGGTGCTGTCTATCCGACGTGGTTATAAATTAATCACATTATTATAACGGTTAATTGCTCACATTTTAAAATGGATGTCAGGTATCTTTCTAAGAGTAATCGGTAATTTGTCGCGTATTGAAACAAGCATATTTCAATCTAGCAGTAAGAGAGCAATGAGGTCATATTTATATTTCAATAATGGCATTAATACACTAAATTAACAAATTTGATTCAAGAATAAGCTCAAAACATTCATACCTTTTGATGCTGAAGTAAATTGTCAGTTCTATTTAAAATATGCAAAAAAAAAAGTACAATTGATATCACAGGATGTGTTCAATGTGAAATATGGAATATTTCCTGAAGTAGTACAGTTGTGCCCCTTCCTCTGTTCTCGCTGCTAACCAAACAGCTGCAAGCGCCAAGTTTTTTCCCCTTACCCACTGATTTTCAGCTCGCCTACCTGAAGGCAAAAAGATTAATCTTTTACATCTGTGAGTTTTAGACAGGCGCTCATGCTGTGCGAGACAGAGCTAAAGCAGACAGCCCTTATGCAATGCCAATTAATGATTTTGTCATTTTCGGTGACACAGATGTGGGGGTAAGTGGGGGCGTGTTGCTGCACTTTTAAAGCACAAATGCTTTTGTGATCCGTGGCCATCTGCTTCATTGAAGAAGGGAAAGAGAAGAGACGCTGAGAGGAAGACGGTAACTGTGGGATGACACGTTTGTGCGACTGGTTGGTGTAGAGCTTGTGCATGCTGGCTTCCATGTCTTGGGGACATGCAGGGAGCATATGTTGTCTTGGAGCCCCTGGGCTGACATTGAAGATGAGGAAAGACAGTACTTCAAGGGAAGTGTTTTCCCTGAAGTGAGCCTGCCACTATACAGCTCAGCTTATTGACAAGTCTCCCATGGACCTCCAAATGTTGAGATTTACACACAAACGGAAGGGGCAGCTAACAAAGTGCTACCAGCTGAGATTCCCTTGACTGAACATATAAGCCGCCATATGCCTCCCTGCCAAAACTGGATCATTTCATCACATTAGCCTGGAGGAGATCCATAATCACATGTTGTACATGCACCTGCGGTTATGCTCGCAGCTGTAAGTGCACTCTGTGGTAGCATAACCGAGCTGGGACCACAGGGGCTCTTACCATAGAATAACATTTTGGGAGCAAATAGAATGCTCTGATATATATATATATATATATATATATATATATATATATATATATCAGATATATATTAAACTGTAACAAATCAAGAAAAAAAGGCCTCTGCAACTGATAATAATCAGATATTGTATTGCAGTAAACATGCATTTCCACTATTATAAATGCGACCATATCTTTCTCCATCTTTCACTCTTCTTTGCTAAAAGGAAAAGTGACTTTTTACATTCCCATAATCCTTATAATACATCTACCCACATAGTTATTAAAACCTAGTATCTTTGTTCAATATACTACTCTCTGAGTGCTCTTTTTTAAGTGCACTTAAATTAAACTAATCATGCAATCATTCACTGGACTGAAAGGGGAAATTAGCCTTATTATTTGACAAAAAGTACAAACTCCTTAATATTAAGATAGAACCTGGTGCTACATGTGAAAATTAAGTGTAGGGTACCCACTTTTAAATGCACTGGAGGAATTTATTCGAAGACCTGGCTAATGCATTGACTATTTCTCAAGCTCAAATAATGAACCTCATGTCTTGATGGCTGACTGAGGATGACATGATAATTGACCCAGCTTAATATCGCTGAGGTTTTCGTCTGAGAGCAGCACCAAGGCCTTCATTAGGGCCTCGCTAGCACAGGGCCAAAATGTCTGCCTCCCTCCCTCTCAGCAGCATTCAGGCCAATGATGAATGGCTGCAGAGATGGACTGCTGCCGAGGGAGGGTTCCTGACGAGCCTTGGATGATGAATAATGGCTCTGCAGCCATTTCTTCTCAGGAACCCTTCAGAATCTGTTTGGTTGTTCTACAAAGGAAGTCCCGTTGACACATTCCCTTTAACCAGGGACCGAACCTTGTCAAAGCTAGGTGCAGCCGCGCATAGGTGGGACAGATTGTGACATTACCTGCTTGAGTCAGGATGTGTCATCACATCCCAGCATGTACACCTGAAGCGTACTGGTCTTTTCTTTGTGGAATGATAAGAAGAAATCGCAGCAAGACAAATCTTCAATGACCAATCTAAAAGGCAAAAACATACAAGAAAAACAGAGAGGAAAATGAGAGAAAAACACTTGGAACACATTCGTAAATTAACTGACTGTGTGGCACGGAGTGTGTGCTGACAGCAAAGAGAAATTATCTGATCTAGTGACAGGCAAAGGATGGTGCATGAGACTAAACAAATTCAATCATCCCTTCCATCAAGAGGAAAACCTTAGCCTTTTCACTGCAAAAGAACCCCCTCCCGCCCTCCCCCGGCTTAAATCAATTGTAAACAAACCAGATTCCGTGACGATACACAGGGGGAATAAACAGTATCTTACAATTTAATTCAGCCCCATGCCCTGGGAGGGGAAAACTTTCATCCATCACTTTTATGTGCCTTGCAAGGCTGCCGTAACTGCACGTGCCATGTAAATGGTGACAGCAAGGAACAGTAAATGTGCCTAAACAAGCAGTTGCGCTGATACATTTAACATGTTTACGGCAGCTCGTGTTTGACAGACAGCACCAAATGGAGAGTCGGAGTGTTCATTTTGAAAGGCAAGTTGTGAGGTTGGTTCCCTGTAGGAGGTTAAAGATGGATATCAACGTCTTTAGAGGCTAAGAAAACCTCTTGTTTCTGTCATTGCAGGTAAGCTTGACTACACATACACAGATGCTGGAGGGCCAGAAAAAGCTGTGAGCATCTGTTAGTTACTCATTTGCTTCTAAGATAACTGTTAATGTTTAAAATATGGCATTTGCAGCCAGACTTTCCATTATAGAACACAGGAAGTGGCTGCAGAGTACTGATTCACCCATGCACCCCAGCCACTTAATCCAGGAGTACTTTAAGTTACACGTGAGAGCTGTCTAATGTAATCAAATGAGCAAGGGCTCAGCTAGAGCAAGTTACTGGGATGCTTTGGATTCACTTTGGAGAACATTCCCCTTTGTGGATGAGTTTACAGTAATCAAATGGTGGAGGTAGACATGGCACTTGTTGTCATTTTTCCAATTTGTCAGTGTACTTATTAAGCTGTTTCAGTGTGTGTATCTGATCTATAGGTGAGCTATTCCAATAACTGAGTGTGAATACTAGTGGTTTGGTGGTACGGCACCTGTATTTGCCAAACCTGCCTCACCTCCTTAACATACACTGACTTGTGATGAGCATTAGCATTAATTTAGCTGGTAAAACATGCCTCTATGTGTGTGTGTGGGTGTGCAAGGCAAAAGCAAGATGCATGCATGAACACAGACAAGCCGTGCCTGCATATGCATGAGTAGAACTTCTACCCTCATGCTTTATGACTCGGTGTGGCAATTTCACCTTCACTTCCTGTCATTAAGACGCTCTCAGCCTTCCCTTCCTTCCTTCAAAAATATTCTCAGCAGTTTTTTGTCAATCCAGTAATAATTCAATTTAGCAGGACCGGCCAGGTTGGATATGCCATTAGTTTGGAGGAAGTGATTTAAGATTGATGACTTGAGTCTTCTGGGATTCGATTCCTCATCTGGGCACCGGGTGTGTGTGTGTGGGGGGGGACCCACTGGTCGGAGCTCTCCCGCAGCAGTGACTGTGGAAGTCATCGAGCGAATTAAGGTTCAGAATTGATTCCTTCCAAATTTGAGCTGACTAATGTGACAAGTGGCAGCTGTGAGCCCCTCACTGCCACAGCGTCGGCTGTCTCCTCCGGGCTCCTCACTGTGACGCTGTGCCGGTGCAGGCGATGGAGGGAGAGAGCTCCACGCTGTCCACGCACACATGCGTAAGAGCACACACACACACACACACACACACACACACACACACAGGAGTAGGTTCACACGGCCGCATCTTGGGATGGAGTTAGACAAAGACTTTCAGAGGAAGAACAAGTGTGTACACATTTACACACGCACGCTGCCACTCCACCCTTGTGACACAGTGTTGTGTGGAGCTACTCACCCATCAAACTCAAGTCAGTGACACAAATTACAGCCGAGGACTGGAAGAGGAGAGCTTTACCTGGCCATGACACACACACACACACACACACACACACACACACACACACACACACACACAAAGCAGCCATACTGACAAGGAACAGGTCAACATGATGACACTGTTGAATAATTCAGGAAAAAAACTGAGAGTGAAAGAGAGCGAGGTGAACAGAGAGAACTGGTTTAAACCTATAGTAAATAAAACGAAGTGAAAGGAATGCTTCACTATGCAGGCGTACTGTGCATCCCATATTCCATTACAAATCACACACCTTGTCAACAAGCTGTGAAGCGTCATGAGAATGTTTTATTCAGGGGCTGCTACAAAAGGTTAAGACCCATTAATCCATGACTGATTATTTCCGCCAGCATGAGGAAGACCTTTTGTATTTTATGCACTTTCTTTGGGTTTTACTGCAACACAGGGAAGCAAACATTTTCAGTGCCTCTTCATCTCACCATTCAGTTAAT
The DNA here is from genome assembly GCA_016586285.1 of Arothron firmamentum. NCBI lineage: Eukaryota > Metazoa > Chordata > Actinopteri > Tetraodontiformes > Tetraodontidae > Arothron > Arothron firmamentum. Next base: position 160,009 of record BJFM01000945.1, read on the forward strand.
GTGGGTGGTTTAAGGGGAGCAGTAAGCAAGCAGTGTCTGTTTTTAAAAAAAGGAAAAAAACAAAAAAAAAGTAAAACCCTTGACAAGGAATTGGTTTCACGCATGGATGCAGCCTTTAAGACAAAAGCACCTCGGGCTATAATTACAGTGTCAAGCATACCTTGCCAAGTGTCTGAAGATTGCCCAATATTTAGCTTTAATTAAATCAAACCAGAAATGTAATTTCTCCAGAGTGAATTTAGCACCGAGTGGCTTCCCAGAAACACACAACATGGCTGACTAATGCATTTCTTTTGTCCCTGTCACACTGCCGCCTGTTATGACCTCAGGCCCCGAAAGTCCTGAAAAAAAAAAGTACTTCCCTCCCTTCATGCAAGGAAAAACAAAAATACCATATCAGGCTATGTGTGAAAATTGTCCGGAACAATTCTAAGGAGGGATGAACAGTGCCGCTTTGTCATTTACGAAGGCAGTATAATGTGTTGACATGCTGAGGTAAGAACAATAAAGGTTTAATAGTGCTAACATACTACAGCGCAATCTACTTTCAACATTCAAATATGAAGACAGGGATGAAGTTTTGTGCACACTCCCTTACATCCATCCGAATGATCAGACTTGTTAGAGCGCATCAATAGGGAGGAGAAATTGGTTCAAGCTTTTCAGTAATTGGTGCAAGTGAGACCATGGTGTTTCTCTGCCAAAGGCCCGGGAATTTAAAACAACTTCTGTCTGTTTGGATTGCAGTACACAGCACGTGCATGCTCAAATGTCAACATGAAATTAATACCAGCATTAATATTTCCAAGGCAAACTCGCGGCCTCAGTGTTTTAAGTTTTTGAGTGAGGTCTGCACTCAAGTTCATCTAAGTGTGGGCTGTGTGCTCAGCACCTGGCACACACACGTGCACGTACACACGCACATTGTGAATTTGTGAAATATGAGTGTACATGAATATTATGAAAGTCTTTGAACCTACTGATCAGCAAAGAGTGCCGCAGAGCACAGGGGCTGTGGGGTGTAATTGATTGTAAAACAGTTTAAAAAGTGCTTGAAGTGCAAAAAAAAAAAGCTGCATTCTGTTGAGCGCTAAGGGATGTAATTACTGCGCTGATGTGAGGAGGGATTTGACTCTACGGATTCCTTCAAACTGCCGAACGGTGTGTGTACACACTGCGGCACCTTTGCAGGAAATAGCAAAAGCAAAGTCAAAGAGAGTAAAAGTGCAGCTGCATGAGATGTTGATTTATGTGGATGGATGTTCTGGAGGAAAGAGTGGTAAGGGAAGAAGAGTGGGAAGCATGTATCACACATCGGATCAGGCATCAGATAACTAATTCAAGCCGGATTAACACTTGAACCTTTAGGATGATAAAACAAAAATCCTCAAAATGCATTAGCAGTCCTTTCGTAGCTTGGAAATATGATAGGAAAAGTGGTATCTATACAGTAGGAGATGAAAATAATCACTCTCAGAGTAGAACCAGACTGTCTCCGTGTGCTTAATCCGACATCACCTCAGGAACATGAAGCCTAAAATAAAATCAGCACAGTCCAATAAGCCTCTCTTTTTACTATCAGAAAAAAAGTCCCTTGTTTTCGTCTTGATGTTCCTTTCAGGAGTCTATAAGAGGGAATACAGAAAAACTAATGCAAGAAAAAGAGAAATCAAAAAAGAAATATAAAGCCTCAAAACCTGATCAAACCTGATTTTTTTTTTTTTTTTTTGGCCACGGCAGTTGCCTGGTGACGCTTCATAGACCGTGCTGACCTTCCACAATTTACAGCCGTCAATCTAAATGGGAGCCCCTTATCTCATCTCCTCTCCCGCTCACACCTCCTTTGTAGATGTGCACATCTTTTTATTCTAAATCCAGTCATTATTGTTCCTCTCCACTGGCCAGCAGGAAAAGCCCTGCTGAAGTTGGAGAGTTAATTGAGCGTGTCTCCCTCACTGCTGGCTCTGAGGGTCTTACTGGCTGCTTCCACTGCCTGGCTGCTTGCCTCTGCTGGCTGGCCCTCTCCCTGCTCCATGTATTTGCCTGGATTGCCAATGCGAGGCCTGACTGAGAATGTCTTGTCTGCCGGACTTCACTTGCGCATTCATGCCTTGGCCGCGGCAGCATCTGCTCATTACAGAGAGAGAAGTGTCAGAACCACAGAAAGCAGACGGCTAAGACTCCTCTAATGTAATCTGGACATGGAACTTTTTCCTCCTTAATGATATGATAGCCAGACTTTATCTGAACTGGTGCCCTTTCAGGCCTAACAGTTTGAAGTAACAGGAGCACAAAGCTGCCTGATTCACAGATAGAACTTGGAGGAAACTGCTTTAATGTGCAAGTCTTTTGTGCTTTCATGATGAAAACTGATATTATCTGGTCAGGTCCGACAATTAAACACACACGCTGAGGGTTTGATACATCTCGCAGAGATTTAAAGCTTAATCTAAAATGTTTTTCCCTCCTCTGGGAGGTGAAGGTGAAGCCAGTTATCTGCCATTATTTGGTTTAAAACATTCCCAGCAGTATCCAACATCTCTGCCTATTTGATTCACTTTGAGCATGTCTTTCTCCTGCACGCATTCATCCTCCCTAAACTCCTGAGTTGGAGTGGTTCGCCTCAGGCAGAGGAAGCAATAATGTGAACCCTGGAGAGCTATTCAGACTGAAGAGGAGTGTGGAGAGGAGCCTCCTCCACTGTTCTCCTCCAGCGAGCCGTTTGGGAGGCTAAACGGCGCCGATATCCCTTATTAAACCATCTGGCTGATGCTAATTAGATTATCAGAGATAAAGAGAAGGAGTTTTCTTTGTACATTTTAATGAGATAATGTGTCAGGCAATTGCGGGCAGAAGCGTTATTTTCCAAGTGCAAAGACTTTTTCAGGTGAAAGTGGACAAAAATGAACAGATGTAGGGGAGTGATTAATAGTGCTTATCTGGAAATATCGTGCCAACACAAGAGAAAAAAGAAGATTAGGGAGTCTTTTAGTGGCTTTTTTATGTCACAAGCTTTACAAAAGGCCTTTCAAAGACAGTCTGGCTTTGTTGGATCTGACCACTATCTTAACATATCGCATCATTGTTTCAGGAGAAAAAAAATCATGAACATTTGCAGATCCAAATGTTCCTGAGGTTGTTCAAGCAGGCCAAAGATAGTCATGGAAGCTCTTGCCTAATGAGAACGAGGGGGGACTATTGATTAGGCTTGTCACAAGAGAAGAACATAAAAGTACACATTCAATAAGGGACTTCATATCGTGTCCAGCTAGTGTAAAGGTTAAGTGCTGGAGAATATTGCCAGGATCGATAATTGTCTGCAACTTCACGTATGGTCCACCATCACCGCTCATCCCCTGCTGCTGCTGCTCAGCCATCACAAGACTGCCTGGAGTCACATATGAAAGGCCACACGAGGCTTATGGGACTCTGTAGCTTCTGTTTGACAGACCTATTTAAAATAAACATAAATTGTACATGCGGCGCCTGTTTACTGTATGCCATTAACACTCTGAGGGAGCCCGAGTGACGATTACTTAATAGCAAGTCGTCAATGTATTGTAACACTTAAGACTGGAGCTTATGAGGATTTAATAGCACACATACGTAACAACTGTGCATTCTCCTTGACAATAAATAAACTCAATTTCCATATGATAATGAAAGGAGCGAGGCTCCTTAAGCAAGACAAATGGAGGGTTTGCGGAACCGAATAACAACATTAACTGGCTAATTAAACAACAATGGAAGATGCAGCCGAGTCGTTGTAATTATGCAATGTGCTTTAATAAAAAAAAAGGTTAATGGTGCAGAAGGAATAAAACCTCAGACTATCTGTATGCCAGAACCTGGAATATCTCCCAACAGCTTCACCCTTTTATCTGCCTTCCTTCCACGACAAAGTGGAGTTTCCAGGACTGTATTGTCTTCTTGCTAATGGCAACTCTGTGCACTTCACAGATGAATGCGTGATGAAATGGAGGGAGCAGCAGTATTATGTGGCCTAGAGCATTGCTGGGGTGATTGCAGAGCCAACTTTAACTTTAAAAAAAAATGAAATAATGGCTTTGCCATTGATATAACATAAATAACTGAAAGAAAAATCAGGCATTTCACATTCATTAGGTTTACAGGACACAAAAAAGACAAATAATATTGGCCCATGATACAGTTATCAAAAAAACTAACTACTAACTAAATAGTTAAAAACAAATAAATGTATTAATCTGGCTAAAGTTGGACTTTAAAAATTGTCTGCTGCCATGCCAGTTTACTTCTGGGTTGTTGACCTGCTAGCTCTCTATTAACTCTTGTTGTGGTCTGTGAAGTCGTAGGTCAATTGGAAAAGAACAATTTCCAAATTAAAACATTTCAGCAGTAGTTCTGCAGAACGAACTGACAGAGTGAATAAGTACTAAAATAAAAAGAATGAGTTGTTTTAATCCAAAAAGTGTTAAAAATAATATTCACTTTAACCAACAACAGTTAAAGCCTTTTTGTCTTGGACCTTTACCCCGGTATTTTTAATTTTTTGCAGTTGTTTTGTGAGGTAGAAGTCTTTTGGGAAGGTTTAAAAGTGACAAAAACATCAGAGAGTGAACTAAAAATAAACACCTGCTTTGCTCTTCTCTGAGTTCCAAGGCCTTCATAAAAATGGGTGTGGAAAAAAAGTTGTTTTTTTTCCCCTTTTTTTCCAGATCACAAAAGACTGTTTTCTACATTGCGGACCATATGTCCTTTAGACATGCTCGTGAATGTGGTTTTATTAGGGCAAGAGGCTGCCTTTCCAACTGCTGGGTTATGTGCCCACCATGAACCCGTTTCCCAGAAAGAACCTGGGGAATGCTGGGAATGACTCTCAGGTGTGTGTTGCTGATAGAAAAGACAGATGTAATAAGGCCAAGCAAGGATAGTGACGAAAAGAGGTCAGCACCAGTCAGAGGGGCTGACCACATGGCAAAATATTAGAAAAATAAATGTAGTTGCAAGAAATAAGATCAATTAGATCGCTTGATTATTGGTTGTAGAATAATTAAGCTGTCACACAAGCAAATTGATGTAAAAAAAAAAAAAGGGGGGGGGTTTATTGACGTGTACGAGAAACATCTTGCTTTGTAAGGTTGTTACAGATGTTTGCCTCTGCAGTCATGCTGAGGCAGCCTGCCTTTTTATTATTGCAGCAATATGCTGCAGAGGACAGATTTGAGAAACTGTAACGAGCAATTATACAATTCTTTGATTGAACATATTGTACAAGTTTTAATTATTCACTAAACAAAGTGACATGAAAGTCCATTAGCGTCGCTCGCACCTAAACAAGAAATTACTCCCAGCAAAAGAATAATGTTTTATTTGTGGTGGTGTTTTAAAAATGAATGATACAAAATATTTATCTTTATTTTTCAAAGGCTTGTGATGCAAATCTCCAATGATGAGCTCTAAATGGATGGCATCTTTTCAAAAATGTATGCACTGCACAAAGCCTTCTCCCAGCATGCCGTTTGAGAGGCTTTTTTCATGAATTTCTCATGAAATGTGGTTTGACAAATACGAAAACATAAATACTGAAAGCATTTACAGCGTTTCACTTTATGAGTTGACACATTTAATATGCTGATTAAAAGCCTACAGTTCTAAATTACAGTGCGTGACTGCGGTGGTGTGTATGTGCTTGTGTGAGTCTTGGGCACTTAACATGCTTTCTGCTGAGAGAGAGGAGCACACTTAGAAAACTGGTACCTCAAGGCTCCATAAACACTCTTGCATTTCACAGATAAGATGCTGCCATGCACATTGTCTGGTTTCAAAACACACACTCATTGGATTTGTCAAAAGCCTCGTGTTTTATTAGAATGGAAGTGCATTAAGCTTGAATGCAGACGCCTGAGACGTCAGAACACAACAGCGGAGTTGAGCATGCAGCCATGCACACAGCGTCAACACGGTCACAAAAAGGCAGGAGAAGATTACCATTTAAATACTTCGAAATAACCACGGGCTTGATTCTTAAAAATTCTAACAAAGCCACCAGACAAGTGTTGAAAGAACGCACTGATAAGCAAATTTGCAGTGATGTTCTTTTGTGTTTGTGATAGAATGAGTCACAGTGCAAAGCTCCACTACGACTATTTGACAGAAAAATAGAGAACAAAAGATGCTAACGGATACCCTGAGCTGCAGATGACATTTCAGACGAGGAAAAAATATATATAACAGAATTAGATTTAATAGAGCACATCTCGAGTCGTATTGAATTCTCACTCCCCCTCATTCTTTTGTGGGTAACACACCTCACTGCAGGGAATTCCGCTTTTTACTTTTGACTCTTTTAATATTCAGTGTTTGACAAAAAAGAAACCTTGGGAAAAAAAAGCAGCCCACCTCTTTGCTCAGAAGGAAAATGGGTAGATTGTCAGAGAAGAAAAACGGTAAATAGCACTACAACTAGTGTGATTGAACCTTGTTGTGTGAAGATCAGAGTCCCCAAATCACACCTGACAATTCAAACACCAAAAATCTCTCTCACACACACACTCACATGGTCTCTCTCTCCTTATTTCTCATACACACACACACACACACACACACACACACACACACA
>BJFM01000948.1:1072-23362 GCA_016586285.1 Arothron firmamentum
TTACACAGTACTTAATGTTCAGTTTAGAAGTATTTGCAGTTCTCCATACGCTTCAGTTCATGCACAGGATTAATCAGACTGCTTTGGACCCGTATCGAGCAGTGAATCACCGTCGGGCCTCCGGCCCTGACCCCCAGGGTCATGCTTTTATAGGCGACCACTTCATCACAGAACAATCTGCTGAACGACTGCGAACAAAAGACACGCAGCCTCCCCTGCTGACCTTGCCCCGCGATCCGTGGAGAGAGGTTGAAGCGTAAAATAAACAACAAACAATAAAAAAAGCCAAGATTTACATGCAGAGCCTTTATTATCGTATAATTAAATGGAGAGAATGCTTTTCTGAACAGAGTCAGTAATTTAGGCCTTTAAATTGCTTCAAACTGATGTCTTTTTATTTTTATTATTAGAAGTCTGTTATTGTTGATATTTTCACCCAGTAATGCAACATTTTTGTCCTTTCAAATGACAGTTTTTGCTTTAGAATCAAATGAAATAATATTTCCAGAAATTATGTTCTTTGGAATATATTTTTTTTCTTCTTTTTGTGCATCAACAGATAGAAGGAACCCCATACTGAACACATAGTTCAAGCCCAGGGGGTTACTGGAGAGAATAAAAGCCACATATTACAAAATAATATTATTTCAGTAGGAACAACTTGCAATAATGGTGCTGTTTTTCACTTTGTTATTCTTATAATCACTTCGTGACTGGCTTGAGCTGCAGAATGTTTGAGTTCTGTTAGCGCAGACAAGCACAAAGTTTAACCTTGCTGTCCAAAAATGGGCGGCAGATCTGCTTTGTTGCAGTGGTGTTACAGCACGGGTCACATCTGCTGCAGGATAATGACGGGGTAAGCCAAATGGAACATGAAGTATGTGTATTATGTGTGTGTGTGAGTGGTGGGAAGGAAGACCTAATGAGTCTCCTATGGGCTATTATCGCTACCGTAGTCCTGCACCGAGCAATAACAAACACCAGCGTTTCACAGCTCCCTAACAGGACGCCGCTGACGCTGGAAATGCAGGGGATAAAGTGTCCATTTAGGGGAGAAAAACTTCTTTTCAAGTCACGATCTAACAGACGCGACTTGATACCAAGTGCCCTTTGAGGCTTTGATCATTGGACTTGCGACGGCCTCTGTCGCTTAATTCTGTCTGACCAATAAGCCAATCATGTGATCAGTGTCAGAGCATCAGCCGGGATAAACCCCCTTCCAAATGGCACCGTAACCCGAATGGAGTTGAACCCATTAATGAAAACTCTTCTGAAGAGACAAACTATTGTTGTTGTCTACCTGAATATCTCAGGACACTGAATTCAAGGTTCAGTGGTCACAAGACCAGAAGAGACACAGAATCATTCAGATGTAGCCATCGGACTTAATCTATTTAAATTAGATTCACATAACCTGCTCGGGCTGGCTCAGGGTGCATGTGATTTATGTAAAATATCATTAGAAATTTTTTTTAATCAGTTTAATTCAATTTTATCTGCCTCCATTCAGGATTTGTTCTGCCTAGGAAAGATTTAGGCAATTCAAACTATATTATATGAGGAAAATTTAGAATTTCCCGTGAATCTGGGTTTATTTTTGTTGGGGGGAAAAGAAAACCACTGAACTTTTTAAAAATGTTAGTGTTAGTGATTATAAAATCTGCTGTTATTAAAGCTGTTGTGGACACAACCCACACAACTTGCCAGAATCAATCCGAATAGATGAGAGAATAATGGCAGAATTGAGGTGTAGTCAGCGCACGTCACACCTCAAAAGAATAATAGACCCACTGGATACGCACGCCTCGGGACATGGCCGCGCAATCCGAGGCATCCAGGGAGAGAGAGAGAGAGAGAGAGAGAGAGAGAGAGAGAGAGAGAGAGAGAGAGAGAGAGAGAGAGAGAGAGAGAGAGAGAGAGAGAGAGAGAGAGAGAGAGAGACTAATCCTAGGCTCACAGAGGTCCTGGCATGCTGCAACATTCTGACTCAGCTATTACATCTTTATTCTCTCAGTGTTGTCTGGATGAGAAAACAAGTGGTCATAAATTCTTGATTTTAGAGAAAAAAAAAAATCTTCCTCCTAATTCTTTATTACTGAAGGGCAACTTCTGAGCGGGCGTATTCCGTGCGCTCGGGACGCGCGGCATGAAGGTGGAGGACCACAGCGGTGCGAAGTGCCCTGGAGTAGTTGGCGGTGTCTCGGTGACATACGACGGGATGTGAGCAGAACATTTAGATATGGCACCGCATCTCTCCCGGATCACTGAGGGATGGCAGCTTTTCACCACCGCTTCCATCATCATCCAAGCGCGGAGCTGCGTCGGCTCTTCCACCGCGTCACCATCGCGTCCTCTCTGAGCATCCTCTGCTTCTCTTTGGTTTACTTCCTCACCGGATTCTACGAGTCTCAGCTGACCGAAAGCTCTGGCATCAGGCAAACCGAGTTCCTCTTGTCGGGGTCTGCGAGGCTGAACCAGAGGAACGCCAGCTTGGCCAAAGACGATACCAACACCGGCACGTACGGCGGGCACGCCGGCCTAGAGGCGAACATCTCTGCCAAAGAACTGACGGCAACGCGGAGGTTACCGCAGGCTCTGATCATAGGGGTTAAAAAAGGAGGCACCAGGGCGCTGCTGGAGTTTCTGCGGCTCCACCCGGACATTCGCGCCTTGGGCTCCGAGCCACACTTCTTCGACCGGCATTACGCACGGGGACTGGAATGGTACAGGTATGCGCACGTTCCACAAAATCAGCCAAGTAACTGGATCCAAAAACAAGGCCATATGTAATCAGTTTAAATGTCGAATAAACGTCTTAAAAATGTCTCATTTTTATAATTTGAGAAATATTTCCCAGTTTCCCCGTTTTCACCCATTTGGCACCACCCCCAATGCAACTAATTAAACTATTCAAAATATATTATTATTTGGATATCATTGTTTATGCATATCACATTATTACCTTTTAAAGATAACATTTCATTGAAAATATAGTTTACCACTTCGACATGTTATTTTAAACTCTTAAGAAATGTGTTTTTTTTTTTGTATTTTGGAAACTTTGGATAGTTTTGTCTATCCTGGGGGGAAATCCATGTCCACAGCAATTCTACAGAGCTTTAGGTGACAGTCATAGAGATATTGCCATCTGGCTACACCAATCTGTCTGGCAATGTGTCCATGCTTGTGTCTGCAGTGTGTGATTTTATGCGTGTGTGTACAGTAGGCCGAGGGAGAGAGAAAGATAGAGGATGAGTTGTCGTAGCGCAGCCGCGTAATCATCTCCGGAGCTGGGGCCAGATGTTACTGTTGTCATGTGGCTTTGTTCTCAGCCTGTTCCGTGAAAACTTTTGGGATACTCTGAAAGCAGGCACAAGTGAGGACAGGGAGGAGCAGCTGTGGAGACGCTCACACTGCCTGGTGGATGTTCTGACAGGTCATAGCAGAGGTTTTCATCAGAGGGGAATCCAGCATTTATCTGGCACCTGTGGGCCTTTAAATCTACACGAATATGACAGATTTGAAACGCATCCAAATCTGGACTACATGCCGTGGTGTTAACCAGCTTACAGTATATTACAGGGGCTCAGTAGTGACTTTGACTGAGCTGAAGCTCTTTGGCGTGTCAGCAGCAGTTTAACCAGAGATGGAGTGGAATGACGGGTCCGCACACGGGTTTATCCACAGTATCCACTGCAACACCTGCAGGAGCCCGAGTCTCATCCTGAGCAACATCTGCCGCACAGCTTCTCCAAATCAAAGCTATTATATCACACCGGGTTTGTGTCATAGCAATAATATCGTATATAACGGGTATTTTTCTTTCACTAGAGTTTCCAAAATGTAACCAGTGAGCTGATTTTAACCACTTTAATCTGCCTGTTATATATGATAACAAGCCAGCAAATAGTCTGTGTAGGCTCTCATTCCACCAGATCGCTGTTATCCAAAGCTTGATCTCTGTGATCGACTGGACCTGGTTAGGTTCTTGAGAATGTTTCACGTCTTAGTCTTAGCTTCTTTAATTCTGAACTAGCTATAGCCGAAGCTCAAAGACCTCGCCAACGACCCTGCTAACGAATCTCATCTGACATCCCAGATTGTTTTCATGCTATTGGTCCACATGGGCTATATCTTACAGTCAAAGTTCACGGATTGGTCAATGCTGCACTCTGCAGGGGCAGTTTTTAATGTATGATTACATCAAAATGCTTCCTGCTATCATTGTTTGGCTAGTTTTTTGCAACAGGTCTGACAGCTCACAAAACACCCTCAACGTGTTCACATTGTGTTCACCCTCAAACAGTCCCTTAAAGTTGTAAGGACCAGCCAAAATGAAATCACTTCCCAAAAATATCCTCACTTTGCTGAACATTTTGGTGCTCAATTGGTAGCAAGTATGAGAAAACACACACACACACACACACACACACACACACACACACACACACACACACACACACACACACACACACACACACACACACACACACACACCCATTACACCCTGTGCACATACAGTAAATGTTGAGGAAGTGTGTAAATATACAATGCATTTTCACAAGCCATGATGTCCAGCATTCGTGTGTGTATGTGTGTGTGTGTGTGTGTGTATGTGTGTGTGTGCGTGTGTGTGTGTGCGTGTGTGTGTGTGTGCTGATGTAACTGTGACACTAGATTGTCAGGTCTTTCCCCTGGGCCAGATGGGGCTCGAGACACTTGACATCCCTGTCAGCCGTGTCAACTGACCCCTGGCTTCAGATCACAATAGCTTGGAAATTAATGATGTGTTCCCTGCACTTTATAACAGGCAGCCTCAACACAGTGATAGAGCGAACATGTTGGTTCTGGTTAAAAGTTAAAATATCAACTTTTATATAAGGATTGTAGGTTTTGACAACATTATGAACATTTATAGAGAAGCTAAAATTATTATTCTAAACACTTAAATGTTGCTAAATGTTTCACATTTATTCTATATAACATATAAAAATGGTTTTAAACAGATCACAAGGTGTGCCCCTGCAAATGTTTTTGGAATTTCATGCCTGCACTGTTGAGGAATAGTACATAAACACATCTCCATGCAGCTTACTGTACATATCATCTTTCCACCCTGTACTAAGAAATCTATCCTCTTTTTAATGGCTCTCCCCTGAAATTTGATTTGATGCTGTCTGACCTCTGCAAATGGACTGGAAATGAACAGCGCTAGCGTAAGCTTATTCAGGACAGAATGAACTCCGAGCAAAATCTTTATCCAACATTGCTGCGGTTATAATTGAAGTGAATCGCAATCCATGACATTAAGCCATTTTTTGCACCACAATCATCAAATGCTTTTAGATCCTCATACTAGTTTATGCATTTTTTTTAATTTTTTTTGTTATCAGTGATACAGGGAAGAGTAGCCACTGCGGTTGTTGTTCTCTGCTGTAGTCTTAATTTCTAGTGCTGTTATAGTACATGCTGACTATATGTTTACAGTCTAAAATCTTCAGCATGAACTGCAAAACTTTTAGCCTCTAGAGTTCCAGCTTGTAACACATTTTATTCTTTTCACGCTCTTGTCCCTCAATGGAAATTTGGTCCCTGCCTTTCCTTTTGGGGACAGTTTTGAGTGTGACAATATATGTATATAAGGTAAAATTGTGTTCATTTTTCTTCATGACTATGGACACGCAGGGTTCCTCCCTCTGTCCATCACTGCCCCACATCAAAGATAAATTCAATTCCAAGAACTACTCAAAGACAAATTGTGAGAAGAACTGCAGCAAAGATGTCTGGAAATTAGATTACATCATTTGATTCATAATGCAGTTTTGAATCTGATTAGGAATTTCCATTTAAGGCTATTGTGTTTTTGAACAGATGTTAGCTTTAATTTCATTTGTTACATTTTCATTCGTTTTGCATTTGGAGGCTGCTTCCTCCAAATGTCTGTATGAGTCTTGTGCTTTAATATCTTCACAGACTGTGAGTGCCTGGAAATTGGGATTCATTTTTACTTTGTGCACTTGTTTTCAAATGCTGAAACTAGAAAGTTCTTCTTCTAACTTTGCTCAGTGTTTCACTATGGGAAATCTGCCTTTGGATGTGACCAACTAGCTACAAAGACATCACATCTGGCTGCCTTGGTGTGCTTAATTAAGGCTTAATTAGGGTTTATTAGGTTAATTAGGGTAACTGCTAGTTTGTACTAGTTTCTACTTGTAGTTAAGGCTAACATGTCAAGGTGCGCTGAATTGGTGCTAGTTGGGCAACATTAGGTTATTACTTAGACTGATTACCTGAGTTAAGCTAATAGCTAGGTTTTAGCCTTTAGTTTGGATGAAAGCTAATGTTGTGACGAGTCTAGCCTTATAACCTTTCATGGCCTATCTCCCCCCTTTTAGCAAGCATGTCTATGGCTGTCACTGCCGCTGGGGCTGGAGGCATCCCACCCGTGTCCCACGACCTGCAGCGTGTCAATCTCAGGCAGGGATCCTTGCCCGATGTGCTTAACATGCATGGGCCCTAAACACGCTCAGGCTTCGCTAGCTGACACCACTATCATGTCCTCACTGTGCTTCCATGCCAGAGAAAGTCTGGAAAGGACATGCTAACTCTGATGATCAGAGAGCGACGCTAACTCTGACCTCCTAACCGTTGTTCCAACAATGGACAGCGACTTATATGAGGTGTGCAAACGTGCTGCAGCCAAGCTGGGATTCCCATGGCCACCAGCCCAGGGTGTTGAGGGAACAGAACAGGACCTGTGTGATGGTAAGTGGCTCTTACCAGCCTCCAAATAAACAGCGTTTACCAGCAGTGCCTGCCTATCTGAAGGAGATGAGTCACTACTGGCCTAGTTTTACCCAACTGACCCCTCCTTGCAAGGCATGCAATGAAACCTGCTTAGAATGAGTACGGAGGGGTGAGTTGGGAGTGATACTAAAAGGGGGTGGGGGGGTGGGGGGGGGGTACCTCACTCTGTTATCAAGCAACCAGGGATTACGCAAGTAAGACTAAATTACGATGACTCATAAAGTGTTGTTATATCCTTCAGATCTATGGCTTAAAAATGAAAGAAAGAATCAGATTAAGACATCCCGAAGGGCAAAAAGTAAATGACGGGTGATTGAATCAACAGTGCAGTTGTGCGCAGTGCTTTTTTTTTTTTTTTCACGGACCTTATCAACGTTATCAGTCTTTCGCTGAGGAAGCTCATTGAATAACGTAGCATTTAGCCTCAGCAGTTACAGAGATCAGCGCCGCACTAATGGTGTTCAGGGGAGAGACTGGAAAAAAGAACACGGTGATGAGGCCCGGAGATGGACTGGAAGTTTCCTCCCGACTGTGTTGTCGGTGGGGGGGGGGATCGATAGCTTTATCTCGATCTTAGCTGACCTTGGTTTGACTTCGGCATTAGAGCGGATAGCGCTGGTCAGATCGGCTTCTTTTACAATTAGCAGGAAGCTTTATCCCACACTGGCATCATCTCCCTCCGCCCAAGCCCACAGGGGTCACGTTACACAGTTTCTCTTTCGCAGATCTGAGGAATCCATTAAAACCGCCCGGCTGGAAAATCGCGTCTCCCTCGTGATGGTTTCCTGCTGAAAGATGACATGTCAGGAAGAGGGTTTAAAAGGGGGGCGGGGGTGTATCAAATAAAGATAAGGCCGGAGTGAGCTGGAGGTTAAAGGGTGAATTCAATGTTGCCACAATCTCACATCTCCTCTGACCTTTGGTTCAACCTCGGTTGTGTGTGTGTGTGTGTGTGTGTGTGTGTGTGTGTGTGTGTGTGTGCGCGCGCGCGCGCTGTCATCAGAGCGGGGTCTAGTCTGTGCGTAGGCCTGTTCATTTCGGGTCAGACAGAGGAGATAGTTGTATTATATTTTCGCGTCATTTTGAGGTTTATCAATAAATGATCAACACTGAGTTACTGGAAAGGCCCAATCTGATCGATATCTGCTGCTCCTCAGCACTTCTGAGAAGCTGCAACACTCATCTTTTATTTAACTGAAACTAAGTTTTCTTTCTTTTTCTTTTTTTTTTTTTAAAGAAAATGATACACTTGAGCCGGTGTAATGATTTTGCTCCCTCAAGCCGGCAGTTTGAAAAGCTCTGATGCAGACTTAATGACAGCATTCTGGTTTTTTTCAGCATTTCTAAACTGGTGATTAGATGATGCACGTAGTTTTTGCAGTTAGTTAACCGGCAGAACCTGACACGAGCTTATTTTGGTCAGATTTGTTTCGTTTAATTCCTCTTTTTTCTGTTTCTCCTGAGTCAATCCGTCTTTTTTTCCAAGGCCGTCACAAATGTTTTTGCAGAATAATCAAATATCCTTTTAAACTTTCGTCTCTGGACTTCTGGAGAGATGGACTGACAGGAAGGGAGGACTGTGTTGTTCCTTCCTCCCAGGGTCAGCTGCTGGGATTCATTTGCAGTTCCTAATGAAGTCGTTGGGGGAGGCTTTCCACGTCATAGCCACACATCCATGGCTTTGTGCTGCCGTGACACAGCACATGGGGCTACTTGTGTTTTTGCGTTTGTACAAAAGGAATATAATTGCCATGCAAATCACGGCAGAACGGCTGCCAACAGCGTTTCATGTTCGCAGGGCTTCAGCGGGTGCGACTTTGCGACAACGGGCAGATTTTCAGAGCGACCGGATTTGATTGCGGGACTTTATTGAGCTTTGAGCTCGCGCTTTACCCTCGTGCCAAAGCCGTTTAATGTGTTTGTTTGTTTTTTTTACACATGGTTCTGCTCTGTGGGTGCAGGTGTGTTTGGCCCAGCCCCTGTACTAAACTGGAGGTGATCACCATAAGGCCCAGACTGGTGGGGGTGATTTGGTCCTCATTAAAGCTTTCCCCTGGGGATGGCAGTGTGGAGGTAGGGAGGAATCTGAGGGCCCCTCTATGATGGATGTCTCTGGGAAGTGGACAGGGCACAGCCACAATGGACCGAGCCCTTAATGCTCCCCCTATTGAGGAAATGGATGAGTGGCCCCTAATAATACACAGAAAAACACACTCATGCATTCATACAGACAAATACATGCGCAAGTCATATAAGCGCCCAAGAGTGCATAACTGAGTGTTAATTCTGAGCTTTTCGATTGGCTGTTGTTTCCTGTTGGATCAAACATCAAAGGTAAACAAAGCAGATTTCTTTTTTTTTTTTTTTTTTACATCCTTTTTAGTCGACGCTGAGTGCATATTTCTGTGTAATTAACATATAACACACACATCACACGATGCAGCGTGGTGCTGATGGGGCTCCGGAGGCTCCCCAAACTCCAGCTGCCACTCCTGGGCCCAGCTGAGGCCCAGTGCTGGAGTCCTCACCTTCCTTCTTCACACACACACACACACACACACACACACACACACACACACACACACACACACACACACACACACACACACACACACACACACACACACACACACACACACGCCCTGAGCATCACTTGCTGCTGCTCACCATCCAAAACCCACCTTTGCATGTTTACCCAAAGCCCCCGCAGGATCAATAGCCAGCGGCCTTGGCCCCAGCTTCTAATTCACCCGGGAATCCTGCTGAAAAATTGGGAAGCAGATGACAAAAGAGGTTCTTTTAAGGCAAACAGAGGCTTATAATAAGCTGCTGGATGATCCCCGTGTTTATCATGCCGGATGTTTGATCTGGCTCTCGGTGAGATAAATGAGCGCCGCAAGCGCGTCGGTGGAACAGGCCCGTAAGGCTGCCGGTCGGTTGGGATGTTTTTTAAATGGTGCTACGTTAAACCTCCACTCCGCTCACATTCTGATGGGAAACGCTGCACTTTTAGCCCGCGCCATTCATTCTTTCTATGAGCAGAGCTGACCAGACCCTGGACGACTCTGAGATGAACCCTGGAAACTCAAACTCCTGAGTAGGAATTTAGACATTTCAGCATTAAGCAAATCTCTGAAGATGTGATGTAAAAATTAAGATGAAGCAATGGTTTTGTCATCGTAGGTATTTGTTTTATGGAACAAAGTACTGTATTTATAGTATCAACTTTCATGTGCTTAATTTCTACATTTATTATCAGTAATTTCAGCATTTAAATGGTAGTTAGTATGGTATGTTCCAGCGCTCAAATTACAACAAAAATGGTTGTAATTTGAGAGCATTTTTTGGTAGAACATGCCAAAGGTCAGCTTTTATTCAGCAAAACTCAATATTTCATAGTTCACTCACGATCTGAGGCTGAATTCAAGTCCCCATCTTTGCTTAACACGTAGGTGCGCTGTTGTCCATTTGGGTTAAAGCTTGGGCTGAAAGAAGAGCTCACCCCTGGTTGGGTCTTCCAGGGGGTTCCCAGGATCGCCACACTGATGTCTGCTGACTGTTTCTCACTCAGTGAAAATGGTGCATAAGAAGTAGGTATGTCAGCCCAGACCTGCCTGTCTGTGGTGCCCCTGCAGGTCGTGTAGCAGCAGCACATCTATAATAGATCCTGGCTTCTGATGGTGCTCTCTGAGGGCTCTAATTAGTTCTTTGTAGTGAGGTAATGGTACCGGCCCATCCAAAACGGACTGTTAATGGCACCCACCCCTTTCATTTCAAAATACTCTAGCAAAGGCTTGAATATGCAGTCTCTCTCCCTCTCTCCCTCTCTCTCTCTCTCTCTCCCTCTCTCTCACACACAAACGCACACAAGCACACACACACACACACACACACACACACACACACACACACACACACACACACACACACACACACACACACAGACTGTGTGGCACCTGCTCAGGGTATTGGAGTTAAAAGGGAAGTCTTTAGGCTAAAGTGCTAGTAAGCTCTGCCTCGCACTGATCAGATCAAATTAAATCGTGTGTGTGTGTGTGTGTGTGTGTGTGTGTGTGTGTGTGTGTGTGTGTGTGTGTGTATCAGATTTATGAAAGCGAGGCAGGCTGAGGGGGTGGGGGTTGGGGGAGGTACATTGACAGAAGCTCATGTTACAAGCTGATGTGAGACCTGAGCCAACAGTGATCAGAGAATCCTGTCCTCACCGTTGTCAGCGTGTCTCTTCTGGACCGTCCCGCTTTTAAAGTGCCTTCACCGCCCAGGAACATTGGTATTGACGCTTTAATAGGGGACGACGTGGAAAAGGATAATGCAAAACAAACAGATGACAAAACAGATCAGGCTGAAGACTCGCGGGCGGATCCAGAGCCGCGCGTGCGCGAGTGCCTTCGAGCAGACGCTCAGGTGCGAGGCAGGTGTTTGTGGCAGATGTCCCAGAGAGTTCCCCCAGCCGGTCCTGTGGGGCCCTCTGGAGTCATTTATCTCTAAATGAGTCCCATCTGCCGAGTCTCTGCTGCGGAGGTGCAGAGGTGAACAGAACCAGACAACCAGAATGGCTGTGAGGCTGCTGCGCTGTGTGTCTGCATCACGGGGGATCTGCACGGTCTAGTGTAGAGAGGGGAGAACATCAATGCAAGTCTGCCATTTTAAACTCATGTATGTTTGAATTCTGATTGCTTGTCTTGAATTCTGATTGTTTGTCTTGAATTCTGATTGTTTTGTCTTGAATTCTGATTGTTTTGTCTTGAATTCTGATTGTTTTGTCTTGCCCTTGAGCTATGGCTGAATCGACTTTTGTTTACCTCCATCTGGCAATATTGTGAATTTAGTTATATTTTCAAGATGGGAATTATAGTAACGTAATTAAAGGATGGTGTCTTCATGACAAAAGCATAAAATATTTATAGATCTATATGAAAGTGATTAGGTGAACACATTTTAGACACTTCCTCCTTATTGTCTTTTCCTTTTTCTTATAGAAAAAGTTCATTCTACATTTTTCTAACACATCATGACGCGAGTAGGCATGAAATGTGTGTGTTCCTCTGCTGCAGGGGTTTGATGCCCAAAGCGCTGGATGGCCAGATTGTGATGGAGAAGACACCTCGCTACTTTGTTACCGTGGAGACGCCGGCACGAGTCCACGCCATGTCGCAGGATGTGAAGCTGATCGTGGTCGTGCGCGATCCCGTCACCAGGGCCATATCGGACTACACGCAGATCATCTCGAAGACCCCGGACATCCCTCCTTTCGAGAGTCTGGCCTTCAAGAATCGGAGCACAGGTACCGGGGCCGCTGCCGCGCGTCGGCCCGTGATGTGAGGGCCTCCCAAACCGCAAGCCTGAGCATTTTTTTTCAACCTCTGAAAGGGCGCTGCAGAACTTGGAACAAACTCAAATAAAACCCCCCCAAAGATGGTTTCTACCATCGCAGCTTGTGGTTTTGTAAAACCAGTGTAAAACATCCCAGTAACTTTTTCCGCCTTTTCTCCTCTCACTTTCTCTCGGGGCCTCTGTTTGTCAAAAGTCACTTTAGTTCCCATTCGTGGTGTGAACATAACCAGAATAAACCAGTCCCGGGGGAATTCAGTTGCCAGGGGAGCGCTCCGGGAGGGTTGCTTCTATTACTGTCTTCTTCTCACAGCTCATCGCAAAAGCATCTCCTGACAGCTGAGCGAGAGAAGGAAAAAGAACTTTTCACACTTTTGTTTCGACTGATAAAAATAAAGATCTCTCCCGCTGAAATCTGCCTGTGCCTCGTCTCCAGGTCAGATCGACGCCCTGTGGAGCCCGCTGTGGATCGGCCTGTACGCCCAGCACCTGGAGCGCTGGCTGGCCTGGTTCCCCAAGACTCAGATCCATCTGGTCAGCGGTGAGAGGCTCATCTCTGATCCGTCCGGGGAGCTGGGCAGAGTCCAGGACTTTCTGGGTCTCCAGAGGATCATCACGGACAAGCATTTCTACTTCAACAAGACGAAAGGCTTCCCCTGCCTGAAGAAGCCCGAGGGCAGCAGCAAACCTCACTGCCTGGGGAAGACAAAAGGGAGGACACACGCTTTCATTGACCCCGAGGTGATGCGGAGGCTCAGGGACTTCTACAGGCCACATAACCAACGCTTCTATCAGATGGCGGGCCAGGACTTCGGCTGGCCGTGAGCCCCGGTATGGGGGCTTCTTGCGTAGAGATTTGTCGACTGAAATGTGAAGACTGCTGCAACCTTTTCGTTTGTCAAAGATCTTCTATTAAAGATTTCTTTAGTAAATTTCACTGAGGCATCTCCTTCCATCCTCCGCAGGCCATTTCTGCACAGACCTTCTTCCGCTGTCTCCAACAATGAGAACAAATCTAAACAATGATGCATTATTTCAAATGAACCTGCACAATCAGACTTAGAGGTACACACTCAGAGCTGCTAGCTGACAAAGTATTGTAATAGAAAAAGTGGAGGGTCAATCTTTCTTGTGGCAATTGGTTGGTGGTGGTGGTGGTGGTGGTGGTGGTGGGGGGGGGGGGGTCTGAGCGGTTTTGTACTCTTGAATAATGAATGCGGGCGAATGGCTGTAGGGGGATCGAAGCTTAGGTTAGCATCCGCCTGCAGCTCGACACCTCCTGCACCTCCGGAGAAGAGAAGAGTGGAGGACGACCACCATGAGTCAGATCAATGAGAGGAGGCCAGCCTCTCCATGTTCAGTTCTGTGAACCAGACAGTTTCGCTGTGCTATACTGTGAGAAGGCCCGTTTACAGGCTCATTCTTTTTCAGTTTGCATGTATTTGCACTAGTTTATAATTAAAAATAAAATTATTCTTTTTCGAGTGTTAGTCTTTTCCCCCCATTATTTCGTGTGCTGCGTGCATTAGGACTAATTCAGCATTCACTTCTGGGTTAATGTAGAATTTTTTACACAAAATTAGCTGATATATATTATATATTATAATAAATCTGTAGCTTTTCAAAATCCACAACCCAAAAGAGGCTGTTTTTATTTCCAGTTGTCAGATTTAGAATTTTATTCATGATGATAAAAGTAATAAAACTTTGGTGGTCGAGCTGAACAACACCTCATTAGCATCAAACTGGGAAATACTGCCATCTTATGGACAAAACATCAGATGCAGGTAAAGTCACAGTTGAAAACGAGTTAATTTATTATTATGATCCCCCCCACCCCACCCCTTTAAATAACATTTGGTCATATCTTATATTAACACATTAGATCGCAATAATTGCCAAAATGATAATCACAAAAAGTGACTGAAGAACACTACACAAGAGGGGCCACCGACTCTGACATACACGAAAAGATACAACAATCCACACACCAGCATGTAGGCTGATGCCGCTGGATACAGTAAAATTCTGAATATAAAAAGAAAACATCTCAGTTTGCAATAAAAACACAGATACATTGAGAATATACATTTCCACGAGCACTTGTAAATGACTACAATCAAGATCTGCACGTTTACCAGCAACAATTCTGTGAACACAGAAGAAAAGCACTCAGTTGTCAAGTAAATATTCGGCTGGGAGCTCCACAGGAGGCGTGCTCCCTCCCTCATTGACGTTTGGCAGTTTGCAGAGTCTACAACTACATCATTTCCTCTAAAACAGTTAACAGGGAGAGAAAAAAAACCAAAAAACGTGGCCCTTGTCTTGGGGCAGAGAGCATGCTGTTTGATCAGAGGCATGCTGCTAGAAGTCAAGGCACTCAGCATGACCTTTTGGCATTCTGTACACACACACACACACACACACACACACACACACACACACACACACACACACACACACACACACACACACACACACACACACACACACACACACACACACACTTAGATATCACCTGGATATCAGACAACACCTGATGATGTGAAATGTAACTTAGATGCTAACACTTGGTTTATGTTACAACAGTACGAGTTTTAGTACCACCTCAGTTCCAGGTAACACGTGGTGATGTTCAAAAAAACTGCCCTGTGACCGCGGCTGACCTCCGATCGCTCAGACAGGATTATCATCAACACAACCGGTCCGCGGTGGTTAAAAATGCCCCCTGTGGTGAGGTTAACCCCGCTTTGAATGATCAAAAAGGATCAGCACGTTTTCCTAAGCGCACTTCCTTCTACCTGGCAGTGAACTGAAAGGACCCAAAGTCGTTTTGTGCTACTTTTAAATGGATTAATGAGACAACAGTTAGCTTTATCTGCATCACCACTGACTCTTCAGAGCTGTATTGCTTAAAGTATTAAGTTTTGAACCTGTTAACCCCACTGTAGGATGGTAAAAAGACTCCGGCACTGACTCTAAGACAAGGCTGGAAACTTTGCTAACATCTTTTCTTTTACCGTAATGTGATTCTTTTTGGGGAACGTTTAAGGCTACTGCAAAACCCGTCTCCATTAGAGGCTGTTTGTCATTGTTGAAAAGTTAAAACTCTTTGCAGACTCTATAACATTTCATGTGAATGTGGTTAAAGTTGAGCAATGAGTCTCATATTCGGTTTTATTATTTATTTATTTTTTTTAACTGGTGCCAAAAGCTAGCAGGCAGCACAAATTAGAATGGGATTTAATTCAAAGTTTCTTAATGTTCCTTAAATACGTTAGTTGATGTTTTTTTTTTCTTAAGTCACATAAAAAAGTAACTCTGCTGCATTTGCTTTTACAGGCTCCTGAGCTAAATAGCTAAACATGCTAGCTAGCTAGCTAGCTGAGCATGTGAGATAAACAGCAGTTGAATGACATTTAAGTAAATATGGAATGACGCTATGGACTACCTTTAATTGTGTTATTTTCAATGGTTCTTCAGATTTGAAGGATTTTTAAAGAGCCAAATCAAAATCTCAAAAAAGGTTAATCGTCTGATAAGAGGCAATTTTGACAAGTCAACTCTATCGTTTTTGTTTGAAAACAGTGAAATGTAAAAGGCTTCTAGGTGGAACTACCTGTGTGAAATGTGTCACATGACTCACGAGGCTCAATAGCTTGGTCAGTCTTTGTGTTTTAGATGAAAGCCATGAAATACAAGCCTTTTTGCAGAACCTTCTGAGTAGGTCCCTGATAAAACCAACTTAAAATATGTCCAAAAAAGCTGATCACATTCTATTTTATTTGTATTACAGTGTTTTCTCCTGCTCTCTGCCAGCTTGGCTCCACTTTCCAGGCCTTGCTGCATGTTATTGAGTGGCGTTCACATTGTTTGTGGGGGAGCTTCCTGTGTTATTGTTTGCAGTAACTACAGTATTTTATTGTACCACATCGATGGTGATGATGTCCTGGTGATGCTACATGCTTCCTCCTCTAGCAGTACTCCTCTCCCTGAGGGTCAGGCAAGTCGTTGAGGTCCAGGAAGAGGGAGGAGTTGGAGAGTTTGCGACCGTTGGATGACAGGTCCAGAAGTTCCTCGGCAGTGCTGGGCACAGAACTGATGTACATGTCCCACACCTGCTCGGGAGAGTCCAGCTCCAGCAACTTCTGCTTGATCTTCAGGTTCTTCTCAATATTTCTGCGCTTGTGTTTGAACTCCAGGATGGTTTTGGTGTAGCGGTTGATGGTGGTGACAGAGGAGACCATACAGGCTGTGAAGGAGCTCCAGGCCAAACTACACAAAGAGACACAAGATTTAAAAAACAAAACAAAACACAGTTCAAAATTATTTCTTGGGAGATAATCCATCCTATCTTAACCATCGTATATGTTAAATGTCACTGGGATGTATGTATTTTCCCTGGTTTTCCCCACATTTGTTTCTCAATCTCTCTTCCTCTTCATCAATCTCCATCTGACAATATGCGGTTTTCTCAGATTGTTAAAGCGTTTAAAGCCTTCAGAGTCGCCACAGGTGCCCTGGTGGTCTTCTTCATTAGTCCTCTTCTCACACAATCCCTCCATATATTTCCATGCATGCCATAGTCCTGATAAAACGACAGAGACTGCCTGGACTCGAGGTCCGAGGAAGGAAGCTGGTGTCTGGGTATACCTGCTACACTTGAACGTATGTACAGCAGCTGTGTGGGAACTCACATGTAGGACCAGCTGTAGTCCCACGTTTGGGGTTTCCAGTCCTCAGGGCCCAGGCTGACAGTCAGCTGGAAGGCCGTGGTGAACATCATGTGGGCCACCATACCCAGCAGACCTGACATGAAGACAGACGGGTGAATTGAGCTACTGTGTGCTTCCCTTTCTGCATCACACCGTGGCGCTGTTGCGCTGCTGCAGCTACACTCCTGTTGGCTTTTAATAGATAGAAGTTACAGTATGTATTTGAAAGGAGCCTAAAAGTAAGCAACTAAATACGGGTCTGTGTAAAAGGTGCATGCATTGATTGTTGAACACTGACTTCAGTGAGTTATTTTGTGTAATTGCGACTGCTAGGTGGCATCAGTGTGTGTTAGTCTACTGGACTTGTTGTGAATGGCCTCAGAAAAAAATAACTTTTTGTAAGATTTTCTAGCTGTAGTTTACTGCAATGTTATAATTCAACTTAGAGATTGTTCAAAGAATTCCACTTTTCCTCTTTTCCTCTTTTTCCAACCTTTGTTGAATCTTACAGCTCTGACTCTTTCCAACAACTGACCTTTAGGAATGAAAAAACAGGACTTTCAGAAACCTGGACTGATCAAGCAGACACAGAATTCTGCAGAAACACCTGAATTCCTACTTCATCCATGAAATGTATCCCTAAAGATGTACTTTATGTATTCTTGCATTATCACACCACTAAGAGTCTGAAGCGCATAGATGCAATATATTTATAACCACTAGGGGCAGTGTCAGACTGTTCAAAAAAGGTTTCAATACATAAAACGTTCACGTCTTCAGTAACACACCGCGGCTCTGATTTCATCATTGTTTTCCAGATTCCCACAAATTAAATGCAAAAATAAAACGTGATACAAGGACACATTGTCACCCCTGGCTTTCAGTGCTCCCATGTAAAAGTTTGATCCTCTGAAACTTAAATAAAATGACCTAAATGCAACCTATTTGTCTAAAATTTTACTTATAAATTACTTGATGTGTAATGTAGTTTAATATTTCAATTTAAATAAACAACACAACCACACAGCCAGACTGGGTCTATATTGACATCTCTCATGCTACAAGTGCAGTTATAAATAGGCTCAATATAATCCTAATTTAAAAAAAAGTGAGAACTGAACTGAATTGATGATTCTGTTGCCAACAACTGCACGATCCCTGGCTGGCCTAAACAGTTTCCCGATGTTGCAAATGTGGAAGCCTACGGGATGTGGAAGGTTTGAACCAGGCACCAGCTTTGAAAAGTTTGTTGACACCGAGTCCCTGACACGCTACCGCTCCACAAACCCTGCTCTTGCACCCAAAATGAAAACTACTTCCCGGGAGGAAATCATCGGCGCCCGAGCGAGTTGCTGTGACTCCGTTTACCTCTCTATATATGCAAACTGGCACAATAAACGATCGAGTTTGGAATCCAGGCAAAAGTGAGAGCATGCAAAACACCAGGATGTGGCGGTGGAAACATCAAGCTGGCTCCCACCGGTGTTGGTCAGAGAGCATCAGCGCAGGCCTGAAAGATGGTCGGCCAATGCTGACTACTGTAAGCTGCCATGCTGAAAACGCTGCCAACTGCATAAAGCGGAGCCTGCAGCTATTTTTCTTTTTCCATCCTGTTGGGAGGATCAGCTGGAGTTGTTTCACTTTGAAGGGCAGCTACCTGCCTATCAGTTGTGCGGCTGAAAAATATTTTATTCGACACAAAGGACAACGAATCAAACATTGTTTCCTGTGGAAAAGAGTGGTTTGTTTTACCAAAACACACAAGAGGGGCTCTCGGAGTCTCAGCGTTTTCATTCAGAGGAAGGGTGTCTGCTGATTAAAGCAAGGGGGAAGAAATGACCTCTTCAGTTATATTTGTGTATTGTGTTGGCAGAGGAATATGTGAAGTCTCTAAGGTTCCCAAAGTACTTTTAGTCGACAAAGTTGAAGCTAAAACAATACAACCCCAGTCGACTGTGGCCAGTTCCTCAGAAGTAAAGAAAAGAGATTAAGCTGGCCTTCATTTTGACTTTAAAAGACTTTTAAATGGCCCCCAGAACCAGGACCTGACTCCACAACAGTGCAGCTTTTTTATTTAAATTACATTATTAAGTTAGTTAGTTGTTCCTTGTTGCAAACTCTTAAAAAAAAAAAAAAGCATCCAGATTTGCAGTTAATGTAGTTAAGAAAAAGAATACGAACCTTCTGGTTAGCAAAGGCGGTGAGAGGACAGGGACAATACTGGAGATGGGGGGACGAGAACGTGCATGTTGCACATAATTATCTCAGGAGTCATCGCTGAATCAGATGCTAAATGACACGTGATGAATGAATCGAACGCGTCAAAAAAAGGCAGCCTTTACGCACGGAACGTTGCTGCTCATATAGCAGGAGACACACACACACACACACACACATACATACACACACACACTCCAACTGTGCACATATGAGGAGTGTCGTTAATTACACGAGTCGCATCATCTCTGGTTCAATGTAGAGGAACCGATAAAAGTCAAAGGACGCTAATGAGACGCCCAGTTTTAGAAAGTTTCAAAGACATTAAACAAGTGCAGGCTTGGCCTTTCTGTTGCTTCTCACACAGTTAGATCAAAGCAGACCTATCTAAGTGCTCTCAGATCAAAGCAACGCTCAGGCTCAGAGCATCGATGTAAATCAATACGTGGCCTTGAGCTCAGCCAGGCCTACACATCCCACACGAGCTTCTGTGTTTCTGAGAACTGTCTGCCGATGCTTCTGAAATATGCCTGCTGATCGCAGGGGTTCCAGGAAGATGACAATAGACCCGCAGAGTGGAGGACATGTCTCCTCTTTCTGGGAAGGAAACTGAAAAAACACCGCTGATGCCCTCATGATGCCAAGGGCTGTCTACATTTCTTTAAAAAAAAAAAACCCTCTTATGATATATTGGAATATACACCCCAGTAGTGATAGCTGTGATTACAACTGTGTGAACTTGTCACATGTCAGAAAGACAGATGTAACCGTCTCGTTCATTTGTACTGACAGTGACAAAAGAAGAAGAACCCAGTATTTAACAGTTTCTTTCATTATTTAAGCCAACCACTTCCCAGTGAAAGGAATGTCTTGTCTCATAGATCAAGATTCACCATCACAAAACAAGAGGAAAGGTCATTGGTAAGCTACAGATAAAGGCCAGAAGAATGATGGCAGAAGAATCAGAAAATCTAAATGAAAGTTGCATTTTCTTAAGTGTATTTCTCACTGATTTAATGAAAAATACCTCCCGAGGCAAGATTTTAATCAACTGTAAGTCTGTAGCGTTTAGTGATGAACAAAGCCTTTAAAAAAAAAAAAAAAACTTAGCAAGGACAAGATCCAAACTGGCTAATTATGTGTAACGAGTTTCTGCTAAGATTCCAGAAGTTAAAAAAACAAAAACCAAAACCATGTGTCTAGCCAGTGTAGTGTCATGACACATACAGAGAGGATTGAATTACTGCTGCGTGGACCTTGATGCAGCCATCTCTAGGACAATTAACTAGATGCAGAGTCATAATGTCAGAATAAGGAATTTTGCATTCATGTTGTGCCTTTTGTTTCTGGCTAGACATTGGGGAATTAAAAGGGCACGTGTGGGAAATGTCACCTGAGAGCACGGTAAAAATGGCAGCGAAGGCATTGAGCTTGAGGCCGTCGATGACGTTGCCGAAGTGGCAAACTTCTATGGACATGAGGATGCCCCCGGTGGCCAGCAGGAGGATGTACAGGCACTCCGCCACGATGCACAGCCACAGCACTCCTGCGGAGAAAACAAGCCGGGTTAGGAAAAGACATGCTCCTGTGATGGAGGCAGAGGACAGACTTGGGGGAATGGTGGAGGGGGGGAGGGGGGGAGGGGGGGAGTGTCCAGGACGGAATGGAGAGGAGAGGCGGGGGCTGGGGAGCAGGAAAACAGGGGTGAGCAAGGACGAATGGAGAGGGATGAAGAGGAAGGCGAGGAGAGCGAGGTGCTGGTGGACCACGGAACCTGCCGCTGACCTTCACAGTCTGAGAGAGGATAAATTGTATGACAAGAGATGCTCAGCATCCAGGGACTGGGCTCAGCTGTGCATGGTGACACATGATATCCTGAGATTTAAATGTAAGCTGAGGTGTAATTACAGCTAATACCCAGGGCAGGTAGTTACCCCGCACTTAATTAATCATTAGTAGACTGAAGTAATATGCCTGCGCCACCAAAATATCTATGCATTAATTATAAATACAGCTATAGCCATCAACTATTAAACTATTCTCTTAACTGGCTGTACATTGAATTTTGCATTAAAAAAGTTCTTTAATTCATCTTTCAGGAGGACACGGGAAGGAAAAAAAGAACTTGAGACATTCCTTGAAAGATTTGCTACAAGTAGGAAGGATTTTATATCACAGTAACACCTCAAACTCTGACTTCTGGTGCATGAGGGCATTCATATGGCGTCTTTGCGCAGTTACGGTATTCGATAAATAACAGCGAATAGGAACTGATGCCATTTCAAACTGATGATGATGTCATCTAAATGCATTTATTCAAAGATTTACTTCAAAGTTTCATTGCTGTCTATTACTCTTTATTCATTTGCATCTTTTATTCTGCCTTTAGAGGCATCAAGTCAAGTTCGCTCCTGTTTCATTAAGTGCATCCACTTTTTTTTTTCACTTTGCAAATGTCAGCATGCTGACTCAGCTACTTTACTTACAGAATGCATGAATAAATGATGCAGGTTATTAGGTGAATGTTTTATTTTGTGGACAGCAATTAAATGAATTAAATTGTATTAAATTCAGAAATTTGATCTTTTAGTGTCTGTGCCTGAAAATGACGACAGAGGCTCCGGCCAGAGAAATTCTACATAAGCTCATTTACAAAAAGGCCTGTTCAATAAGTTACAACACTATCTGCTTTGATCAATGGCCTCTACGCTCTTCTGCAGCTTCCCTGTCAACAGAAAGTGGAACGCAAACATCACACTTCGTTCTCTGAGTCATAAAAAAAACAATAAATAACAGGAGCTCCCAAAGAGAAGAGCTAAGATGAGCAAAGTACCAGAAAGAACGGTGGAGTCAAACTCAAAGTGACAGCTCAGTCTGATTATCACGTCAGCTGCTGAGAGAGGACAGGGGAGGCGCTCTGTTTGAACAAAAACACAGCCGAGTCGTTCGTTCGGGGGATGATTTCGGTTCAATGATTTTTACATGCAGCCCTGCGATGAGCTGCGCCCCTGAGACCCCCTTAAGTAAAGAGTGGTAGGAGATGGATGGATGGATGGATGGATGGATGGATGGATGGATGGTATTATATGCTTTGTAGGCACTACATTTCTGCAGCATGATGGAGTTGAAATGCAATTGTAGGTATATATATATATACATACAGAGAGAGAGAGAGAGAGAGAGAGAGAGAGAGAGAGAGAGA
>BJFM01000948.1:33110-52382 GCA_016586285.1 Arothron firmamentum
TTTTTTTTTTTTTAACTAGCATACATCTGAAAACCCGCAGAAGCTGCTACAGCTACAGGATGCATGAACGGAATCCAAAGGTTAATCCCCCGTTCGCAACTGATGGATTTCCTCTGAGATTGGAACACCTGGTTCACTGCTTAATGACACAGCAGCCAGTTCATTAAACAGAATGTCAGGCGTTGTGTTGCACAGAGCAACAAAGCTGCGTTTGCCTATTTAGATCATGTTTGCTCAAGTTTTTTTTACCTGACA
This sequence comes from Arothron firmamentum, assembly GCA_016586285.1. Classification (NCBI taxonomy): domain Eukaryota; kingdom Metazoa; phylum Chordata; class Actinopteri; order Tetraodontiformes; family Tetraodontidae; genus Arothron; species Arothron firmamentum. Next base: position 33,366 of record BJFM01000948.1, read on the forward strand.
GGCTTTGATTGGCAAGAATCTAATGCTCATATTTTGATTTAACTCTGCCAGTTTCTGCTCAGGGTTTGAGACGTTAGCCGGTCTGAAACTCTAACAGGGAGTGAAAAAAAACACCCTGCATACAAAGTGGTGTTGGTATTACATTGGAGCCATTAAAAGAACAGTGTAGAATAGTTTTCATTATAAAAAGAAGAAACCATAGCCTGACCTGGTGTCTCTTTCCTACAGTATTGTATGAACCCACCTTGACTGTGGTTAAAGTGATTTACAGATTTGCAAATTCCAAATTGTTTTCTTTTAAAAAAGGGGAATTATCATCGCTACATCACATGTGCATGATGTAAAAAAGAAGAGAAAGGATTCAGTGGGTGAGGAAGCACCTGATTATAAAAGCACAGCATCACCTTGATGAAGCTGGTCAAATACTGCAGGTCAGGGACCTTTGACTTCGGACAGTAATAGATTAGCATTACTTTTTCAATAAATGCCATTGCTCTAAAGTCCAATAATCTATGGCTTCCTTAAGGTTAAAGGTTAGTGTTTAGGGCATCAATTAGCAAATTAAAATTCATCATTAACAATCATGTTCCTGTATAACATTACATTAAAGCTTGCTGAGTAAGTAAGGAAGTGATATACATGATACGTACATTTAAACCGTGTGGGCTGGACACATATCTGTACATCCTAGGCACAGAGTCTTGGGTGTGCCCTTTGAGAGCCTCTTATTTGGCTAACTTTTTTGTTAAACTGTTTAACCTTTAGTATCACATGTACTTGTGTGAACTGGACCAGTGCCATCCGGATGGACCTAAGGAACCAGACGTTTCGCCACCATACCTGGCACCAGCACAGCTTACACCATTCATTGACCCCATTCATCTTTTGGAATTGTCCCATGGCTTTTTGCATGTGGAGAATTTGTGGAAGGGGACTGACCAGGGCTGTCAGGGGCTGTGACAGAGCTCCTCGGTCCATTAGGCGCTCACAGTCCACCGCAATGATGTGGAGAGAACATGGTAAAGTGAGCGCATATTGAATATGAAGGTTTAATAAGTAACATCAGTCAGTTTTCCCACCCTTCCCACATATTAGTATTCAGCAGGATGTGTTTCCACATAATAAATCGTATGGAGGTTATTTATCTGCGCCTTTTTTGGTGCTCCTGAAGCCCAGAAGAGGATTTTTCTGGACCAGGGAACCAAAACATTAATGTTAAAAAAAGCTGAGATGCTCTGCAGAGTGGAGAGCGACTGTTCAAGGTAGACAAGAGTTGTCTGTGGACTTTCAACCACCGTCATTCAAATAGTAAATCTTCTGTCATCCTTTGTGATGAAATGTCTCTCCAACCGCATGAGGTACACAGTAGCCATGAGATTCCACTTTGAACTGAAGACATTATTTATACCCTCAAATAACCTCAAAGTTTAACTGGGGAAATGCAGAAAGGTTTTTCTCTTAGAGCAGGGGTGGGCAATCTTCTTGACTTGAGGGCCACAATGGGTTCTAAAATGTCAAAGTCAAAGTCAACTTTATTGTCATATACGCTCTACATACTTGACATACAGCATAAATGAAATTACAGTCCTCTCGGACCCACAGTGCAGCAAAGTAATAGATAGTAAAAATAAAACTACTATAACTAAACTATACTATAACTAAAATAAATAAAAAAAACAACTTTAAAAAATACAATTAACAATATACAATATAAACAGTGTGAGATATATGGACAGTATTGAGGTAGACAGTATAAACAGTAATGGTATATGAATGGTATAAATAGTGAAAAGGAGCAGGGTTAAAGAGACTTGTGCGTGGGCAGAATCTGTGGCCCTGAGTCAGTGGTGGTGGAGGGCGGGGGTGGGGGGGGCAGTGGGGGCAGAGCTGGGAGAGAGATGAGCATCCTGCCTGCCTGGTGGAAAAACTATCTTTGATAGAGACTCTGCAGTCTCCTCCCCAACGGCAGCAGGCTGAAGAGGCTGTGAGATGGGTGGGAGGAGTAACCTGCAATCGTGGTGGCTTTGTGGGTGAGGCGAGTGTGGTAGATGTCCAGAAGGGAGGGACGAGAGACACTGATGATCTTCTCAGCTGCTCTCACTGTGCGCTGCAGGGTCCTGCCGCAGGAGGTGGTGCAGGAGCCGTACCACAGGATGATGCAGCTGGTTAGGATGCTCTCAATGGTGCCTCTATTGAAGGAGCACATCATGGAGGTCGGGGCTCTTGCTCTTCTCAGTTTCCGCAGAAAGTAGAGTTGCTGTTAGGCTTTTTTGGCCAGTGATGTGGTGTTGATGGTCCAGGACAGGTCTTGGGAGATGAGTACACCCAGGAACTTGGTGCTGCTCACCCGCTCCACTGCAGCACCATTGATGGTTAGCGGAGGATGCCAGGCATGCTCTCTCCTGAAGTCCACTACGATCTCCTTCGTCTTCTCCACATTCAGATGGAGATCGTTGTCCTTGCACCACGTGGCCAGGCAGCTCACCTCACTACTGTAGATTGTCTCATTGTTGTTGTTGATGAGACCCACTACAGTCGTGTCATCTGCAAACTTGATGAAGAGGTTGGAGCTGGATATAGGTGTGCGGTTGTGGGACAGCAGAGTGAAGAGGAGGGGACACAGCACATATCCTTGGGAGGGCCCCTGTGTTCAGGGTAATGGTGCTGGAGGTGTTGCTGCCGACCTGAACTGCCTGTGATCTCCCTGTCAGAAAGTCCAACAGGCAGATGCACAGGGAGGTGTTGAGTCCCAGGATGAGTTGCTGATGATTGTGTTGAATGCTGAGCTGAAGTCGATGAACAGCATTCTGATGTGTGGGACTTTGGTCTCCAGGTGGGTGAGGGCTGAGTGGAGGGCAGTGGAGATAGCATCGTCAGTCAAGCGGTTAGACCGATATGCAAACTGGTAGGGGTCCAGTGCGGAGGGGTGGACTTGATGTGATGCATGACTAGCTGATCGAAGCACTTCATGATGACGGGAGTGAGTGCGACCGGGTGGCCGCCGTAGCCGGAGGCTTCTTCGGGACCGGGATGATGGTGGTGGCTTTGAGGCACATCGGGACAACAGCTTGGCTCAGCGAGGTGTTGAAGATGTCCATGAAGACATCAGTGAGCTCCTGAGAGACTGTGCTGAGGAGGTCACAGATGTTTTCACAGACATCGTGTCTCTCAGGACACGACCAGGAATGTCGTTGGGACCCGGGGCTTTCCTTGCCTTGGTCCTTCTGAGTGAGCTCCTCACGCTGTGTGGAGACAGCGACAGCACCTGTTCGTCATGAGGCGGAGGGATCTTCTGTCCTGGAGTGTTGTTGTCTGCCTCAAAGTGAGCGAAGAAGTCATTCAGCTGATTTAGCAGAGAAGAGTTGTCGCAGGTCTGAGGAGAGGGCTTGTAGTCCATGATGGTCTGGATCCCACGCCACAGGTTCCTGGTGTCTCTGCTGTCGTTGAAGCGGTCAGCGATCCTCCTGGAGTACTGCCTCTTGGCCTCTCTGATGCTCCGTGACAGGTTGGCCCTGGCTGTCCTTAGGCCCACCTCGTCCCCAGCTCTGAAGGTAGCGTTCCGAGCCTTCAGGAGTCTGTGGACTTTCCATGGTGTCTAATTGGCCCGAATGGAGATGGTTCTGGAGACCATGATGTCGTAAATGCACTTCCTCATGTAGGCAGTGTACTCTTGGAGTAGGTGGCTGCCTTTCTGACCATGCTCCAGTTGGTGGTGGAGAATCAGTCCTGGAGCGCCTCTGATGACCCCTCTGGCCACACACAGATCTTCTTCTAGGCTGGTCTTGTGACCTTAACCAGCAATCTCTATGCAGGCATTAGCATAACAGTAGTGTGGTCCGAGGCACCAAGGCGGGGGACGGGGAGGGCTTTATAGGCTCCTTTGTGAGTGGTGTAAACATTGTCCAGGATATTGGTACCTCTTGTGGGAAAGTTGACATGTCCATGGAGTTGTGGAAACACGCTCTTGGGTGGTTAAAATGGTTAAAATCCCCAGCCAGGATGAGGAAGGCATCAGAGTGGGCTGCCTGCTGTTCACTGATGTGCTGGTGGAGTTCATTCACTGCCTCACTACTGTTGTTGGTAGAGTTGGGAGGGATGTATACAGCTGCCAGCAAAAGAGCAGTAAATTCCCTCGGCAAGTAGAATGGCCGGCAATTAATAATCATCAATTCCTCCAGTAGTGAGCAGTGTTTATAAACCGCAGCACCAGGCATTGCTAGTGTAAACACAGAATCTCCCGCTGCGAATCTTCGTTCCCTCGACGAGCGCTCTGTCTGCACGGAAGCGCGTTAGCTGGCCTAGCTGAATGGCACGGTCCGGGACGCTTTTGAGCCACGTCTCCACAAAGACAAAGACACAGCACTCACCCACAGTCTTGGAAGATGTCTGGAGTAAATGGATATAGTCCGGTTTATTGTCCAGCGAGTGTACGTTAGCCAGGGTGACGGTAGCACCAGCCGGCCGGTGTGGGCTGGCGGCTAATCTAGCCCGGATACATCCGTGCTTACCCCTCTTCTGCTTCCTCATGTTCCACCTGTGGCACCTCCACTGTGGGCTGGATGCAGGAGTGGGGGTCGGGGTTTGAGCAGGCCTCTGGAGCAAACATCGGTCACGTCGCTTTTCTGTGTCCGTTGGATTATGTCTGTGAATAAAGATCTGCGGATGTTCAGCAGAAACTCTCTGGAATAAGTGTGCGATATGAAAGCATGGCGAGGACGGACGGTTACAGTTTCTAAACACGAAAAACATAAAAACACCCTTCTGTTAGGACAGAGAGGAGCCGCTGCATGTGCACTCGACACCAACTTGCTATGTCTATTTGGCAGAGGGGCTGGACCAGGAGCAGATGGATGGAGTGTTTTGGTAACCCACCCCGTGGGAGAAAAAAATACATCATGGGGTATGTAGAAAACATTATGCTTTAATATCAATTGAAAATGAACAAATGCATTGCAACAAAATATCTGTCTTTGAAGCCCCACGGTATTTAGCTCTTTATTGAAATTACTCTTAAAACACTGAAAATTAAAAGAAATGCAGTTTTTAAAAAAAAAAATTACTAACAGTTACTATTTGAAAGCACTGAATGTTCTGTTATCCTTCGGGATATCATCATCATCATCACTCTCTTCCTGACTGTCTTTATTTCAGAAACAGGAGAAAATGCAGATGCACCTGTCCTTTTCCTTCTATTCAATGTGCGTCCCCAGTGCCAAAACTCAACAATAACCAGCTAAATCACGCGACTGAGTCACGGCGTGCCAGCATGCGGAGGGCGTTATCTGGTCCGCATTGTTTATTTTGAGAACGTACGTGCACCTGCGCACCACTTATGTGGACCCCTAAACAGAAATGACGTGTAACCTGTAAAGGCTTATTGAACAAATAATTTTTCAAATGCATGTTTTACATAACGGACAAACTTACTTTTAGTTTCAGTGGGAACAGTGCAGAGTAGTAGCCTCACATTCTTTTGTTGACTGCTTGCTAGCATAGTTAGCCTGCTAACGGCTAATATTATATTCTTTAAATCCACTACAGTCTCTGGGCGTATTAGGCATATAGCAGTTGATCGGTGTTCAGTGAAAAAATATTTAGTTGTCCAATCCTTATTAAACGCTCGATATTCTCTGTTTACTTTCCTTTTCTTAGGTCCGCTCATCTTTACAGAAGGGCTGAGGGGTGAAAGAGTAAAGAGCAAATGTGGAGTAAATATGCCGCACCTAACTAAGGTCAATGTATCTAGAATGCGCCATCTAGTAGGAAAACGTGAGAATTGCAGAGGAAAAAACTAAAACAACAATATAATTTCTTCCAAGTTCGGCGGGTCGGATTAAAAACCTTAACGGTCCACATGTGGCCCGTTGGCCGTAGTTTGCCCATGCCAGGCTTAGAGGGTACAGTGAACATTTCAGCTTATTAAAGGGTGTAAATTATGCATTTTCTAATTAATTTGGGATCTAAGGTCTTTCTAAAAACCTCTGAAACAACAAGCTGTACAGAGCCATTATAGAATTTAATTGCTTTTCAATTGTTTATTTATGTTTAAACCCCACACGTCCCATTCTTCTGCACTTTGAAGAACTCTGCAATGTTGTTTTGCTGTGAACCCGTTAATTTCTAAGCAACTTCTTTTGCTTTTCCGCTCGCAATGGAGGTGAAAAAACAATGACTTTCTTTTTATTTTGGGCTGACCCAGCTATGAGTTGGTAAGAGTCACAAACACATTGAATTGTTACCCTCTGTGAATTTGTTGGACTCTAATACACATGCCGAAAAGCGGGGAGCACTACATGGTGTTAGATTTCATCCATCTTTCCACCCATCTTTCCACCCATCCATCCATCCCTCATCCATCTATCCATCCATCCATCCAGCACCTTACTGGCTCCCTCTTTATGCAGATGGAATTTCAGTTAATATGGCAGCTATGGGTAGAGTTCCTGTTGGTTCACTCAGACTCTGGCATCATGGAAGTATTAGCCATGAGTCCTACTGCTGTGTGTGTTCGGCTAATTGAATTAAACCAGAGGTGACTGCATTTCCCCCTCTTGAGAGAAAGAAGTTGATGAAAATAATGAACGCTTCACTCGATTTGAATTGCAAATGTTGGCATTTTTGTATCAAAGTGGAGCACTTGGTTTCAGTGTGTGGCCTGTTTTGGGGGAAATTTAACAAGATTCAATCAGCCCCAGAGGACATTAGAGAACAGGGCTGATGAATATCTATTTTCATGCCATTTGGCAATCAGCTAACAATAGTTCGGGGATCGTTATTTAGGAGGAATTTTAATTTCACCACTCAGTAAAGCATGAAAGCTAAAAAAAAACAAAAAATGTTTGGGTTCTGTGATGAATGACCTTTAAGGATACAAGCTAAAGGAATGACAAAACTTTGTTCACCTGGAAAACACAGCATAGGCAGGAGGCACTGATTTAACAATCCCCAGAGGTCTTTGAGTTTGAGCACGTCACGCTCGTTTAGACCCAGAACATGTCAGCTGAAATAATGACACGCAAATAAAGGTCACGGCAAAAAGGTCGTAGTTTGCCAATCAATAATCTTGTCTTCTGAGACTTGCATTGGAACCACTGCTGTAGGGTATGGATAAAGTTACTGTCCATATGCAGGTCATCACTTTTCAGCTGCATTTTAATGCATTTTATCTTTAAATTGTATTATTTCCCAAAGGGAGAGAACGTATATGAGCTTTCAGGGTTTATCCTTACCCATTCAAGGATAAGATTTATCGCTCATCTACGTGACAGTCAACATTTTCCCATCTCTCGCTGCAGCAAAATCAAAAACTTCAGCATATCAGGTCACAGAGACCTAAAAGTATGAGGCGCTCCTGTTCGGGAGTTTTAACGCTCCCCTAGCATCAGATCACCACAGATGCTGATAAGGTGAACGCTTCAGTCAATGACACAGTTGCACAGTGTTGCTTCATTTTTTCATAGAAAAGCGTGACACCAGGGACAACAACAACTGTCTGACAAACAGACGCCAAAGTTACATTGAAGGAATATAAATTATTGAGCCTGTCATCATGGATCATTATGCTGTCTCGCTGCAAACAAAATAAACTCCAGGGAAACAATGTGCGGATCCTTGACAACACTCTGCATGTTAAAGTGTGACAAATGTCCAAGCGAGAGCCTATCTGTACTGACACAGTAAATGGTGGATGGCTGGACAAGTGGGGGAGATATTAGCGTGATGTTTTCAAGTTAGTGAAACATCCGTCCATTTTCTATGAACTGTGGGGGTGGACTCAGCTTTTTAGTAAATAACAGGTTCTTTTGGAGAAGAACTGAGCAGCCAGGCAGAATCTTTAGATGTGGAGGACTTGTCACATCTGGAATCCCCCCAAGGCTGCTAACAAGGTGGAAGATGACAGTGACGGTCATGAGACGCGCCACTTCAAGCAGGCCTGTGAAACGCAAGCAGCTGCAAGTCTGGAGTTCTGTCTGAGGGATTAAGGTGCTTAGAAATGCAGGGCTAATGGAGGTCTGCAGGTGGGAGAGAGAAACAGGCTGTCTGAGAGCTTACTAAATTACTGTCGTACCAAACTGTGAGATGTGGTGGTTAGTTACTCGTTTCTGAAAGATTTCTGCCAAAAATACTCATTTTATTTTCGCACTGGCCAAAATAAAGTTTGCACGCAACTTTCCCCCCTCCCTCAAACATGGTTTCTGTCATTTTAGGGACTGTCCAATGTGTACATCAGCCAAAAAATTGGGTTATTTTAGGGGCTCCAGGTTTTTAACCTCCAGCAGGATCGACCACCTGGAACTTCATCTCTTTCAAAGTCTTCAGCGCCACCTAGGCCAAGTGTGATGCATTTGTGAGCAGGTGCTTCACTCGGTGAGTCATCATGTGAGTCATTAAGGTCACATAATTTGTATGTAAGAGGCATTTAAGTCACCTCTGACAGCAACTCCAGACTACATAATGGATGTGATGATCGCTTCTTCCAGCAGGACCCAAGTGGCCTCCATGACTCCTGTCTCAAAGCCATCACATCTGTTTTGGTTTTTGAGTGATCACATTATTGTGATCGCAAAATAATACCCCTTCTTCGATAATATGATCTAATGGCCTGAGTGAAGCTCCAACTCTGCTGAACAAAGAAAAAACAACTCTTGTACTTTTCTTTTTACTCTAAAAAAAAAAAAAACAGAACTCATTGTTAGGGCAGGGCCTCCATTCTCACCCCTACATGTTTACTTACCGCACGTGTCACCCTAAATTGCATGCATGGTGTGTGGCAGGAAATAAAAAAATAAAATGAGAAAATCTGTAGAAATATGAGATGGTGGGTTGAAAGTAGAACTCAGGTTGTGGTCTGGATTGAAGTGAGGCGCCTCGATGAATCCAAATGGGTGACTCGTCAGTAGCTTAACGCACCTTCAGCTCTGAAACTAACGAGACGGCACCGATTTGTCTCAGGCAACAGCATGATGTGAACGTGACACAACCCCCAACCCTGTTTTTTTTAGACACGTGGAAGATCAGAGATTCAAAGTAGGCCTCATGAAGAACGGGAAGTGAGTGTCGTTTCGACAGCGACGAGCCCAAGATGCATCGGCTGAATGTGAAATCTAGGCGAGCAAAGAAAAAAAATCCAAACGTACCTCCCAAACATTGCTGCTCATTAACGACACAGACTGAAACGCTGGCGTAATTGAAAATCTCTAAATAAATTGCACTTCTGATGAAAGTTTAGAGCTGCGAGCAGGACTGTTGCCTCATACACCACAAGTGGAAGCGTGGCGCTCTCTGACACTCAGATGCAAATCAATAAATGGTGTTTCTTTACTGCTCTGTGCACACTAGTCCACATCTGGATCAATGTAAAATGGTTTAACTTGCTGCGTTTGTTCCAAACGCCACGCATGATTGGCTGAAATAAATGGAAAAACATGAATGTAATACAATTTTTCTTGTCTGTATGGTACATTTTTAATTATGCTCGCTGTGAAAACAACTGATGCAATGTGTTTTATACAGTTTTTTTTTAATCAATTAAAAAAAAATTCATTTCCATTTTTTGTTAAACTGTAGTTGGACACTTTATATGTTAATGAAAATTATTTTATTGTTTAAACTGAGATAACCAATGATGCACTATGACAGACAGTATGCCCGTGCGACTGTGCGCTGTCATGATGCATTTGTGGGTTCAGTAATTCAGAGTGAAATGTTTTGCAGTTGTGATTGAGAAAATCCATCTCATTTGTGAAGCTATTTTTCTGCCCTAACCAGAGCAATAACGCCAGGGGGGAAAAACAACGGAAACTTCTCAGCTGGTCTCCTGAAAGTGATGAGATGTGAAGGCTCTTATCTGACCCCAAAACCCCACATCAGTCCATCTTAATTCCAACACTAAATATCTTGGCTGACAGTGTCCGATGACGGCTCCGTGGCTCATCCTTCACGAGATGGAAAAGTTAGGATCGGGGCCCTAAATCTCTGGGGTTAATGAGGCGCCGCTGCATATCAGCCGTGTGTTGTGGTGCAGAAATGGCCTGGGATCCAGCCTGGCAGGACAGGTTCCTGATAGGAGTGAAAGGAGAAGGCAGATGGAGGGAGAGGGATTAAAGAGTTATTGTGTCAATCTGGGACACACAGCTGTGATTGACAGAAATTGCATAACAAGTTGCCGCTCTCTGACAGATGACCCCCTCTGACAGGTGTGAACAGTTGCATGTAGGGTGACAATGGTGGTCACCACAGAGTCTTATTTTAATAGATCCAATGGATGCATTCTTGTTTTTTAAGCATATCGTCTAATCCAGATCAAATTCAATCAATTCATCCTGCTTGTTTCAGAGAGTATTTCTTTGTTAAAACAACGCAATTATGTGCTGATTTTCAAGTCTACATCACTTGTCTCTGGAGTAATTTTCAACAATAAAAAATAATGAAGGAACATTTGCCACTCGACTGCGTAATGCACTTGTTAGGTCAATTATAGCGAATCATTGTCCACCTAATTATGTTTAAATTTTAGACCATCGTTGATGCGTAGTCACTTGCTAAAGACTTGGAAGAAGGCAGGGTTCCATTGGAGGAATCGGCAGGGCTCCATTGTTCACAATATGTCATGTTTTATAAGAGCAGAAAATGTATGAAAGAAAACACTGCAAGAATTATATCATGTTTGTTAAGGATGAGATCAAGTTGCAGCTTCTTTCTGCTTCTATTCAGCCTAAATCAGAGTCAGAAACGGGGACCTTGCAGACAGACCCCTGACAAATCCTGCCAGGCTGCTGCCCAGACCTGGTGACAAGCCTGTTATGCAGGTTACATGAGCGCTTGAATAATATAATAACCCTGGAAACCGGATCATAATCGGATTGTATTTTTATGGTCAAGTAAATGGGCCCAATGATTTGGATTAGATCGGACACACAGAGCCAAGTCCTGTTTTTCATGCGTGCAAGTGTGCAAAATTATGAAAGGGCCATCCAAGCTGAACAAATACCATCAGATTCTGACAGAAGGGAAAGAAAAATATGTCATCCTGTGTGGACGATTTCACAAACTGAGCTGCCTCGGTGCAACATTGGCATGTGCTGGTGATCCTGGCAGCACTGAAATTGCAATGCAATACTGGAAAAAGGTCCATACTTTTTAGTCATTCACTAGTGTCAGATGCCCATGAGTAAATCTATGGATTTTTTTTGGCTACATCTTTATATCTGAATCTGTTCAGATATACGTGATGACTAAAAGTACTACAACAGAATTCCCCGATGATCAAATCTATAAGATTAAGAGACAATAATTTGGGTTAAAAAAAATCAAACCTGGCAGGTCTATCACAAGATAGATAGATAGATAGATAGATAGATAGATAGATAGATAGATAGATAGATAGATAGATAGATAGATAGATAGATAGATAGATAGATAGATAGATAGATAGAACTCACAAATCAAGTTAAAAAATGACATCAAAAGCACCTGGGTTTCCATTAGATGGGTGGGAGTGGTGAAGGAGAGCACAGTCAAAATTATCTGGTCTAGACAAGACAGCTTGATCAAGCATCTGGTGAGATCACAGATCTGGGTGGATGAGGGTCTTATGTGAGACTTTAAATTATTTCCTTCTTCAGTCTGCAGAGTAAGTCATCCATTTGTTTTTTGTTAACAGCCCCTTTTCCGGGATTAGTTTTGTGTGTGTGTGTGTGTGTGTGTGTGTGTGTGTGTGTGTGTGTGTGTGTGTGTGTGTGTGTGTGTGTGTGTTGGGGGGGGGATGAACTGACACCCAGGACCAAGACAGGCAATGTCGCGGGCATCTTTTTGGGCTGTGGCAGACGCCTGGCTCACCGTGTGTCGCTGTCAAACTGCACGGAGACGTGCAGCTAAACAGTTCAACACCGGTGTGATGACAATAATACAGTCATGTCAATGGAGGAAAAAAAAAAAGATTCTCAGCAGTTTGATCCAGATGAAAGGCAATGGAGTCAGATGAAACCATGCACGGGGCAGTACCGTCCCGCAGGGGTTCCACCGGCTCTATGAGGAGTTTGCATTGATCATGGACCATCATTTTACTGAAGCGACTTATGAAAAACGAAAAACGAGAATTATTTCCCAGCCACATACTCCTGGCACCAGAGCGTAGATATGCGGCTGTGGTCTCGGGGTTTAGCTTTGTTAGGCTGCCCAGTTCCCCAGCTGACTGATCTGAGTGCACGATTGCCTTGGACCTTTTAATTAAGCCCTCTTCATACCTGCTTTTGTGCAGAGTTATAGGGGGCGCAGGGCAAGGAAGGAAAGCCGTGTGAAACAGTATAGTGGTGGATTACGTATATTCATAGCTTAGAGTATCAACAAACACACTGGCTTTCGCTGGTAAAATCCCTAATGACCATGATATAAGAGCAAGGCAGTTTAATCATATTCCTATATTGACTGTGGCGTGGAGAAGAGGAGACCGAGAGGCGGGAACCGATCTGGGGAATGGCAGCGTTGATCATACGCCCCGAAACCATGCAGCACTGACCTAGATACAGCACTGTATAAGCTCAGGAACATTGGGACAATTACTGAAAAGAAGATTTCACAGGCACAATGCCTTAATTAGACATGCTTTTTTTCTCGGCTGGCTGGTGAAATGAATCGGAATAGAGAACGGCTCTGGATGGGAAAATTAAGGAGAAGATGGAAAGATTAGAAGCCCTGAGAAGACAGCTGGGGTTATCATTCCAGTACACGTCACTGAGGAATTGCATGACTTCTTGGATATGACATGCACTTTAAGAAATCACAGTCCCAGAAGAATCCCTCATGTGGGTCTGAGCAGTTTGAAGGTTTATTTTGTTCTGATGGCAAAGGTCGTTTGATGAGAGAATTTTTAGAAATGCAGAGAAAGGGAAGGAGATCAAAATTGACACAAGTGTTGTCTCTACATTTGGGGTGCCACAGGACTCCTCTACCATCAATATTTTCTTGCTTCATGTCCAACTTATATTATTGTGCAACAATATTTTCATCCATTGATCCATCCATTGATCCATCCATCGACATATGACGTGACTTACCAGGCCTTATAGACCAACCAGAACCATTGGGTTTTAATGGAATTTGATCTCTTCTTCTCATTTGCTCTCATTCTTCTCTGCGTCACCTCCAGCTGTGCTTCTCTGCTGTAACTTTGTTGTCATTCTGGAGAAATAAGTGCTTTCATGTTTTTTGAAAAGCAATCCTCACTGGACCAATTGTTTGAGTGAAGGTCGGAATTCTATCTCAAAAAGTGGAACGATTAGGTAATTTCCAGCTATTCCAGGTATGGAGACCACTCAATTAGCTTTTACCCGGCATAACTCCTAAAGTGTCATATACAGTATATCATAAATGTAGTTAGAAAACTGATTTCAATATGCTTATTGACCAGAGTGTATCAACAACTAGTTATGATGATAGTTTAACGTTTCTGTGTTTTCAGGATATAAAATGTAAATTTATTAGCTAAAAATATTTTCGAAATTTGATTTAGCAGTGTTTCACGTTTGTGAAAACAGAGAGTTCAGTGTTAACTGGAGTCAATCACCTTTGGTTAAAAAATACAGGGTGTAACCAAAGTATCTCTGCATTGTGTTTTGGCAGGTAGACTCTCAACACCCTTTGATGATAATTCCCTGTTTATTCTCTCCCACAGAATCATTGTACAAAAGGGCATTAACCACATACCCAACAAACACATATGATAAGTACGGTAGACGGTTATCTGCCCGCTCTAGCTCCCAAACAACACACAAAAGCAGAAAGACAGACATTGGTTTAGCTCACCACAACCGTGAAGTTAGCGGCTAACAAAGTTCACATTGTTTCACTTAAACACTAGTAAGTTAAAACTGTTACATTTCTTATGTATTTGGGAAAAACATATTTTTAATCACACAGGAGGCACAAGCATATGATTCTGATTGGCTAAAAGCTTTAATATGTTCAAAATACTCATATTACTGTCCATATTATTAGCACAAACACAGAAGCGCATGTGTTATGTTTATATTCTTTTGGGTGGGACACAGCCTCTTTGTCAAGAAGGGCAGCATCCTGTTCCAGAGGGAGTTGCATCATGACATCATAGATGTAAATATCAGCAGTAGCATCATGTTCCAAGGGGAGTAGGTGAGAGGACAACGCACCCTTCAGACAGACAGACAGCAAAGACAACCAGCTGGAATTGAAAAACCAGACCAGAGTGATGCTTCCCAACAACATCTTTTTGTATTTGCGCTACTTTATTCATGTTGATTTGAGAAGGAAAATAGTATAATAAATAGTATTATAGTATAAATAGTATAATGGTATAATGTCCACATTTCTATCTGTTTAGCCAGGTACCTGTGCTGATAACGTCTGCTAACATTTTGTGTGCACGATCTCATGCATACCATGCGTTATCGCTCTGAGTTTAAATGAATACAAACAGGGACAAAGTGTACAGCTCTGGTGAAGGAGACTTGATGCACATGGTGCACATGACCTGTCTGAGCTGAAAGGATTAAAAAAAAAAAAAAAACAGACGGGAAGAAAGGTCAGTGCAATATCTGTAAATTATAGGAATGTCAAGTAGCTTTAAAGGAAGGTGTTTTATATAAGGTGCATGACAGGGTTGTTTTGTTCATTATAAGACTGGGGGAAAATACTATCAAGCCATATCATTGTTAACATTAGCTAATACTTACAATGTCATTTGGGGTTTTATTGACAATAAATCTAGCACTGAGAATTTTGTAATTGAATTTCTGTATGAGGGAGCATTACAACCGCTGCCAGTTCCAGTTTTGCTTTTGCCCATAATTTGGAAACTGCAGATATTTTTGGCCAGAGGAACGGTGTTAAATATAGAATTCCAATTCCAAAATATATACTTTTTAAAAAATAGATTTTTAATCATTAATCAGTAAAAAGAAATGCATGCATTCTTATCTAGTAGTTATTATAAACACTAGAAGTGAAACTACATATATGTTTACATTACTGTCTCCTCTCATTCCTCAGGACTTAATTAACCGTCTGTGCCAGATCATCTTGGCTGCAACTGTTTTAACATAAACTTCCTGTGTATATGTTCTTGTGTCCAATTTCCATCTGTTAACCTTATCTTAGGTTTAGAAAAAGTGGGCTGGAACTAATCTAGGATTGGACGCGTTTCGGATCTGCTTGGTCTTGATCTCAACATTACAATCTGGCCAAACTGGACCCCGCCGCTCCTTATACTTCTACTCTTCAAGTGCAAGGACAAGGCATCCATCAGGAAGAGGATCAACATCACTTCTTCAACATCGTCAAGGATACATCTAAAAGGAACATTTCACAAAGCCCGCGAAAGGAACAGCTCCAAAGAAGCGGCTGCTCCTTACTCATCAGTCTCAAGCCAATCAAGTTCAACTCACATTTGGGTAGCAACTCCAGCAAATGAAGCCAGAGATTCCTCACCAAGACTACTCCAGCTAGCTCCTCCAGGGGTTTCCCAATGTATTGCCAGGCCAGCTGTATCTCCAGCATGTCCTTGGTCTGCCCTGAGGTCCTCCCTTAATTTCGAGGTAATAGAGCAGAGACAGCCTTTGTATGCGTAGGGTGAGTGGTGAGTCAATGATGCAGAAATTCTGACATTTTTACCTTAAAATCCAAATTAGTAAACAGATCCTTACAAATACAGTAAGTTGGCCAGGAGCAGGAGGCTGGATCTTTTAAGGGGGTTCTGGACCTGAGACCTACAACTCCATATTGTCATGTGGGCTACTAGACTCACTGGTCCATTCCCTGGGTCAGTGGTTCCCATACTCCATGCTAGTGTAGCCGACATTGATACTCAGCAGGATGAACCCAGTAAGCCATCCAATCTGATGATCCTTCTACGACTGCTTTAACAGACAGAGAACATTCCGCAGAGATGATTCTCATTTCACATGTCCTCTCTGAGCACTTCTGTAAGACAATGGCTGCCACATCCTCAAAGAGGAGGCATTCTTTTTGGGCGATGCAGCTTGACCCAAATCAGATCTTGTCTTTGCTTCCTTCCTCCTAGCAGAAGTAATGACTGCATGACGGCTGCGTGATGTAATCAGCGAAATGGTGTCAGGGTCCAGTCAGCACATTTTCCCCCACTGGCACCACTGAGCTCGGGGATTATACAGTTTACAGCTAGCGCCTCATAACATTAATGGAAAAACATTTATTTCCTGGGAGACTTTGAAGATAAGGGGAGGAAAGGAGCAGACATTCCAGTATTTCTCTGGTGTTATGAATTATTAAGGAAGGGTTGGGCAGGCTGTAGATTCACACCCCCTAGACTCATTAAGTGATAAGCACTGGCTAGTTTATTTATTTTAGCTTTTATGCTAAACTTTGTGACAAGTTGCTGAAGTAATTAAATTCACTCAAGCTGGCTTTATGTTGCCCAAAGGGGCAAGACTGTGGCATCATTATACATGCCTTTCCTATGTTACAAAGATTATGATGATATTTTTACAGGCCTCCTCGTGGCTCCACCTCCTGCTGTCAGGTCATGCACCCTTTTTCTGCAGAGATTGAGCCACGATGAAGAATCTTCACTGCACACTCCCCAGTTCACCTCTGTTTAACCTGCATGGAGATAACAGAGGGGACCATTTGGTTTGCCCGTGAGGCGGCAGCAGCGGTAGTAACAGCGCAGGAGACGACCAGCATGTTCGCACCAGCATGGAAAATGGGAGTGAGTCACATTTTACAGAGCGGTACTGAAGAGGATGGCTTAAAAGCTAGTGACCACAGGGGTGAAGTTGGATACCTCACTATCAGTGCACTAGATAATCTGTTTTAATCATATATACAAGCCGTCTTCCTAAGTATCTATTCCCAGTCTCCCAGCTCACGCTTTGGCAGTTCTCACGCTGTAAAAAGTTTCAGCCAGGATGCGGGAACCTGCTGTGACTTGTACACGCTGACTTTTTAGAAAGAGCTATAAATAATGATGGAGGGGGTTATGTTTATTTATTTCATTTGGTATATTGTTGTTTGTCACAGCAAGTGACAAGTTTTTTTTTTTGTTTTTTTTTTGAGGAAAAACTGCTAGGCAGCAGCCACCAGTCAGGAAACTGCATTTATTCAGTTCGTGCACAAAGGCAGTGCATGAATTACACAAGATTAAATTGCATGTTTCTTTCAGGCTGCAAGGTTTTCCTCTCAAAGCAAGTGCTCTAATCTGGTCCTGCCTGTCTATGGTTGTTACCCAGAAGAAAGTCTGTATTCAGCTAATCTGAGGTGTCCTGACGGTAACTGTGTTATTTTTGGGTTTTGGCAGCCCTCCAGCTCCCTGATGGCTCTGCACAAGTTGGCACACCAGACTGTCCCGATATATAGTTTGATGGCATGCGCTTTGGCACGGAAAAGACAATTCATCTGGGCAAGCAGGACAAACACAGTAACACCATTCTTCAAGGTCAGTCCAAATGACAAAAGGATGCTTTTGTGCTCTTGTAGTCTTAGTATTGAAAGTGACACCATTCTAGAGAGATGCAGATTACCAGAAAGATTCTCCATATCACTACAGTATTATGGTTTATATCCAGACATATGACTGTTCCTACTATTATCTGCTGAGTCAGCTCATATATTTGATCTTTTGTCAAGCTCCTCATTAAATTTATAGTATTAGTTGTCAAACATGCCAGCAGACTCAGACTGCCTTTGACAAAATGTTGAAGCTGAAACACACCCAGAAAAGTTAATAAAGTGTGCCCATGTGTCACATTATATGCAGAATGCCAATAAGTCTTCAGCTTCTTGTTCTAAATTAGCATTTGTCAACTCAGTGCGACAAGCAGGCACCCACTCGCCTTTTCATGTAATGACCAGGGGTATGAGATGAAATGAGTATGAGCAGTTTTCAAAGGTTGGCAGGTCATTTCGCACTCCACGATACGTCAGATCCGATGGTAGATTGTGCTTCAGTCTTACTTGTCAGATTAAAAGGGTAAAATATTTGATCTTTGTGACAAAAGTCAGACTTTTCCCTGCAGAGATGATGACAGTAATGTCAGCTGTCACCTGGCTGTCTGACATGGTCTCAAAGCGTGTCATGATTTTTTTTCTTTTTCTTTCTTGTTCCATAAATCGAGTCCAGGAAATGCTGCCAAAGAGACCTGCGTGGCGCACATCTCTGTGTAAAAGCGTTGTCCAATGTGACTTTTCCACTTTATCTGGACAGCCCTGATAACTGAATGAGCTGTTTTCTGTGACAGCAGTTCACATTATAGAAGGTTGTCTGGCTTTGTGCCTCAAGCCTACATTAGCACTGGGGCTGACCCTTGACCTCCAGACTATGAGGAGCTGCACCGCAGATGAGCTGCATCCAGAATCACCTGGTGTCAAGGAGACAGAGGTTCGGCAACAATTGGAGATGACAGCTCATTCATCATGGCGGAGGTATCCGTTCCACTAAATAGAGCACATTTTCCACCCTAGACTGCTCCTGGCTGGCTTAATTAAAACTGGGAACACAGTAAACAACTTCAATGATTTCCTCTCACAGCGCTGCTTCATGCAAACACGGACCTCTGATGTTTGCCATCTTTCTTTGCGGATGAAAACGCGATTGAGGTGTTCGGTTTGGGGACGCACATGCTTTGATTGGTCTGTTTGTTGCACTGCTTTGTTTCGAGGGCTGTGTGTGTTTGTGCACGAATGAGATAATGTCCGATTGTTTGTTATCTCCAGGGGAGAGTATGACATGTAGGTTGGAAAATAACCCAACACACAAACACCGAGGGCAGGTTTCCCCTCAGAAGGCTTCTTACAAAATGCTCATTCTTCAGTTCTGGTGCAAAACATTGTGTTGATTCTTCAGCAGGTCTCTGAGAAGCTGAGCATCTTAAAAAGGACAAATTCTTTGAATGCTAATGTCAATACATAAAATGCGACTGTGTATGATTAGACTGGAATACAGAACTCCTTAAGACTTTCCAGTAATCTAGTTTTATAGTCTAGATTTTCAATTATTTACATATATTT
>BJFM01000948.1:52429-78601 GCA_016586285.1 Arothron firmamentum
AAAAAATCTATACTGCAAAAGTAATAGATCATAACTGACATGTAATTCCAGCAAAGACTAAAGATTACACTCAAGGCCATTTGTCTTTGTGAATTCTGCTGAGACTATAATGGCAGCATTCCAGCAAATATGGATGCAATAGTTTATAACAAGCATATCCAGATGTGTAATGTTTAAATCCTGTTGACAGATTATTAAAAAAAAAATAAAAAAGACCCTTTAAGGTGAGACAACAGAATACAGGTAAATAGGAAGAAAAACAACAGCAACCATGAGATGGAAGCATTTCTAAATGTAAATCAGGCTGTGAATGACATCAAAACAGCCCTCTCTCTATATATCTTCAGAATAAAGTTTGGTATGAAAGTTTGATGTTTGGTGTTTATAAGTATTACGGAAAAGGAGATTTTCAGAATCACATTTTGAAAAAATGACCTTTAAAGATGTATATTGTAAAATTGCATTATAATGGAGGTTTCCTTTTGGGCCTGGGTAGGCTCTCTTTGGGCACTCTGGCCTCCGCCCACAGTACAAAGACATGCATTTTAGTGAGAGGTGAATTTGATACTCCAAAGTGACCTTAGGTCTAAATGTGAGTGTGAATGGTTAGACGTTAGCCGTGCAGGAGAGCCGGGGACTTGTCCAGGGTGGACCCGCATTTCAGTAAATCAAATCAGCTAAGCACATCGTATTTATAGAAACAGCAATAAAGCCCATTTAAAACACATTACACAAATACAGCATTGAAGGTTTCCTGATGGAAGGGAAACAAGGAAGCGTTAGAGCCAGTCACATGATACAGCGGAACAAATCGCGTCATTGGAAATTGACGTCAGAGTTTTAAGTCAAGTTTCAGGTTTCAGGTTTGAACCCCTCCCCTGGCTCACCTTTGAAGCAGCTTGCTGCTGCAGCATAACCGTTGTCTAACGACTTGGTTCAGTGCAAATTCTCCAGTGATCATTACCTTCATCCGGTCTAAAAGTCTCTGCCTTCAACGTTGACACGAGTTACTGACACATGCTGCAACTCTGTAACCAGTCTGGTGGCATTAATAGTGCCATCATCCTGCTGAGAGAAAAGTCAACCCCCAGCAAGCGTCGTCAATGTCAGCCCCTTGGCCATTTCCCACATCATCAGTCTGATGATGACAGCCTCATCCCTCAACCCCTAAAACTATCCAAATGCATTCTCCCTATCTTTGACCCCATTGTGCAGTTTTTATCTTTCCTCTTCTGTTTTGACAGAAAATCTTCTTCTTGAGGGGTGGAAAACTGTCAGAGTTTTGGGTTTCTTGTATGATTCAGTGTGTAAATTTGAGCGACCGGTTTGCACGGAAAAGTGTGGCTTTGTGCCAGCCGTAGCGGAACGGGCGGAGGCTTTGTTCCTGCCATTTTGCATTCATGGATGCACAGAGAGGAAAGTCTCCCGCTGCAGGAGCCTAAAACTCCAGAATAGCAAGTTTCACTGAGACATATGTTTCTCACATATTTAATGGAAATACAGTCGAGGCTGTGAAGTTTTTAAAAAGTAGGCCGTATTCCAGCCAGAAGCCCCGACGCTTGACGCATAATGATGAGCTGAAAATCACTAAAAAACTTTAATATCCCCAGACCGCATTGCTTTGTGACATTAATGCTCCCTGACTGTTGATTTGACCGTCAACATAATATCAAAAAGACTCATTTAGAGTTTACTTTCAAGACCTCTAGAGACAACAGGCTTCGTGCACTTGCATTATAGGTGGATATACCTGTTGCCTGGAATGATGTCTGCATCCCACACCGGATACGTGCCAATTCAAAGTAGTGTTTATGATGAAAAGATTATTATTTTTCTGCTTAAGAGACAATAAAGACAGAAAAGTAGCTTAGTGTTATATATACAAATACACCATTTAATACATGAAAAGACAGCTTCTCCCCAGTGTCCTGTGATGAATCTTGTTGAAAATATGGTGAACACAGAAGACTTATAATGCTGCTGTTGTTTGCCAACTTCACAATTGTCTGCCACTTAAGGTTTCTCCAAATTTCACTCAGCGCAAAGTGAATGTTGAGCAACAGCCAAACAGCAAGAGCCCCTGGCCAGGGGAGGCAAACCTTTCATTCAATTCCTGCTGGTGGAAGAAAAGGAATGCGGAACTCCAAATTACTTTGGAGTTTTCTGACTTTGTTCTCCAGCTCACATCTTTTCTTGATGCCTTTTGAAAGTCACCGCACCTTTTGCCCTCTGTTATGCATCCAGTCAGTCACCTGTTCTTCTCCTCTCGTCTCCATTCTCCTTGTCAGATTGGTTTTTCCTCTGACTGTCTGATTGTGACCCACCAGCGTTGTGTGTCAACTCTCCCAATTTTAGCTGATGCAATTTTTTTTCCTCCTCTGTCTTGTGCACCCTCACCTCTTGTAATAGCACGGAGGAATTCACTTCCCCTGCAACAGCATTTATAAAACCAGGACTCATTTCCTGCACAGAGCAGATGCTCTTTTAAGCATGTTGCCAGTAATTTCACAATAATGGCATAATTATCCTCCAAAGTAATACATATCTGAGCTACATTTGAGCACGTCTTCCACATCTCTCTCCCTCTCAGTGTAATGTAAATAAAATAAAAGCTTAAAAATTCACTAGTGTTGAACGGCAAATGTAACATTTTATTCAATCCCACTCCACAACATTTTGCTGACAATTATTTTCAAAAAAAAAGTTGTCTCTATCAAGTGTTTCCTTGATACTTTACATTAACGTCTGGGATAATTTGGGTACTGTTGTTTTAGGGCTATGCAAGATTTAAAGATGGGGAAAACATAATGTCTTTGTTCAAAAATGAGCTTACATTATGTCATTTAAACACTTACTATCTGTTTGTTTGTATCTTCTGGTGAGATGCTACATTGAAGGGAAGCTCAGAGCTAGCACAGATTGCTGCAGACTCTCTAATTGGCTGAGCCAGCCGTTAAAGACCGTCATCCAGCCCCTCCGGGTGTTGATGTGCCCCCCTACTGGCAGCCGCCTTGGTCCAGACCACCATCCAGGCCACTGAGGCCGCACCCGTGGCTCTGCAGCAATTAGCACCCATCAGTTTGTACGCAAGCTGCCAAGATGTGTTGACGTCCTGGAGCAAGATTCAATTATAGCTTTATTAGCATGAACAGAACTGTCACAGATTCCACCTGGGTGACACAAGCGAGGGAAAGGCCGCGTCTCGTCTCCGTGGTCTGGATGTGCCGCGCTGAATGACGCGGCTGAGCTTTACATTTTGAGTGTGTGGTGACAAAGCGATCAGGTGAGCTTTAGCCAACTGGAATATGTCAGCGGGATGTCACGATGAGGCTTTAAAATCACATCACTCAGATTTGTGGGGCTTAAACGTAAATCTGATTTAGAGATGCATGTTCTTGTTGCTGCTCTGATTTCAGAGAGGGTTTATGGGAAATCTTAAGCAATTCATTGAAATCCCTGTTGCAGCCGGAGATAATCCACGGAAATAAAGATAAATGTCAAACAAGACGTTTGTGGAATTTAGATTTTGCACATTTGTCAGTCCATCTTCTCTTGACCACTGCTTATTTCTGATCAGTATCATGGGGGACACTGGAATTTATACCAGCCTTCACTGGGTGACGGATGGGAATACACCCCAGACAGTCCATCAGTGGACACACACACACACACACACACACACACACACACACACACACACACACACACACACACACACACACACACACACACACACACACACACACACACACACACAGGGCATTCTCTCACACTCCCACTAGGAGCAATTTAAGTCTCCAGATAACGTCAGTGGTTTGCCACATTGGACTGTAGTTAGTAATGGTTCAACTACCAGTATGACAGAGTGACATTTGAAATAATAATAAAAAAGAGTCCAAAGGCGAGACTAGTGAAGGGAGGTACACATCCAGATTCCAGAATGTTCTTTCCTTCTGAGGGAGTAAAACCCTGTGGGATGGCTGGGCACAGCCTCAAAGATGGCTTAAGGAGCTCTCAGTAGAGCAGCTCATCCATATCAACATGAGCCAGCTCTCTAGGATGCTGTCCCAGGCCCGTCCAGCCAGGAGGAGACCCCAGGGCAGGCTCAGAATTCCCTCTCCGGTTTCCTCCTGTCTCTCTCTGACAGCTGGTGAAAGGAGCACTTCAATGACTTATTTGGCCATGTTGGCTATGATATTGATGAGAGTTTATGACCCATTTGGTGGGTGATGAGGACGGTTCACGATCGATGTCTGTAATGACTGACTGCGTATATGGTCTTTAATGGTTTGTGTGCTGAAAACTGCTAATTACACTATCTTTGTGTTTTGATCACTTGGATGTGGAGCAAAAGAACAGAAACCACGAGAAGTGGATGGAAAATGAGATCCCAGTTAAAGAAGATATTTAGTAATAAACTGTCTGAGCTTTCAAACTTTTCAACAAGAACATAGATGTAGTGCAGGTGAAAATTGTTCATTGGTTTCATCTCCTCTATCTACCTTGGCGCAGTCCTTCACCTAACAAAACTTTTGTTTGGAACGTCCCCGTCACTCCCACCCCGTCTTTTCTTGGCACGCCACTTCTCCTCCTGTGCCAGCCTTTGTGGTTCGGTGACAGGCTGAGGAGAAGGCAGCTGGCAGGACAGCGCTGAAGAATGAAGTGAATAATTTATCTGAGCATCTGTGCCCATGTTCCTTATTCATCTCACCCCATCTATTCTTCACCCACCCACTCCATCCATCAAAAGAACTTTTCTTGGACTTGTTTTTTTTTTTTTTTTTATCTTTTTCTGGCCCCATGTATAACTAAGGTTGAACAGTTTGACTTCTTAATCCTGACCTCCACATCCCATAGCCACGCAACTGCAACATCTGTGTAACATGTCCGGGCAGGTGCTTTTATTTTCCTGTGTTTTTGGTTCTGTGTCGCTGCTGTCTTTGCTTCTTGTGTCTTGGACTAATTGTGCACACCTGAACCCAATCAAATTAGTGTCCTATTTAAGGCCGGGTTCCTCTGGCTCCCATTGCCAGAATGTTTACTTCCAGCTGTGTGTTTTGTGTCTCCCTGTGAGTTTACTCAATAGTGTTTTCTTGTGCTCCCTGTGGATATTTGTGGGGGTTTTTTTTGTTGTTTTTTGTTGTTTATTTGCTGAATTAGCTTAACCTAGGTGATCTAGCGCTTTTAGTTTGTTTCCCTGTTCACTTTTGGACAATAAAGACTTTTGCTGCAACTGTTGGGAGTTCTGCCTCTGCTTGTGGGTCCAGACTCTGCTCCACTCGTAACAATCTGTGATTGGAAATGGTACCAATGAATGAAGTGTCTCTTCCTCCACGTGTCTGCTGAGTGTGCAATCAATTAAATAAATGGAAAAAATACTCATGTTTGCATAGTTTTCGTACAAAAATGTTTATTGGTTCAGCTGTCTATTATTAGTCTCCAGAGTTTAGGCATTTACTGCTGCTACCATTTCAGCGTAACATTGTGTAATTTTTGCTTTTTTTTGAAATGTCAGTGATATGTGTTAAAATATTAGAAAAGCATACCAGATATTCTAAATATCTCAGTGGATAAAACATCCAAAATTGCATGTGAGTTGGGGAAAAACAGAAAGATCACCTGACTTGTGGGGTGCAGAGGGGTTTTAATCCCTTTGCCTGGTTTCAGTCGGGCGTGCCGTCATTCGTCATCGATCACTGGTTGTCATAGAGGATATGTGGTAGCCTAGAGCCCATCAGCTCTGCTGCATTCTGAAGCATGCTGAGAACTTAACGTCGTGAGGGGACGCGGAGGCTGCGAAAAGGTCGCTTAACCCTTTCACCCCTCAGGCTAACGCTGAGCTGGTGAGCGTGATATCACAGTATGGCGTCAGTGGCTGCTGTCAGGCAGAGTTGAGGAACTCTCCTTCTCTCGTCAAGACACAAACTGGCAGAGTGAAGAACTGCGTGCTGTCGTTTTTGAAGAGTTAATGACTAAAGCAGCACAGCTTACTGGCTGGAGGCTGTTGATTTGTCTGGATCAAGACTTTTTCTCACAAGCAGGCTAGTACCCCCCCCCCCCCCCCCCCAAAAAAAAGGACATTGGATTCTGTCCCAGCAATTCATTTGCATTTCTTTTTCACCACTGTAGCATCACTTTTCACTTACGTATGAACAGCATCTCCGATACGTCTATAATATTGAGCTTTAGGGCATCAAAACCAGCGCCATCAAAGTTGATTAGCAGCCATTAGGATCATGAACGGATCATCATTGGACAAGGCTGAGAACAGGCTTATGATGTGAAAACATTAAGGTAAACATCTTCACAGGCATTATAGCTTTTTTTCATGAGGATAAAAAAAGATAAAGCATTTGGTGGTTACGAAGTCTTGAATACAGAAACTGACCTGAAGGCTGGAGCAGCTCTTGCGGTGTGGTGCTGCTGAATTTGCAACGACTTCTATTTGCAGTGGATGGTGGAGAAGACAGTAAATGGACACTTACCATGTCAGCTCGATTCCTTCATTAGACAGCAAATCTCTGCATTGGGATCATGGAAGTGTAAGTCTTTTACTACAAGTTTTTTTCCAGTCAGGTCGATCTAGTTTCACAGTTTGTTTAGTCTACCCTCATCCATCTTATCGAAACGTGACACTGATGAGCCATCTTAATCTCCCACCTGTCTCCTAAACTCCCCGATGACTGTCATGTGGGCCGGACTGTCCGGCAGTTTGCGTTGATGATCCTGGCGGGAAGACTCAGGCTGTCACTTCGTCTAAAGGCCTGATGTCTAATGGTGTTTATGTGGCTGACAGGAGGAGGGGGCTCAGCTTTGCAGGGTCAAAGGTGAGCGTCTGGTTTGACAGTCTAAAGAACACTGTCCGGCCGGTCATGCTAGGCACGGGCGGGACATGTGCAGACCGATTTTTCTCTTATTTAGTGTAAAAACGATGTCTGCGTCAGGCAATTGCGCTTCGGTCCCTTAATTAACTCACAAGAGCAACATGCGAGAAGCAATCAAAAAGCAATTTCTCTTTTCTTGTGATGCAGGTCTGTGGTGGATATTTATCCAACCGGCAGGTTTACTTGCAGGGAGACAGTGTCGTGTTTACGTGCATGAGGTACGGCCATTATTGAGATCTGAAAGATTACAGTGGTAAAATAATACGAGAAATACATACAATACATTTTTACATAGTTTAAAACA
Organism: Arothron firmamentum; assembly: GCA_016586285.1. Classification (NCBI taxonomy): domain Eukaryota; kingdom Metazoa; phylum Chordata; class Actinopteri; order Tetraodontiformes; family Tetraodontidae; genus Arothron; species Arothron firmamentum. The sequence continues at coordinate 59,618 of BJFM01000948.1, forward strand.
ACTCGCAGTACATATATGTGTTTCATATGTCTAAACATCAACTGTCTGGAATTGGAAAAAAAAAAACTCCACTCCAAGCTCTGACTGAGAGGTGCAGATGAACTGTGTCCAACACATTTTGATCCCAAATATCCACCAAGGATGCAACATATTGACTGATCTACACCCACTCTTCTGAATGGAAGGAGAAACATGGTATTACCAAACCTGGTGAATTAAATCTTGCACCTGGTGCGTTTTTAATGTAATTTGTAATTTTGAGCTCACTGATAATGAACTCAGTGGATGTTTAATCTCCAAACAATAAAATAAAAAGTGTCTGTCACATAAACTCGTGGGAGAACATGGTAAGAATTGATTTTTGTACGTGATTAAATGATGACATTCAGTGCAACTGTAACCAAACCGCTTCAAGTGGGACCCATTTTCTCATTAGATTCCCACACTCGGGCCCTGAAGTAGTCTATTACATGAACATTAATTAACATTGTAATTTAAACAAAGCTCACCGTGGCTGACATTTTAATCAACCACTACACTTTCCTCGAGGCCCCAGCACTGGCTCAGGGGCTGAAATAAGGACGCCCATGGACTAGCTGGACACCTCCACCGCGAAGGTGGACAACCATCTTGTTTTGATAATTCTTTCTTGTGGATATCAGGCCTTCATGCTACCCTCAGAAGAAACACCTGCTGGAGGTCATTTTGTCCGGCTCTGGAAGTGCTCCTCCACAAAGGAGCATATAGTGTTACTTGCTGCCCTCCTAAGGCCTCCACCACCTCTTCTGGTGTGCTGGCCCATCTCCTCATATCTCCTTTTTGCTGGGAGACACAGCAAACCTTCTAGCCATGACGTGTGTTGATGTGTAGAGGAGAAGCTGCTGCTGCCTCATACTACCACTGCGAAAGCTCCAAAAATCAAAAACAACAATCAGCCAGAAATGATGAGGGGGAATGGCAAATGGCTGTGGTCACCACCTGCGGAACCATTCCTTATTAGGGGTTGTCTTGCTAATTGCCTCTCCTTTCCGCCTGTTGTCTGCCCCATTTGCACACATCTGGTGAAAGTGATTCGCAGTCATTATTTCTTTCTCACCAGACAGGTTGATGTCCCGGTAATGTGACTGGAGTTTTGCTGCAGCGATTATGCGTTCCCACTGCGCTGTTCTCTCAGTGAAAATAAATAGAAACATTTTTGTGGCCTTTTACTGCACGAACAAAATGCAGAATAGATGCAAAAAGAATAGTCTGTATCATATGAACCGGTGTTACATTATTGTGAACAAAAACATTGAGTTAGCAGTAGATTTGCCGGTGCCAGGCCCCCTCGGGGCAATGCATTTAATCCCTTACTGTAAGATACATTGTTCTATTAGCGACTCACTGTCCTTTCAATTCCTCAGCCTGTTGATTAATAGCCAAAGTGCGGTGTCTGTCACAGTGGGAGCCCAACATGGCATGTTTTTCCCTCCTCAACCAAGGCTCCATATAATGAGCCCGCACCCTCAGCCGCCAGCAGCAGATTGCTTTGATGCTCCTATTTACTCGGCTTCTCTTGGCTCACTACACAGAAAGGCAGGATTCCCCCTATTCGCCTGCCCAGCTGCATTAAAAAATTAGAGCAGTATGCGAAGGGTAATTGGAAAAAGGGTGATAGCATTTTGGCCCGCAAATGAAAAATCGTCACGGTTTTGTTACTCAGTAAGGATGTCCAGTTGCAGTCATCCCTTAGAGCCCTGTTCTTTTAGCCTGACCGGGATCATCAAGAGCTCATACTGAATAGATGAAGCAAACATATGGCTGCATATTTCACCCCCCCCCCCCAGATGAAATAAGAGAACAGCAGCAGAAATCAATTGGCTCGGTTTTAGCCGTTTGGCAATGCCTCAGTGTCGAGGCGGAATGCTAATGTCATTCTTTCTCTTGATCAGTGCCCCGCAGACACAGAGAGTGGGCCTTCTCCCTTTCCACTGTTTCATTCCCAAGATTTCTTCCTTAAGTTGCAGATTTAGCGACTTAAAAGGAGATTTCGCATGTTTCACTCCTTTTGAATTTAACTCGATGTGACACAAGAAGTTGTACCGCTCCCACTTTTTAAGATGGCAATTAAAGAAGTAAGAATTAGCCAAACATCTTTTTTTAATCCAATTTTTTGACATTCAAATTGTAGGAGCTCTCTCGCTACTCTTAACTGCATTGGCTGGCGCCTTCATTTCTTCAGTAACTGTAAATATGAAAAAAGAATGTTGCCTTTTAGTTGGGTCATTCTCCAAAAATCCTGCCTCCATGATCTCCACGACCAGTCCAGACCATGAAGAATCTGAATGAAGAAAAACTGTGATTTAGGTCAAAAGTAGAATTAACCCCATACAACTAATGACACGGATGCGCAGTCACAGTCTATGAGAAGCAATATAATTATATAAACACCACACACACACACACACACACACACACACACACACACACACACACACACACACACACACACACACACACACACACACACAAAATGCTATTCTGTCTGGTAAATATCCTCATTTTGTGAAGTATTGCTTATCTGTGTCTGTCCTGGTTTGTTTTGTAACGTTGCTGGGAAACAGTCAACTGAATGATGAAAAATAGCAATTATCTGCAAAAATATAATATTCTTCTATAATTCACCGTTGCTTGGAATAAAAGGTGGATTTCTGCATTGAATGTTGGTATTTGCATCTGCATCACTGTGTGTGTGTGTGTGTGTGTGTGTGTGTGTGTGTGTGCGTGTGCGTGTGCGTGTGCGTGTGCGAGTGCGTGTGTGTGTGTCCTGTGATGGACCGGTTATAGAAAATGGATGGGTGGAACGCTTAATTAAAGATTTGCTAAAACCAAAGAACACGACAGTTGTCACTGAAGTCAACACCGTGGAAGGAAATTGCTTTTTTTAACCCTCATTTTTCGTGCTTCTTTAATGGAACCATAGCTCCTTCAAATGGAAAGCATGCTGCCATAATCACCCTCCTCCATCAGGAGAAGGGACAGCAAGGCTCAGATCTGAGAGCTCCGCTTTCTGATATCGTGATTTTAGGGCTCGTTTACAGACACACGTAATGGATGCCCTCGATACCTGTATCAGACATAAATTGGAACCAGGCCAGTCTCAAAAGAACGTAGGAACAGCTACTGAGCCTGTTAGGGTATTGGCAGATATTGGCACACACACGGCAGGGTGAGGTAAATCAAATGTGTTGCACCCACAATAATGGGTAATAAGGAAAAATAAAATCACATCCCTGCCTAGCTAAGCCGGCTTCCTAGCTTACACACTGCATGAAAAATGGGTCCAGGAAAAAAAATAAAATAAAACTTGAAAGTGTCCCCTTTGGAGATTTCTTTGTAAAATAAAAAAACAGTTATGAACCCTACGTACGGCAGAAAACTGTGTGTGTTCACGGCCATTTTCAGGTAAGGCTCGACATTTATCAATCTGGACGTGAGCGTACCAGCCACTCAGATCTCACATCAAGTCTGACATCGTTTATGCAGGTTAGAGTCAGTGGGCAGCACAGCAAAATCTTAAAAAATGTATAAAAAATAATGATTAAACAAACCTTAAACTGGTAATTAAGCACAGGCAGCCACATATTACTGAACAGATTAAAAGAAATGTCATTGAATAAAATAAATAAAACTGTTTTTTACAGAAATGTTTTGCGTTCACCTAATAACCTGTTTTTTCCTGAGGAATTCATGTTTGGTATGTTTTTAGGTGTAAATATTTCTGTTTTTCTGACTTTCTGTCCTTTTTTTGATTTTTAAGTAATCTTGTCCTTGTTGTCGAAGGAAATGTTTTCTGTTTTTTTGTGGTCATTGACAGACTATCTAATAATTGGTGAACCAGCCACAGATCACCAGCGTCACGCACACACGCGTGACTGTGTCGCGGCAGCAACACGTCTGCTCGTCCAGGGCGGCGCTGCTCCAGCTTCCAAACAGGCGCGTCCTTGGTTAACCTTCAGGCTCAGACTTTAGAGGAACATTCTTATTATTGTGTATGTGTTTGCACTATGGGTAGAATCTTATCTGTCTAGAAGTAAAAGGGGAATCAATGATGGTGTCCTCTGCAGATGGATCCTCCGGCTGGCCACACCGCGTTTTTGGATTCTCCGCAGTCCTATCCACGCTGTAATGGCTCGCCACTGAACAATGAGTTCAGAGCCCGAATACAAATCTATCGGCGCTGAGACCAGCTGACAGATGTGTCTGGGTCAACTCTCACACACGTTGTTGACCTGGGAGTTCTCCACCCGAAGAGCATAAAATACGGCAAAACTCTCCACCCTTCGCCCTCTGGTGAAGCAGGGAATTACACCTCCCTAACACAAGTGAATCTAAAGAAAAGCCATCTGGGCTACACACAGCCCTGCAGCACTGCAGGATAGTCCTGATGCTAATGCCTCAACAGTGACACTAGAAACAAATCTTCGGCCCTGCCAAGTGAGCCTGGCAGCAATATATTTCAAATGATTTGTGAATGTTTCCTGGAACTTGTATCCAACCATTTGACAGACTGTGACATATTTTAATGTTTCAAAGTGACACTTGTGAAATGCATTTTTGCATTCTGGACTCTGACTGATGGGAAGTTTAAACAATAGGTCTTTTTGACTTTTCCAGGAACATAAATGGAAATAAATTAATTGATTGATTGCTGAGAAATCCAGGCCCTCGTGGGCTGGCGGAGGCTCTCACCTACACATGAACTGCTGCTATTCACCTGACATTAAAAAACTGAAACCTGCCGTGTTGCAGCAACATTTTTGTGCCACAAAACAAACAAACAAACATGCTTTTGTGTGTTCAAGATGACGTTTTCAAAATGGATTTTTGGAGAATAATATGATTCTATGTGAAATTCCTTGCCTGGTTTGTAAATGGATCCTGTTAAGCAAAAGTATCAGCCCCCTTTCCACCAGCATTTCCTGAACATAAAGCCAAGTTTCTTCTTCAACTAAAATGTTAAAAAAAAACAAGAAACACTGCACCTGAAATAAAATAAAAGCTGCAAGTGTTGTCCACCAATCACCATTCCTCAGCATCCAGCCCTGCCCCTCAACAAAGCCCTGCTCCCTACCACTTTTATCATCTAAAGTATTTAATAAATTACAAAAGTTCCTGCTTTAGTCAGTCAAAACCTTAGAAACATATCTCCTTTATTTCTCAGAGTGTTGGCTGATTGCAAACCTCTAGGTGGGAAATAGTTTGCGAGGATAAAAAAAAAACAAAAAAACACTGTTTCCAGTAACGACAAGAATAAGAAGTGACTTTGTTGTGCTGAAACTCCAACAATCTCTGGGTGAATAAAAATGATTTCATTAAGGGGGAGTACGCGGCAGATTTGCCTGATGACATTGGTGCTGACATGGAGCGTGCCTCTGCTGGCTAACGTTTGGAGGAAAATTACTGTCAGAGTGTACTCCGTTATCCGCTTAGCAGCATAATCCACAGAGCTTATCAAATGCAAGCAAGTAATCCAATTTCTTTCACTTGACTATTAAATGCAACCCTCCTGCTTATAATATCTTTTTAATTTTAATCACAGACATCAGCATCAGTCAGAGCAGCGTTCAGTGCAAGATTCAGCTTAAACAGCTCAAACTTTCTTGCTTAAAACTGCACGTCTATTCTGGAACAAATATAATACAGCTGAGTAATTTTAGCATTCAGGTAGTTGAACTCTTTGGTTGTCCTCAGTTAGTCTTTGAAATGCTCAAGTCTCCATTATTAACAGGTGGGCAGATGGAGAGGTCATGTTTCCCGTCTGCAGCGATATGTCTCTCCCAGCAGCAGCCTCGGGATAACTTTGAATCACACACTATCAGACTTAATGAGCGATGCGCAGCTACCAGTTTTGAGCAGATATTGGATTTTTCTTTTTTTATCTGGTGAGATTTTATGACGGATTCCAGGTTTGGCTTGAATTTAATGAACCGCAGAACAGTATGTTTGGCTCCAGACAACTCATTTAAAACCTTACCTCTTTCCACTGCAATAAACTGATCAGCTGGGCCTTAGTTTGGCTACAGGACCAGGAAGCGGTTGTGCTGATGAGCCAGAACAATTCCACATGCACATAGAAAGGAGGCATCAACACAGTTTAAACTACTTTGAGCGTAAACACCAAAGCCCCGAAGTGTCACACACTTCAAACATGCTTTAGGGCTCACACTGGGCTGTAAACCATAGATCTGCTGTTGTACACAAAAAATATCTATCTGGTTGATAGTTGCAGGATGAACAGTGCACGCTAGTGCATGTGAACATGAAATCATAATTTGGCTGATTTTATTTACTTTTTTTTGTTGTTCTGTTACTGAGGTGCCTTCTCTGAAAATCATGTTATTGATAATGAGTATGAGTGAAATAAAACCAAAAATAAAATCCAATTCATCCAGGCTTGCGCATGGATCTACGTGCGCGTCATCCCGTTCTGTGCGTGATCCGTGCAGCTGCATCACCTGGAGCTACATCAGCTGTGAAATTGCTTTATGTTTTCAGAAATGAGGACAAATGCATGTATGTGATTAGACAGATGCTGGTCTCTGTTCATGTCCCACATCCTTCCACCTTTTTTCCTTTTTTTTAATCATCAATTCATTGGTCAGGTAGCGTCTGTGGCACCCAAAGAAACAGACGTGTTGACGTTCATTTGGGGTTTACGACATGTTCCGTATGACTCAACAGCACCAATTCATCAAACCCGACTCCAGCAAGACATCTGACACAGTTTTCATTACATAACCCAGACTGCTGCTGATTAATTGAGCAGACTGTGGATCATGCCACTAATTTCTCAATGCTGTTTCAAAAAAAAAGAAGAAAAATAGTACAACAGCACACTGTGGGACTTCAGCTTTCATGTGTGTTTGAATTATAAAGTAAGTTCACGTTGAAAGCACAGTGGCAACATCAAGCTATGTGTTGGAGATGTTTTAAATGGGCCAGAGCTGGAGCTCTCTGCATGTTTGATCATAGGGGCTTCTACATCCTGTTAAGCCAGCACAACTGTTTGTTTTGCATTTTCTTGCAACATGCAAAAAGTATCTTTAGTTGCCTCGGTCATCTCTGAACAACTGATGTTGCTGCAGTGCTGGTGAGGGCACATTTTAAAGGCGAACCTGGGTTTTTATAGGAAACTATAAAAAGACCTGGGTTTTTATAGGAAACGATAGCAATGCTATAAAATAAGGGTCCAGGTTCCACCTCGCAGCATTTCTGCAGGTGTTAGGAGGAAATAATTTGGTAGATTAGGAATAGATTCCAGACAGAATTGCCTGCCAGGAAATCAGGGTGAAAGCATTCACAGATCCTCTTGTTCCGCAGTGATTAGATGATGATAGGATTACTTTTATCTGCTACTCCAAAGTAGTGTAGGAGCTGTGTGGCTTTATTTATTTATATTATTTATAAAATGAATAAAGAAAACCTTTTGATGCTTTCAGATTTCAAGTTGTAGACATTTTTAGATAGATAACAGGGTTCAAACAATAAGCCTGCCAATCTCAGAAAAAGGCAGCAGAATAGAAGATGTGTCCCTCTGCTCCGACAACGAACTCCGCGTCCCTACACAACTGCGAGCTGCCTCGGTCTTTGATTTCAAAATTCCCTTTCAACTTTTTTCCCCCCCCGCAGTCTCACTGACCAGGAAAGCTGGGTCAGCTTCTGAAGCATCATGCAAAATATTTGTTGGCATCACCTTCTTCGGTGAGAGGATGTGGGTTGACCCCCTCGGTTAATCGTGATCTAAGCAAATGAGGTGTGAAAGGTTACCACAACCATGAAATATCTCCCGTCTACAGATCCTAATGTCCACTGTCCGCACCTGCCTACAGTATGCTGTTCCCATCTTTTTTAAAATAAAAACCTGCCTATGCTGTATTATGTATATATGTACGGTATATTAGGTTTGTTTTGTTTGTATATTTGTTTCTCTCTGTCTCTCTCTGTCTCTCTCTGTCTCTCTCTGTCTCTCTCTGTCTCTCTCTGTCTCTCTCTCTCTCTCTCTCTCTCTCTTTCTCTCTCTCTGTGGTGTATCTCTCTTCTTCTCCTCTTTTACCCAGCCGGCTTTCAGCTTTCAGCAGGATGGTTCCTCCTTGTAAGCCTGGTCCTACTCAAGGTTTCTTCCTGTTAAAAGGGAGTGTTTCTTTGCCACTGTGCTTACCTGGGGGTTCAGGCTCTGGGTTTCTGCCTCTGTAAAGCACCTAAGGACAATTTTAATTGTAAAAGGCACTATACAAATGAACTGAATTGAATGTGTTTGTTCAGATCCTGCACCAGGCTCACACTGTTCAAAAAGAGCTGGGCTCAATCAATTAACCATCGGTGTGTCTGAATCGATAAATCAAACAAATTGCAATCGTGCAAGATTTAGCCCGTGTCGATGCTCATGAACCCAGCGACGCTAAGTTCGTTAGCATTAAAAAAAAAAGTTTGGAGTCCTGACAAATTTTTATTATGTCATAAATAATAGAGTAGATAGAATCTCTTTCATCAGCAGCAAGAAAGGAATTACAGTAGCAACGATGCCTCAGTCAAAATGATAACACTAACTTGTTATAATCCATTAAGCCCGAATAAACAACAAAAAAATAGTCTGTACAGTCTACACAACTGCTCTGATTCCATCTACTGCTCCTAATGCCAGGTCTGTCACCTCTCAACAATCTGACGATATTAATGTATGCAGTTGCCCTGGAAACTAGCTTGCGAGTCTACGGCAGCATTCTGTTCATGCTGTTATTACTGTATTATTTTTGTCCCCACAGATGTTGCACAATACCTTTCTTTTGAATAATGAGTTCAAGTATCTGTGAGATTGCTATGTTGTTTTTTCTGAACTTTTCTTTAGGGAACCCACTGTTACTCTTCACTTTCTAAACTATTAGACAGACTTAGTATTTCCTGTCATCATCGATCTCATCACTGTCTAAGTGTATGATTTGACACTGATGACATCAGCATTCTAATTCACGTTCAGCGGCAACTACAAGCGACTAAATGCACTATTTCGCTGTTGTTAAACTGATATTTTTGCAGCTACTGCAGCTGTTGTTATCGCAGGTTGTGAACTGTGGCAAACTGTTCACTGTGTCTCAACTGCCCCTCTGATGCACTCCTCCTCTTCTTCACCTCATCTGTCTCACCGAGACTTCACATCACTTATCTCCTTCTTCCTCTCCTGGTCATGAACAAGGAAAATTGGATGGCCTGTTATTGACATGAGGCGTTGACAACAATCAGAAAAGAGGGTCATACCACTTTACACCCACATTTTGCATTGCTGGCATTTTTCACTGAAAAATTGTTATTACCTGGATTATAAAAAGGTAGTTTCAGGCTAAAATGCAACTATGCCACTATGCAATCATCCATTTGTTGTAGCTACAATAACCACCATGCACCATCTATATTTACAGCCAGCTAAGGAGGGACGGTCCCTACCATAGTTCAGAGTCATACCAAGCAGAGACCACCTTCACATTGCCTCCCATTCACATTTTTATTGATTTCCAATATGCAATATTCAGAAGTAAGGCCACTGATAAATAGATCTAGAAATATTATAACCTATCCTAAGACCTACTGAAAGCCAAGAGATTGGATGATGTGTGCTACATGATTTAGTTTTCACTTAGAGTTGATCAGGTTGTTGATTGAATTGGGGAATGTTGGTCCACTCCTCTTCAATGGCTGTGCATGGTTGCTGGATATCGGTAGGAACTGGAACACACACACGTCATATACACCAATACGGAGCCTCCAAATCATGCTCAGTGGGTGACATGTGTGATGAGTATGCTGGCCATGCAGGAACTGGGATGTTTTCAGCTGCAGATCAGATTTCTGACAGTTTGTGCAGGTATTCTTTGGGTGTGCAAACCGACTGTTGCAGCAGCTGTTGGGTGACTGGTCTCAGACCATCATGGAGGTGAACATGCTGGATGTGGAGGTCCAGGGTTGGTGTGGTTACACGGGGTCTGCGCTTGCGAGGCCGGTTGGATGCACTGCCAAATTCTAAGAAAAGCATTTAGAGATGGTTTATGGTCGAGAAATGAACATTTAACTCACGGGCAACAGCCCTGGTAGATGTTTCTGTCGTCAGCATCTCAAATGCACGCTCCCTCAAAACCTGCAACCTCTGTGTCATGGTACTGCGTGATAACACTGCACATTTTGGAGCCTTTTATTGTGACAGCCTGTGCAATAATCATGCTGTCTAATTATATATCAGACCTGTGAGGTGGATAGATGACCTCAGCAGGAGAAGTCCTCACTAACGCAGATTGAGACAGATTTGTGAACAATATTTGAGAAAACAAGGCCTTTTGTGTGTGTGTGTGGGGGGTGTGTGTGTGTGTGTGTGTGTGTGTGTGTGTGTGTGTGTGTGTGCGAGCGTGCGTGCGTGCGTGCGTGTGTGTGTGTGTTTGTGTGTAGAAAAAGTCTTTTATCTTTGAGGGAGCAAAAAAAGAAGTGTTGCATTAGTATTTTTGTGTAGTGTAGTAAGCAGGGCGTCACGGCCTTCTCAACATCTCCGCAGGAGAGTTTGACGCGAGGTAACTGAGAGCCAGAGCTTGTGACTGAGGCAGAGATCAGTGGGAAATAATGGACCATCGCCTCTCATCAGGCTCATCCATCCAAATACATCCTTTCAAAAGGTTAATGATCTTTGTAAACAATCATTATTCCACTAAATTTATTGATCTGTGCGTCAAACATGTATTCACACTAAATGGGAAGAATTTCGGAAATGTTCTGGGGTTGTTTTGTAGGTCACGCATGGGGGGAAAACAACAGCATCTTAAAAAACACCACAAAAAAAGAGCTGCTAGGTAATGAGGCAAATGAAATTCATACGGCATGCAAGGGCACCAGAAGAATGAGAAGAAACAATTTGGCAAGCGACAATGAGGTTAAATTACTGTCGACCCCACAGCGTCCAGTAGCTGCCAGCAGCCGCTGAGTGCACATGTCATCTCATGTGCACTGTGTAGGTGTGTAACTCATTTGCTCCCTGCCCCCGAAATATCACAACACCGTTTCTGTGCTAATCTTTTCAAGCCTAAAAGGCAACCTGGAGGTAGGGCATAACAGGTAAGGCATCATGGGAGCTAACATTTGCAAAATATGTAAATGAGCCCAGAATGAAATCATTTTTCAGAACATAGTTGATCTAATTCAAACAAGATCACATGCTTGATCGCCCACAAAGAGAAAAGAACTTTGAAAAATACTAGAAAAATCATTTCCACAAGATACATTCTTGAAGAAACATAAGACAAAAAGCAGAACACGGCTTGGCTACTGTGGAATTCTCCCACAATGCTTCTCTGGCAACAGTCTGGCAACTGTCTCAACAATATCCAGAACAGCAAAGACAGCAAACCTAAACTCCGCGGAATCAAAAATCTGAGCGGCTGGATAAGATCTCTGTCTCTGTCTGTCCCTTCTTTTTTCTGTCCCCCTCTCTGCCTTTTTCTGACAGCAGCTTGTAACTTCACTGATATGTACATGTGAAAAGACCCCATCATGCATTTCTGTAAGGCCTTTGCATCAGTGTTTCAGGCTAAATCTACATGGGTCTTAAGGGTTGGGGGTCTTGAGGTGTCTCTCTGAGCCACCTCCAGGGTACGGCTAAAACCACTGCCCTTCCTTTGTGCCTCTGTAGGTACCATTTCAATGCACGGATGCTTTAATGTGAGTCCTCAGCTCCAACATCTGTGTTTTCATTGCACATTATTTAGTCTTACCCGGTGTAAACCCCACAGTTGTGATTTTCTCCAAATCTCTACTCTTCTAATAATTTTTATGTGAGGAAAATGAAAATAAATTGAATAGAAAAGAATATTTGATTAAGCGGTACAGAACTCCTCTGTTATGAAGAGGAATAGAAGCCGGTTCATTACGTGGCATCATTATTGCACACCCACGTGCAGCACAACTGAGGCTCTAATGTTGACCAATGCTTCATATAAAACACAGAGGCAGGCATACAATCTGGATAAAATTAGATCTATACTCCCTCTGTGCTCACGGTTAATAATTGAAAACCTCTTCTTTGAGCTTCATGAAGCAAATGGATCAGTTTATGATGCAATATTCAGAGAAGTTTCTGAAGAAGTTCTTTCAGCAGCTTTTATTCAAGGACTCCTGATGACATTGATCATTTCTTTGTTTCGAAAACATTTCAGACTCTCCAAATGCATTAAGTGTTGGTTAAACCAGAACTGCTGCGCCACAAAAATGAATGAATGAGTGAGTGAATGCTCCTGATTTTCCCCAGACCTCCTCCTTTCAGCCACCCCCGGCCCCTTCCTCCTGCATGGTGATTGAAAAGGCGGCGGAGAAGCAATCGGCTTTAATCAGAGAATGTGCTCGGAAACAAAGTGAATTTATGAGAGGATTTATCCCTCCCCTGTGTTTGGATGACTGCGAAACCCAGCTCATGCATTCAGTACTCGAATCAGACTCAAGCCAGGGGTAACTGATCTGCTATCCCTGCTATTCTCATCCATCCTTCTGGATCCGCACGCACGCACAGGCACACACACACACACACACACACACACACACACACACACACACACACACACGCACACTATGCTCTCCCACGTCTAGGCTCTCTTAGGTGTTATGCAGATCAATTATATCGGTAACCTTGAAAAAGCACATTAACTTATGGAAACATTCCACAAACCTCAGCAGGAACTTGACAGATCGCTCTTTTCTCCTTGTGCTAATTCAACATGTAGGACTCATTTATGTAGTTGTTAAATAGCTCTTGCTGTAAATTTGTTAAGCGTGTTTGGTCGGGTAAAGTTTAATGAATATCACCGATGATTTACCTGCAGTTTTGTGTTCCCATTTTATTACGTCTTACAGTAAAGAAAGAGTGAAAGAAAAGAGAAGGGTAGGAAGAGAAAAGCAAGTGGCAGAGTTGGCATCTTCTGCCAGATTAGGATGAAACAAAGTTTTTAAATCAATTCAATATTCAACTGAACTGAAGTGTCAATATTCCACTGCAGTCGAACCCTCAGCTCATTTACATTACATAATGGAGGTGACGTCACATCTGAAAACTCTCTTTTTTTTTAGCTGCTATGTTTTTCAAGGCCCACATATTAATGTACATGCTTGGCAAATGTACCACAGTTCTGTGAGGTCACATGTGCACGCCTCAAGCTCCTCTCCAGGGTGATGCGATGCAGACATTTTTACCAGTTGATATTAGCAACAAACACTGCACAGTGTTCGAGGCAGCCAGATTCCAGGGTTTTCAACACCAGAAGCAGGCGAGTCTCTGCAATAAAATGAAATAACTTTCATCGATTTTACTCAGAAACGGCTCTTAAATAAGTAGCATTGCCACATTACTGTTATTTTACTGAAATGTTCTTAGAAATAGTAAATGTGCACTTCACTTACCTCTCAGTGCTTATTGATACATTGTTGTTGATATATAATTGATAACAGGTAAATTACTCACCATAGTCCCAACGTTGACTCGTGTGTATGTGTGTGTGTGTGTGTGTATGTGTGTGTGTGCTCTTACACAGATCAGGCACATGACTGTTGAATCATCATCCCTTCATCACCTGGGATATATCAGGCTACGTTTTGTCCTCGAAGTTAATGTACCAGAAGCAGGATTCTATCTATCAAAAGTGGACCAAAGAAGGAGGGGTGGTGAACCAGCGACAGGGTCATGGGCAGCCAAGGTTTTTTTGATGCACATAGTGAGCAAAGGCTGGCCCTGGTGGTTCAATCCAGTCTGAGGCACCATGGCCCTGACTGCTAAAGGAGTTGATGCTGGTTCTGATAGGAACTTGTCTGAACACACAGGACATCATTTATTTGTTGCATAAGCAGCGTCATCGCGGCCAAAAGCACCAATGCTCTACACATGAGCATCACTGTACTCATGAACAGCATTTTCTTTCACGACCTGGCTGGCTGGCTGCATGTTTGACCAAACGGCACCAGGAAGCACCATGGGGGGGCAATGTTATGCTCTGGGCTGCGTTCTGCTGTGAAAACTAGACCACCATTATTGAATGTACAGAATGTACTCCTATCATTCTTTGATGGCTGTTGCTCCTTTCAGCAGAATAATGCATCCTGCCACACAGTTTGATCTGCGGAGGCCTCCAAAAATACATTACATGTTACATTTTCTGTACAGAGCATATTTCATTATCCTGGAATCTGCAGAGATCAAGCAGTACACCTCCAGAGTGGAATGCTAACACCTCAGTGACCGCCATCCTCCCATAGCAACAGCTTTTTTTCCTTTTTTTTTTAATATACATTAAGCCATGGTGACACAGGACGTGTATTAATAGTTTGAAATGTTCAGAATTCATTTGGGTTCACCTTTTATCCTGAAACCCCGTTATTGTGAATGTTGTGATTTGATTGATGTGCTAATTGGAATTATTAAAATTACAGCGGTGTTAAAAGGTGAAATTAGTGTCACTTACACTTACAGCCTTTTGCCGGTGAAATCATTCTGAATGAGCGCTTAATTACTTATTAAATTAATTTGCAGCTAATCAAGCCCCGGTAATTTAAATGAGGGCAGGAGACGGAATAATCATTTCAGATTAGTTGGAAAGTGACAGTTTGACAGACAGCTCCGTGTGCTGACTGTCAAACCCGAACCGCGTGCGTCAGTGCACACGCTGAATCGAGGCATTCCTTCTGAGGACAAAAGGGGCGACACTGCCCCCTTCAGGTCATGTCTGAACACTGCCAACTAATTGGCTGTGTTTAGAACAACACAATGAAGGCAAATATTACACCCCATTCAAATGAAATCTGATTATTTCATGACACACAGATTATTTTTACAATTAATTAGACCTGTAAAACTGACTAATTTAAAAAAAAACATTTTAGTGAATTTGCATGAATTAGTGATATTAGCTGAAGCATCAACTGCTGTATTGTGCATCACTTGCTTTAGAGGTGTAAGATTCACCAATAATCATGAAGGGTAGCCCCAAACACACTATTAGTATGCGCAGTGCTGGAACAAAGTTTCTCCCCTAAAATTATACATAATCTCATTATCATGAAATATTTGTGGAAATAATTTTGGAAAAATCATTTTGTGTTTCAAAAGGTGTAGCTGCATTAGACATGGACCTAATTATGTCTGGAAACTTGAAAACTTTTTTCCCATCACTGTAGTAGATATGGGGGATGAAGATGAGGTTATGCCACAGTGTCAGAGTGCAGCAAGATACACAATCAGGAAAGAGAAGCATCCAAAGAGAAACATGCACAAATGACCACATACGACTGCCACTGCACTACAGTAAATCCAAGTTTTACGAAATATATCTGGTTATGGGTCCTCATCATTGTTTTTCAGCAGCAGTGGTGAAGTGGTAAAGTATTTTAAAAACTTGTGTCTCTAAGAATAATCAGTAAAGTTCTCTTCATAATGACACATACCCCATGACTTTAGCTTTCTGTACAGCAGGTGGGGCTGTCCCTGATGTAACTGGGATACACATAGTTCGCAGCCTGGCTGACCTTTAACTGGAGCCACGGGAGAATCGAGTCATTGACGGGGCAATTTTCAAAGTTTTCCTTAATGGTTTTGTTTGCACACAGGGATTTTCCACTGTAACAACGCGTGAAAACCAAGACCATGAGGAACTAACATCTACCGTGCTGCTCTGAGCTACTTTGACACTATTGATGCAGAGCAGGATGCATCACATGATGTTCACATATGTTCAAAGAGTTGAACATAGATATTTGACACCATAGCAGGTCTGCACATTGTCTGTATGAGCATGTTTGCTGTGGGATCTTATCTTCCTCCTTAGAGAAGAAAACTCGCATTATGTAATGGGAACGAGCCTTTCAGTGGAAGTCTGTGAAAAGAATGTGGAGTCAGCTGGAGCTCAGCCCCACCTTCCACTCTAAAGGGAGGGATTTTTTTTCAAGTAGACATGTTCTTAGTCATGTAGCGCTCAGGGTCATGTTCTGGGGCAAATGGGAGTTAGCATGAGGGAATGAAAGAAGCTTCTTCCTGTTTCCTGATTGGCGAAACTTATGGCCAAATCTGGGAAGGATGGGAGAAAAGACACAAACAGAGCCGCTGGACGGGGTTTGGAGCCGGGCCCAAAGACACGGCCATAAAATTAATTGTGTTTATGTTGTGGGTTTCTGTGGGGATGCAGGATGTGTGTTGATTTGTATCAACCATTTTCCTGGAGTTTTTCTGGCAGGCTACGGAATTCATCACCGCTGACACCGTTGGAAGGCCAAAGAAAAAAGACCATGAACTGCTTACAAAAACACCACATCACTGGGTGGAAGTAAGCAGTGTGAGCAGCTTCTCATCATCGAAAAGAACCTCAGATGTTTACCTTGAATAATAGAGCTGACTTATGCTCTATTTTAAATGTGATTTTAAAACATTAGCATTTTCACACACTTAAAACAAGTTATTAATTTGGAATAATATCCAGGTGTACATTACTACTTCTATTATTTACCATAAATCACATGAAACAATTTCTCTTGTCGCTTCTGCCCTCAATTAAATTAGAACTTTTTCTGAAATTCTCTTCCATCTGAAGCTGCCGAGGTCTTGTTGCTGGGAAACGAATCCGTACTTGCAGCTGGCGCCTTTAAGATTTTCAGAATGTTTGAGGTTGTGTTCTTTAAGATAGAAATTAAAGTTATTATAATGGTGATATCTGTGAGGAATTAAGAGCGAACGATGTGCCATTATTTATTATTCACTGGTCATTGCTAGAAAAGAATTTGGCATTTTCAGGTCATTCTGGTGCTTCTCTTATTGTTATCTAATGCACTGTGCATACAACATAGCTGCTGTGTGATTGCAGATAATATCCAAATAATTTATTATTATTATTATTAATAATAATAATAATAATAATAATAATAATGATAATAATAATAATGATGATAATAATAATAATAATAATAATAATAATAATAATAATAATAATAATAATAATAACAATAATAATAATAATAATAATAATAATAATAATAATAATAATAATAATAATAATGCATGTATTAATGAGAGAGAAAAACGTTGTTGGAAGCAGTGAGCTACAAATGTCTTGCAGAAAGCTGGAGGAAGAGACTGTGTCCCTGGCATTGATATTTAGATTTGTATCTGATTTGAATGTAATCAGAGTCTCTTTAGCGGATACAGATCCACTCAGGCCAGCCACCAGAATGGTTATTTTCTTGATTAAAGCATTTTAAAATGACCCACAATTGCAGCGCACCTGCACAAACACTGAATGACAGGCTTAGACATGACCCTTGCTCTGCGGCCATCAATTTAGACCTAATGTTGCAACTGTGGCTCTGCATCCCCAAGCTCTGCTCTGCTTCCTACATAAACAACAAACAAGACCGGCAAAAGTTTCTGTGACAGCAGCCAAAAAAGCCTCCGACTCCGTGGACTATGTGTATACAGAACCGCCACGCCGGGTAGATAAACGCTTGAAATATTAATGGTTTGATAGCTATCTGTGAACCGGAGCACAAACAGCCATACATCACCGTGGAAACCTCGAGGCCCAGGCAGAAATACACAGGAGACCGGCGGCTGTACTAAATCACAAACGCAGTTTAAAACATTGACTGATTCATTGACAGACTTTCCAGTGTGCTCCGCATCCTCATCCTTATCCAAACTCTCCCCCTGTTTGTCCTGGTTACGTTTGTCTACATGAGCATGTCAACAAATTGTCATGACCCCGTCTCTTCCAGATAAACTACCCAAATGGATAAACACATATGGCTGCAAATCAACGCTATTAAATTAACGTTTGTAATTGGGGGACGCCTCTGGCTCATAAAACTCATCAAACATTGTCTCTACGTGCCTGTTGTCTCCGGGTGCCTGAGTGATATTTATAGTGGAAAACTCCTAATATAAATGTGACCATGTGAGGTTATTAAGGAGGCTTTGCCCTGTGTTTACATTGTGGCCCTGAGTGTCTGTTTTGGAGAATGTAAATGAATGATAAATTTTAAGGATGCTGTGCTGAGCAGCTCCCCTCCCCGCTCTGGTTTTTATAACACGGCTAATCTCCACCTGCATCTGCACGGGTCTGTTTATAAAACAGTCATGCGTGTTCCGTGGCACATGTAAAAATAAAAAGTCGGAGCGCAGAGAAGAGATAAAGGAGGAGATAATCTACTTGAATGCCCAGCAGCGGAGGAAGATAGATGTGCAGCATCAGGAGCCTTTTGCTCCGTCCCGGCCCAAGGACAAATAAAGCTGTTGAGGGCAAATTATGGGGTTCAGTCCCATGTCACAGCCCTGTTAACCTCTTCAATGGCCAATGTTCCATCTTCCTGTAGGAGCCTGGCTGGAACTGGAAAGAGAACTGCCTTCAGCTATGCTTTTCAAGGAAGGTGTTCACATCATATGCAATGAAAAAAAAAAAGTCTAAAATACTCCATGACATTGAAACATGATGCATGCGCAGCAGAAAGGCATCTTTAGATGTTCTAATAGCATTCTCATCGTGTTTTAGATTTACTTAATGTGTGACACTAATGACTCAGGCCAGGAAACGTGGTGTCATGGCTACCAAAGTCAGTGATTTCTCTGTTTACTCAGCCTTTTATGTCCATCAGCGCAACTTACACTCTGGGGAGAGCGTGTTTATAAAGCATCTTTATAAAGCCCCAAACACGAGCGAGTGAAGGTGGATGGCAAGAAAAGGGAGTTGCATAGTCAGAGGAAATGAATCCTTTTGTTTTGGGATACCATGACAACCTTTGGGGCATTTCAGAATTTTGGCAGATAGGAGCCAAATTTATTTTGTGCTTTACTTGATATGATTTTTCTGTCTTTTCCTTATTTTTTCTTAACCATCAACTTCATCCAATTTTGACTCTAGATGATGGTGGTGGTGGTGGTGGTGGTGGGGG
>BJFM01000948.1:78624-98481 GCA_016586285.1 Arothron firmamentum
GGGGGGACGCTCAGCACCTTGATGTGGTCCTGAAGCTGTTATGTGACTACAGAGCGATGCTCCACCTGAAGCTATGGACGGTGTTGACCAAGGCAGACCGGTTAATAGGATGTTCCAGAGCGTCCCCGGGCTTTCTCCGGTGCCCCTCGTCCTGTTTGTTTTTCTGGCTGAGAGACTCCGCAGTCCAGACACACTCCAGCACGAGTACGCACGCCCATCGCCTGCACTACCCGCTGCCAGCACTCTCTGCCTCAACAAGAATGTAAACACACCGGGGTTGCAAGTCCTGTAAATGCAGCATTTACAGGTTATAGTACAAGCAAGGACATACTGAACACACTGTTTGCAAATCCATCAAGAAAGAGCTGATTTTTGTTCTGAAGTCATGAATAATTAAAATAAAATCTATTGGCAGCAGTGTGTGAGGTTTGGCACCATCAGACTGCTTGCAGTGCTGGGGCCCTTCGGCAGCTGTCTTTTAAGGCAACTATCTAGAGATAAGAAACCCAGAGGTTAGGGTGGAGCTTTGACAACATGGGCTAACTCTGAACTATAATCAATGATCTGAGGCTCAAATGCTAACTTGCACTGCTACCCAGACACGTGCACATGTTCCAATATATCCTCTCTCATCTCTGCTTTACCATACTTACCCAGGTATGTATCGCAGGGGTGGCAAACCTGGACCATCTTTCTCCTGCCAGGCGTCACCTCCAGCTCTTCCAGGAACAGGAAGTGTAATCCCTCCAGCGTGCACGTGCATGACACAGCTCATCCCAAGCTGCTCACCTGATCTCTGAGGCCGAGCCCAGGCTCCCCCGCAGAGGAAGCTCAATTCAATTTGTGGCCTTGCTAAGCTCGCCGCCACAGGTGAGGGGTGGTACATATATCGGCGGGTGAATTTAGCTCGGCTCTCTTTTTACCATGCACGGTGGGCAAGAGCTGTGCCCGTGTCACTGCACATGCTGGATTCTTGTTTATCTATTTCTTTACTATAAGACAGTTTCATCCAGGCAACTCATCAATAACATCAAAAATTGTACACTCGTGGTGGTCATGGCTACAGTTCAAGGGTCAAAGATCATGTAATTGAATTCATGACATTTCTTGACATCATCACCCAATATTGTTGGTTTTTTTTCACTTGACATATCCTAGCATGCTTGTATGTATGTACATACTGTTTACACATATACATATTACTGTTTACACATTTTACAATATTTTCACACCAGCTGCCTCTTCATCAGCAAAAGTTTCCACTCCTCACCTGAAAAATGGCCAATGCTCTAGCTCCCAAGCCCGGCCTCCGACCCTCACATACCTAAACAGTTTATGCAGCACAACCTCTTTAACCTTCCATGTAGCGCCTGCCCTTTGCACGTAACACTAAGGAACGCTTTTGCAGGCAGCTGTAAACACTCGCTGTGCTGTGTTTCTGTGTTTATCTCAAGCAGAGAGGAGTCCCACCGAAACGGTGCTCAGGATACAGATAAACACACCCAGGTTAATGCACCTGACCTCCCTCAGCTTTCAGTTGAATCTGATTGAATTTATGACTGTTTGTGCATTCTGAGGTGAACTTTATCTAACATATTCATGGAAACTCACCAGATGCATAATCTAAGACATGAAGGGATACAGTTGCCCTTTAAAATTGGGGGGAAAAAATTGAAAATTCCACTTAAAACCACAAGTTTTTTTTTTTCTCTATGGTTAAAAACTGAAAGATGTAATTTTATGTGGTAATGCCAAAGGAAGGATGGGAAAAAACAGAAATGGCTGCCTGTTCACATGTCTGCTATTTCATGCTGACAAATTGGCTTAATAGCTTACATTTTTAGCTCATAATTGGGAATTTTAAAGATATTTCTGAGTGGAAAAAAGTGGATAATTCTTCAGCTAAAAGCAACCCGTGGAACACTTCGAATAACATAACCCAAAGATGTATAACTAGCCGAAATAATCCCAGTAAAATTTCCTCTGACGTTTTTATTATCCGCCCATTTGAGCACACGCCTGTCATACATTAGGAGTGGTGATATAACTTTGGCAGTGTTTGCGTTTCCTCAACAAACCGGAGTTAAAAATACGCCTCTTTATATTTGCCTCATACGGTTGGATGTGGAGGGTAAAAGACTTCACAGTGGTGCTCACAGAGTCTCTAAGGTCTTTCCAATATTGCTGCTGTTGCAGTTGCAGCAGCACAAAGACAGAGAGGAATCTTAAAAATGTTTCACAATAACGTATTACAGGATCCGAGTGCAAGGCTGCTTGACCAGAGAAACGCATCAACTGGCAGAAAAACGCAGCTGGAAACACAGTTTGGAAATAACATCATGGGAAAGAGAGATTGATCGGTCTTGTTTGGCAGAAACCATAATGAGGAGACGAGAAGTTGACTTAAATTCATGTACTAGCACTGGTAACTGTCTGCAAAAGACATTCTGTAATGTAAATTGGTATGATTTCATGTGCATCTTTAACAACTAGCGAAGTAAACTATGCTATGGGCAGATTACACACCATTCATTTAATGATGTCACTCAGTAGAGAATCTGAAGTCATTTTCAAAGTTAAACTGAGAACTTTTCTTTCATTGGATGGCTCGTGTTCATATCCATCACGGCAATTACATAACAGTGTCCATCTTAGCTCATATAACAGCCAAACACTTGAGAATAAAATAATTTGTAATACAAATAAAAAAGCCTCTGTACTTTCTGGACAGAACACATGTCAAGCACAGAGGCGCACATTCCATACATGGGAAACACCAGTTAGATGATTTAGTGGATTTATGTAGGATTTCACATTCGAAGCGTCATGCTGCCGTGACTGTATTTGTTTCGCTGGCATGTTTGAACAGAAAGTCATCATCTGGGGTGGCGGGCTTTGCTGATTCACTACTGACAAACTATCTCCAAATTGCATTTCTGCAACTGGGAAATAGTTAGACAGTTATGTTAGTTCTTCCTCATTCCTTTGTAATGACAACACACAGGAGTGCTCCTGTTTTTTTACTTTTTTCTGCGAGCTTTTGCTAACAGATGGCAGACTTTTTGGACTGTTTCACCAAAGGCATTTGATCACATTTTGTCATACTTGATAATAAGCATTAATAATTGATAATTATGGATTAATTAAGTGTATTAGCTGTTCAGCCAGACTTTTGGAAAATGAACTGGGGGGCTGCAACTTTATGCTGAAAAAGTGGCACAATTAACATGGATCAAGGCCTTAGTTGTTGGGGTTAACACATCCTCACCCATTCCGCTGTAAACCGTATTGAGACCACAATTCTAAAACTTTAGCCAAACCAGCACACTCGTCTGACAAAGGCTGCAGGGCTCGACGAGCTGGATGCTAACTTCCTGCTCCTCTCACTTCGCAAATCACATTAAGCTCTGATGAATTAAACCTTTTCTAAACAGAGCAGGGACGCTGGGACAGGGACCCGGACACAATAACCATTACGTGGGTTTCAAATGAGGACACTTAAACCTCTCACATTACCTCTTCAGCAGCCTCTTTTGCTCCTGAGGTGCTTAGTTTTCATCGCTGCGGCGCCCTGAAGCCGCGTCCGCATTAAATCGCCACATTCACTACTTTAAATCTTTTATCTCAACAGTGCAATGGAGCTTTTGTGATGCATTAAACTTCTACTCTAAAGTGAGGCTGGATGGCCCTCTGAGGCGCAGTGTTATTTATTTCTCTGAATGTCATATTTTCCCTCTGCAGCAGATTCTGCCTCATCCAAACTGCAGGGTTAGGTAAGAGCTGTATCACAATGTAATAAGAAAAAAGAAAAATAGAGATTGACATGATGCATCTCCATGGTTTTCTCTTCAGTTCAGAAACCTAATTTGACTGACAACAGGAAATTTCATTAAGCTCAAACCTCAACCAAAGGACACTGGCTTCTTTAAATGCAGTTACTGCATCTGACCAGAAATCTGTGCCAAACGCTCATAAATCAGTGTTGATTATTTTACGTATTCATTGTTTGCTACAAGTGGATGTGAAGACCTTAATGAAAAGACTCAGACTTCCCCTCAGTGCATGAGTCATCCTCATGTACTGTGCATCGGCCCGTATTGTTCTTTAAGCGCTGGTCATTTAGCTGCTGCCAGATGACACAGACAGTCACCATAGCCATGTGCTCTTTTCAAAAAGTAAAATAAAGGCCATAATGTTTGCTTTTCTTTTGTCTTATATTATAACAACTAGCCTTACTGAGGTGTTGCCATGGTTGCAGTTTCTAAACTTGGCATTCAAAATCTAACTTAATAGCATGGTTGCGTTTTCATCAGCCTTTGTTTCCAGAGCGATTATGAAGTATTAAAAAAAGACAACATGGGAGATAACTGCAAAGCTGTGCTGAGGATCTGCACATGAAGCCATGTAAATAACTAATGGAGTACCTTTAACGTGCCAGCAAAAATGAGCTCCCGACAACAGCAGCGTAAAGAAACATGTGGCTCATTTGACGACTAACCAGGCTGATGCCGGGAAAACTAACACCTCCATCACTCCACCCATTAATTTGGGTTTTCCAGATGATTAGGAAGCTTGTAAATCTCCGACGTGTAGTGGGATGCACGCCGTGGCGGCAGATTCTGCGTCCCGCTCTCACGTTCGCACTAACATGTTTGGTTTGGCTGTGCTTCGTTTACATTAGATCCCCATTAGTGTCACAGCTCCCGGCTGGTGCCCAGTTACAGCGAGGGGGCCCAATCAGGAGGTCCTCCACGCATTTGGAAGCCAGGATACATCTAATTCAGAGTGTGTATGTGCCTGTGACAGGTGTTTGTGTCACTTTGCGGCACTGTCACAACAGTTATGCAGATATTCCTGCTATGTTTGCAGCTCCCCGGGGCTGTCTGTTGATTGGCTATAGGAGGACTGGGTGGGAGAGGCGATCTGCCAGTGAGGATCCACAGGCGCTCTCAGTTGTCCTGCTTCTGTCGGGAGTGCAGACAGATTCTTTACAACCTGACATATCTTCCTAAGCAGGAGCCCCAGGAGTTTGGAAGTAATAAGCTTCAACATCTTTTGGAATCTTTTGGATTTCCTCGGGGGAATTTTCAAACCCGGAGAAGACTTCTACATTGCAATTTGGCCACTCTCTGGATTGACACCACCTGCGAGGGAGGCACAGGGAGGATGCGCTGCTGTGGGGAGTCGCTGTGAACGGACACCGGCTGAGCACCACAAAACCTGCTGCTTTCAATGTAAAGCCACAACAGCACAATGGTAACCGTGCTGCCAACCTGGCACGAGAGGACCTGGATGTTCCTGCTCCCCTGCTTTGTTCTCAGCGCGCAGGTACACCAGTCTTATACAGGCCCAACTTTTCAAACTGTACCTCTTCTTTCAGGATTTTCATCAAAGGTGGCCCCACATCTCTGAAATCAAAGCCTGGAATCGTTCTGCAGCAACGTGCTCAGATTTGCGCCATATGATTTGTGCCATAATGAAGACTTTTGAGATTAAAGTTCGACCCAATAAAGTTGGGATTAAACAGAACACAACGCCATCAAAGCTAGTAGATTCTTTAAGACATTATAGAAGATGATTAGACTAGTTTTCACCTTTTACCCCCAGAAATTTGGTCTTCTAAATTTTAAGAATTAGGTTTGTTGTAGGGCTTTATAAGTTTGTTGTGAGAAACAGTTCAAAATACAGCACCAGAGACTGCAGAGTTATGGTATGCTCTCACCACTGGTGTGCAGGTTGTCCTTTAAAAAAAAACTAAAAACAACTGCAGTCATTCTTAAAGGAAATTAAGAATGAGGTGATGGCTCCTCGCTGTATTTTCCGGACACACCAATCCATCTGACCGACAACAGCAATTTAAGGAAGAATTCTCAGCCTTGATTGGGTGTTGATAGCTGTCAAACAGCATCATCTTTAGCCAGGGATGCCTCCACAAGCAGATATCATGTAGATTATCCAGAATAAAGATGTTTGTTTGTGCTGCGCCACTAACATGACGCTGAGTGGCAGGCTGATGAATTCCCGCTGTCAATTCCAGATTCCATGCAGATGAAAATGACTCCAGCAACAAAAGCTGGTCCTGATTACATACTCCCACCTAGTGGATAAATAGAAACACGGCACCAGTATCCATCTTCAAATCCTGATGAGTCACTCATTGGAAAATATTTTTAGTATTGAGTTATTAGTCAGTTTTCTAAAGAATACCCAAAGTGTATTCTAAAATGCAGCTAACATAATATGATGTTTAAAGTATCCCGTCTTCAATCCACTTCTGAAACTAAATAAATGTTAAATTTATAGGTCTCCACCAGCTTTCAGATTCTAATAAATCAGGATTGGCTTGTAGACGAACCTTTTAGCTGTGATACAAGGATATAAGATAAACATTTTGAATTGATGGCAGGTATCGGGTTCATAAGTGAGCATGTGATGTTGTCTTTTTGATCCTGCTATTGTTAATTATTGTTTGTCCATAACCCTCACTATCAGACATTGCATTTCTAGATAGCTTATTGATCCCATTTGATTCAAGCCAATCCGGGATTTTTTTTTATTTTTTTATTTTTTTAAATTTGCGTAACAGGGAGAAACCCAGAGCAGGCCCACATCTGGGCATCCTCCTGCATAGGAGGAGGAGAAGGGGAAGTTGATATTTCTGGGTTGAACAGACGTTTCCATATAATGCGGATGTTTACTTTCAACCTATATTTCGTCAACTGCAGGTTAAAGGCTCAATGCTTGAAGGTCTGATAGAGAGACGCGCTGAATATTTGGAGAATTGTAACAAAAGCCTTGGCACACTCTCCCAGACTGGTGAGCCTCCTGTTGTCTGTTCAAATCCCCACCATCCTGATGATTTTTGGTTTGTTTTTTATTTTTTACTTTTGACACGTTTTCAAATGACAGGAATTTACTGTAAGGGAGCGTTTGACATGTTTGTGTGCTGGCCGCACTCGTCGCCTGGGAACGTATCTGTGCCCTGTCCGTCTTACCTTCCATGGATCAGTGAAGGTGAGATTTTTATTGAAGTACTTCCTTTTTTACACTACTTTTGAAAAACATACTCAAATTTCCTGGATGGTTGCGATGGCGGAAGAGAACATGCACGTCAGTGTCTGGTTTGCTCATCTGCAGATGACTCCAGGAGGGCACACAGAGAATGTTTGGGAACCGGGAAATGGCGGGAAAGGCAGAACTCCTCCGAACCCTGGAGGGATGATTCCGAATGCAAGGAGGACCATTATTTCAAAGACAAGGTCATCCATCACTATTGACAAAACAAAGTGGCACTGTCACAACCACATTTTGGTTGTTTCCCCAAAACTGGATGAAGGTCTGTGTTTTTCCAAAGACTTTGTCAGTGGGGGGGGGGGTTCATCCTCTCTCCCTGTTTTCTTTGTGTGTGCAGGAAGAGGAAATGCATCTGCAGGCAGTCCTCAGGCTCATCTCCATTATTGGCTATTCCTTGTCGCTGTCCTCGCTCACGGTGGCCACTCTGGTGATGGGCCTGTTGAGGTCAGCCAAGTGTTATTACTGTTTATATTTATTTACCTCATGCTGACCTCAGTCACGGAGGTTTGCCTGCCCAGAGGCAGCAGTCTGGTGAGGAAGGTCTCTGTTAGCTTGGCTAGCTTAGCTACAGTAAATGGATGCTCAGTCACTACATATAAAAAGCAGCAAGTACCTCCATACATTCTCATTTCCTCTGAGATGTCGCAGTAATGCTTCTCAGGCTGCTCAGGGATCAATGCCTTGATACATTCCTCCTGTATCTGCTTACCAGGAAGCTGCACTGCACCAGGAATTACATCCACATGAATCTGTTTGTGTCATTCATCCTGAGAGCCATGGCTGTCATTTCGAAGGAAGTTATATTGCATATTATGTATTCCAACCTGCCCAAGGATGATCCTGGATGGAAATCCTACTCCAAATCTGCGGTACAGACCTAGTCATTTGTTAGTTCCTTGAACATTTATAGTCACTCATGAGTTTTTAATCCTCTAAATTGTGATGTTTTTCCACAGATAATGTTGATGTGTAAGATCTCCAAAGTGTGCATGGAGTACTTTGTGGCCTGTAACTACTTCTGGCTGCTAGTGGAAGCAGTTTTCCTCCACACACTGCTCTTCACAGCTGTGCTGACCAAGAGACGGTTGCTGAAGAGATACATGCTCCTGGGATGGGGTAAAGCTTGCGAATCTGTAAAATTAGCTACAGATATTACAGTCGCTAGTGTCATCGATGGCAGACACCAGCTCAGACGCTCTGTTGATGGTAACATCCTATCTCCCCAGGAACACCTGTCCTGTTTGTAACACCGTGGACAGTGGTCAAGATCTTACGCGAAAACACAGGGTAATGTTATTGCACCTATTACAAACCGCGGCTTGTCCTCAACTGACCAATGTGGAAACTTG
This sequence comes from Arothron firmamentum, assembly GCA_016586285.1. NCBI lineage: Eukaryota > Metazoa > Chordata > Actinopteri > Tetraodontiformes > Tetraodontidae > Arothron > Arothron firmamentum. The sequence goes on from BJFM01000948.1 coordinate 87,048, forward strand.
TCTTTCCCCCCTACGTATAGATGCTGGTCGATCGTAAACAAATGGTTCTGGTGGATCATACGGGGTCCAATCACCTTAGCACTTCTTGTGAGTAAAGTCCGAGCCAAAATATGACCAGTGCAGATCTGACTCCACTGAAAAGACTTGTGGATTCACACATCCTCCAACTTCCCTGTGTAGTGTGTATGCCCATTATCCTCCTGCTGCTAATTAATCCTTCACATCTGTACTACAGAAGAAGTAGGAGCACGCTTTATTAATTCCCCGTAGGAAAATTGCCGTGTTTACATTTTGTTTAGGACACACACACACACACACACACACACACACACACACACACACACACACACACACACACACACACACACACACACACACACACACACACACATATATAAAGAAGCCCAGTCCCCATGTTTTTAATGTATGAAGCAGATTGATTAACAGAGAATTAAACCGTTGAACTCAACTATTCTCTTCGTCCGTTGTGCCTGATTAACACCGGGTGTCTTGTGACAGCATGTGAGAGTGGAGCGGCTGTGGAGTGTAGCCACGAGTGTGACTGATTCCAGATTCGTGACACGATCTGTCAAAGAGACTTCTCAGTTTGTTTGTTTTTTCCCTCACCCAAGCTAATTCTGCCTCTTCGGTGTGTGTCACAGGTTATTGTCTGCATTTTCGTCAAGATCCTGATGCTGCTGCTGTCCAAACTCAAAGCAGATCAGCTGAAGTTCACAGACTACAGATACAGGTATTGTCACATCGACCTCTAAACACCGGACAAAGCGTTTGACCTTGAGAGCCACATCCTTTTAGATGTTTAACATTTATCTGTTAATCGCTCACTTGCTGAGCACAAATTTCAGTGTTGCTCCTGTTGGCTTTAGGCCATTTGCTGTGAAGGTCTTCACAGGAGGAAATCAGATAGATAAGACTTGACAAAGCCTTTCTTTCACCCCCTTCTTTGCTCTGGGAGTCATGTGATGACTTGCAGTCATAGTGCAACAGTGCGGATTTTGTTTGTGACCTCCAGTTTGGTCAGAGCAACGCTGGTCCTGATTCCACTTCTGGGAATCCATGAAGTGGTGTTTGTGGTGCTGATGGACGAATGCATGGAGGGCAGGAGTCGCTATGTTCGGAACTTCGTCAATCTTACGCTCAGCTCATTTCAGGTTCGTCAAACAATGGCGTGCATTTCTGTTTGTCTTGAACTTAATCCATCTTAATCGCAATGTGTCATGTGCGACTTTTCAGGGATTCCTGGTTGCTGTGTTGTATTGTTTCGCTAATGGCGAGGTACGCTTTTTCTTTCATTTCAGTGATTATTTTTTTAAAATTTAAAATGTTCTCTGTGTAAAGTTACTATTAGAGTAGTGCCACAGACTTATACAATCAGGGGTTCACAAACCCAGTCCTCAAGGTCCAGAGTCAAGCCGGGTTTTGTGTCCTACCAGAATCAGGCCCCCAAACACTTGACTAGACTGGATATGTGCACCCCTGTATATAATGAAATGGTTTTTTGGTATATCTAATGACATGTGTCTTTAATATGGACTGTAGGTCAAAGCTGAACTTAAAAAGCGCTGGCAGCTTTTCCTGTTCACCAACCACTTCCAAGCTGGGGACTGTTTTCAGGGGAAGCCTCTGAAACAACTATGGAAATGTACTCAAGGTCGCTACCCACAGGGCTCACGCCAGAGTGACTCCTGTGACGAAGGGGAAGCCTCAGCAACACACCCACAGCTGCTTCAGGTAGCTGTGCACGGAGGAGGTCGGGCGGTTGGCATACGAGGAGAGGTCAAAGGCCAGGGTCCAGGCGGGTGCGACTCAGCGGGACTTGACCTTCTCACCAGGAAGAGCCTGTCTAGTAGTGATGGAGAGCTGACGCTCGGGGAGACAGTGGGAGAGATTCTGGAGGAGAGCGAGTTCTGATTACTTTTAGCTCATTAGCTCATTATTTTTTGTCACAAAAGATACACACGACCCTTTCTATCCTAATCGACTGGCATGCTAATCTGACGAAGACAGAAACTTTGTTTGCACCATTGGTATGATTTGGGCTTTTTTTTTCTTTTTTTTTTTTTTTTTTGTTGTATTTTCACACAAGCATAGCATTTCACCTTTTAGTACTCCCCCTTGGTGGTGCAGCATGGGTAAAAGACAAAGGGTACCATTCCAAACCATAACCTGCCATTCTGACTGTGATGTACTAGTTAGCAGAACCAACACTGAATGCACCAATGTAGGCTGCGACAGAGGGCTAGTCATTTAGAAAGTCTCTTGCTTTGTTAGCATTTTTTTCAAAGACAATTCAATTATGAGTAACAAGAAACTTTAAACCTTTTAATCTTAATTCTAAAGTGAATACTGATACTGAAAATGTTTCACTTCAGTCTAGGAATGCCATCAAACATAGATGGGAAATCTAATAATCTGCACTTTCTCTTCTTTAAAGGAGATGGGTAATTTAGCTTTAGCATAGCTACAGGCCAGGACAATGTTTTAATGCGTTTAAAGTTGAACAGTGGCTTAAGTTGGACTTTAAATGCTGGCGTAACTGGGCCAGGACTTCCTGTGTACATATGCGTAAATATTGATGCAGCTTTTGTTTGTCTTTCCTTTACCCCCTTTCCCTATTACGACCTAATTTAAATTCGGGTTGCCAAGTAATGCTTCTTCCTTTGGACCATATTCACTGCTTTTTCATGTCACATAACTGTGTAAACACTGAAACACTTCTCCTCGTTTGATCAGTAGTCAAAGCTATTAATTTTTCCTGATATTAATGGATTTTTAAAATAAGAAATTAGATTTCACTTTTCCATATGGTATCATATTAATAACAGTATGAAAATTGACAGTTTGGGCCAGATGTTGATGCCGTAAGGTAGATCAATACATTTGCTACTTTTGTTTCTGACCAGTGACACAAGTCTTCTTTCCAATATTGAATCTGCGGGAGGTTGTGATGTTTTTCTCATTGCCTTCCAACGGGGGGTAAAAAAAACTTCTTGCCTTGAGCTCCCAAAAAAGATTGATTTGTGTTGAAGTGTGTTACTGCAAACGTAGATTTGATTCATTTACAGACATATACTGTCAGGTCTCTGTTCATTTGTAGATGCAATAGCGCTCACAGTGAGTCCCATATATAACAATGCGACAGCAGTGTTAAGCATTTTTGAAATTTTATTTACCATGTAAAATGTCTTACTTATAATATCCACATGACACGTCATCTGGATTGAAATGTGCATATAAATACAATGTATTTGTTGTCTAAATGTGCATAATGCAAAAGGTCTCTATTTGCAGCAGGCTTTTCATGTTTTCTAATATTATGAAGATTCAAGTATACCAAAGGTGTTTGTTATTCAGCTAAAGAGCACTAAGTCATTGGTATTTAGAGGGAAAAAATCTGCACAAAATAAACATTTAAAGTGAAGTTGTCTTTCTTTTTATTTTTTGGGTGCGGAGAATTGAAACTTGTGACCTAAGTCATTTTTCCTGCATTTTAAGGCAAATCAAGCCATTTAGAAGAAGTATTAATCTACTCTATATTAATCTACTCTATATTAATATACTCTATATTAATATACTCTAAGGTATACAGCCTGTAAGGCACAGTGAAAAATGAGTTTCAGACAGTGTCACATGTGTAAACAACACACACACACACACACACACACACACACACACACACACACACACACACACACACACACACACACACAGAGAGAGAGAGAGAGAGAGAGAGAGAGAGGGGGGGGGGGAGGGAGGGAGGGAAATAGAACGATAGAAACTTAGATTTTGGTTTTTGAATTAAAGTGACAATGAAACAAATTCTTCATTGCTTATTCGCCTCTAAAAAAACTTCAATTTCAAGAAGTAACAAGAAATACTTTCTTTAAAAGACGAGTTTTTTTCAACAGCTGCTCCTTGCCACATCCTTCCGGAGCACGCGAGAGCCAATGGCAGCGCAGTATGGATCACGAGGCCGTAGCTAGTGGCTGCCTCTTCCGGTATTCTGGTGTTATAAGAAGAAATGACGTAGTGCTGCGCGAGTCCAGGCCATGGCCGGTCCCGCAGACAGCAACGGCCCGACCGAGCGGATCGGCTACATCACCCGCGTACAGAGCTTCAGCGCCTGCCATCGACTCCACAGGTAGCTCAGGCTCGTCCTGCTGATAGGGATCGGTAGGGTTTTTACAGTTTTCGAAGTCCTACTGCAGATTCTATGTCGATAACAGTTAATGTTGGAAAAAGCTATTTTAAAATCTGTCCGTCTGTCGAAATAAACCATCCAACTGGCGAAATCTATATCTGGTAACTCAAAAATACAAAAACCATTATTATTGCGTTGCTGTTTTATTATTACTGTTATTATAGTTTTAGTAGTAGTAGAAGTGTTACGAATCAGAAACCTAACTGTGCACTATTGTAATTTGAGCAAATGCAAACAACCCCCCCCAAAACCCAAAAAGCAAAACACTATTTTGAAATGGGATATTATTGCTATTATCCAGCCCTAAGCCAAATGATCCCAGCTTCCATGATGTGATTGCTGTGCCGAGAATATTAATCAGTGGTATAATCTTTTCTCGGAACTGATTGACAACTTCAAAGAATGATGCTACTACAAGGTGTACTAAAAAGCAGCATGTATCATTAAATCCAATATAAAACAAACAACAACAAAAAATAAGCATCTTATGTGTCCTTTCAAACTTCTTCCTAAGCATTCACTTGAGTGATGAAGAGAACAAGAAGGTTTATGGAAAATGCAACAATCCCAACGGCCATGGGCACAACTACAAAGGTTAGTCAATGGTCATTCACCATTCTGCAACACAGATTTTACTTGTGAAATCAGTGTCCTCGCTCATTCCCGCATTTTCCTTCCTGTCCACAGCAGAGATAACGGTGCGTGGAAAAGTAAGTACTGGCACACTTTAAACAAGCATTATTACCTAACCAGCTGGCTCCTAATGTTTTGATGGCAGTTATTTAAAATCTATTGAGAGCGTTTGGATAGATGGTGAAGAAGAGTAAGACTGTTGGTACCAACAGTCTAACCTCTAATCTTGAGTATGTGCCTCCCACAGATTGATCATGTCACCGGTATGGTCATGAACCTGACAGACTTGAAAAAGTGCATTGAGGTGAGATCATCTGAACATCAAAAGTCCTAATGGCGTCCATTTACCAGATCATTTTGGATTTATGCTGGTTTAATGTTCTATTGAACGGCAGCAACTGAGAAATGTTTTACTATGATCTAAAATTGTCAAAAAGTTTCTGGACCTTGTGCGGAATATATATCCTGAGGTCATTGTTGAAGCTTGTCCTGTGCGTAAGAGTGAGGAAACTGTCATTATTGAAAATTGGTTTTCTGGCACAGCTTTTCAGATGTTAACACTTCCTTGTGATAATAATATGGACATCAGAAATAAATTGCTTCAGAAATTCTGGGAAAAATGGTTTAGGGTACATCTCAACTGTAGCTTCTGTCAGTCATGAATGATCAGATGCTTGGAATCATGATGAAAATCATTTTGTCAATAGTGTCAGGGGGTTTCTTGACTTTTATATTGATTTAGTTGTTAGTCATTATTAGTTTCTTCCTGTTTAAAAGGGAGTTTTTCCTTGCTGCTGTGCTTACCTGGGGGTTCAGGCTCTGGGTTTCTGCCTCTGGAAAGCACAATTTATATAAAATAAATTGAATTGAATTGAATTAAAATCAATTTCCTTTTACAGGAAGTCATTATGGATCCGCTGGACCACAAAAACCTGGATAAAGATGTCCCATATTTTGCCACCGTTGTTAGGTGAGTATGCAGACATACCAAGCGTACGTCTCCCTGATCTGGCTTCACTAGCCTAAACACACAAACGCAATAACCCCCAATTGTGCACAAGCTTTACACAAGTGTGAAAGTCTGAGTATAAAATATGTAACATGTCTGACTTCATGACTTTTATTGGCTCATTTCTCCACACTGATGACTTCACTTCTTGTCTGTTAGCACCACAGAGAATCTGGCTGTTTATATCTGGGACAACATGGTGAAGGTGCTCCCGCCCAGCGTACTCTATGAGATTAAGATCCACGAGACTGATAAGAACATTGTTACGTACCGAGGAGAGTAGTCTGATGTGCATGTACAAGTGCCCTTAATGTTTACCGATGCAATTTCTGGAGACAGATAAATGAAAACGTGGAGGCTGAGGCTCTAATTTATGGACCAAAGATTATGTAGCAGACATAAATGTTCAAATGTTGTACAGGCTGAAAACACTATTTATATTGCTGGTCGTGTATACAGTATGATAGTCTGTGGTCAGTCTAAGACAAAGGAGTCTATTAAGACATATTCAACAAGTCTCACTGCTCTAGTTTACACATGATGGACTGTAGTGACTTCTAGTAGTACAGAGCTGTACTTCATGTTGCATGCATGCTTTAACAGTGCTGTGAAAACACACCTTTTCAATAAAGGCAAATGTCATTGACAGCGGTTGAATTCATTTTGACTTAAAGAGATAGTAGATGTTCTTGTCCTCTTATTCTCTGGATTACATTTTGTTTTTGGTGCATTGATCAACTAGAAAATCCCCGGACAGCGCAGCCCTCTGCAAATTAAGCAGCTCATCTCCCCACAGATTGTCACTTCCACCAAAAACAACCTTCTATAGGGGGAGCAGGTGTTCCAGCGTCCACTACTCACTCCTCCACGCGCGCGTACATAATGCATTTTAATCTAAATAATTAACTAATCACTTATTAAAACGGTAATCTGCAGAGATTCTCTTAGCAACGCAACTCACTATGTTATGACCAACATCTAACAGTAGAGGGCGTTGTAATGCTGTTTTTTTTCTACGGATATACGCAAAAAAAACCTGGCTTCCCCCACTGTTGCATATTATTATTCTATTCTAAATTTCTTGTTAAAATGGTGCTAATGTTGCACATAAAGATATTTGGCATCTAAAACAAAGCAGGCAATATAATAAATAAAATGACTGCTTGATAACATGAAATTCATGTTAAAGGCAATTTCTTACCATAGTATAAGAACCTAGGACATCAAAACAAATTCAGATCCCTGTAATTGTGTAAGTTTCTTCTTTGATCCCCCTGAACTGTAATATTTACTCATTTGAGAAAGTTATTTGAAACAGAAATACAGTACCTCAATACATCAGATTACAGTGTGACAAAAACTACAGGCGAAACTCAGTGAATTAAAATTGATGATCCATCAAACTCATCAAAGTAAAAAGGAAAAAGTAAACTTATTTTCCAGTGTTATATTATTCTAACCCGCACTATTAGAGAACTACATCGCCTGCTTTGTAATGTGTAACATAATCCTTTAAATGTCTTTCAAAGTTTAGACAGGAGCATGTGCGACATGTGTCACTGGCTAATAAAGCAGGGCCCTGCATCTGCCTAAATTGTCCTCTTAATGTCAAGACTCATCTGCCCCGTTAATCCTTTAATTAATCAACTTCCCTTAAGTTGTCATGCCCAGGCAGAAACCCTGTCAAAGACAAGCTGCAGCAAGAGGGACACTTTATTGTAGCTTCCTTATAAGATCAAAATACGTCTTAAATCTTCACCTTGACTTCTTAGTACATGAAATCTGCCCCAGAAGACTGTGCACTAAAAAGATAAACGCTGAATTCAGATCTATAATTACCGTCCTCATAGAAGACAGCTGGATTACTGCAATTAAAGGTAAAAGCCTGTGGTTATCCTTCTTCTTTGTGGAAAAGTATATTTCCCCTTATGATCCGGTGTCAGGGTTGCTTTTTGTGTTCTGACAGGAGCAACTCTGCACTTGTTAGAAGTATTAGCGGGATAGCAAGGCAGAGGAGTCGAATATTTTGCTTCAAAATCAAAAACTACCCAGCAGCAGTTGGTGGCTTGTCAGTGAGTGGTGGCTGCCCGGGTAAATCTCTTCCAAGAACCAGCAGGAACACCTAGTGTGGAAGGCGGCTGAAAAAAAATATGCATTCATTTTTGCTCAAATGATCTTGTTCAAACATGGCCTCCAGGGCACAGGCAGCAAACTGCAATAGTAATCTGGCTCAGTCAGAATCATGATGTCACGGAACAACGTTCTGGTTGCCCGTCCAAACAACCTGCAGCGCTGAGAGCGTCTGTACAGGTGATGCACAAACACACTTTGACATGCGGCACAGGGTCAAATTCTTGCGCGCTTGCACACATGCTGACATCCGCTCGACATTTCCAAACACGAGCCAGAGCTGTCACCTGATCCCGTCAGATTATAAGGCCGCAAACATCCCAAGTTTCCACTGCTACCCTGATTGGAAGTTAATTGGCCAATTCCCTCCATACCTGCCCTCAGCCATCTGCGTTCCCTTTGTTTCCATGTAAACAGATCATTGTGTGCATGAGTTGCCAATGCCACAGATCTTTCCCAAAGCGATGCCCATAATGACACTTGTGGGCAGATCATTAGTGGGGGGGGGGAGCTGAAAAGTCTTCAGGAAAGGGTTAAGAGCCGGTAGCAGGGTTTAATGACCAGTTTCTGAGACCTTCTGATTCCGTGTGATTAATTTGATTTCACATTCCTTCACAAAACACTGCCACAGCAGATTTGTTCTTCTTGTGCGTGCTGCTCTTTTAGCTTGTTACATGAAAGTCCTGACAGTCGGAGCACCTTGGCTTCCTCTAATCATCTGGAGCGGCGCTGATTGAGGAATCATTAAAGGAGACACTGTCGAACAAGTGGAGTCACACAAATACCCGGGAATAGTGATGGACAAAAACTGTGGAGCTGTGTGTACTTTTAAGGAAACAGTTTGATTTTCATATTGACAAAACGGCAGTCACTCATTGATTGTGCTTTTATTAGATTGATTGTATGGAATGGGGGAGTCTCACTGCCCCAGACTGGTACAGTGGCTCGGCCACTTCCAGATGCCTTCCTCTGGGCTGAGGTTCTCTCTCCATAAATGTAGAACAAATCCTTTTAATACCAGATGGTGATCTTCGTTCTCCAGGGGACTTTGTTGAACACTTAAGCCACAATCACGGTTTGATTTCATGCTTGTTTGTCATACGTGTTCTTTAATATGTGATTATATGGATATTTGTAATTTGCGAATTAAGCTTCTTGAACCTGAATCAGACCGATAACCTGCTGCTGCAGGTGAGATGCACCCTAAAAACATGTTCTTCATCTAATAGTGACGCAAAGGTCATAGGTCTAATGTCAGATATCTGACACAAAAGGCACCTTTTTTGAACTAGGATAAAAATGACAGTCCTAAAATTTATCACGCTCCATCACCATTTTGGACAGTGCATCATTCATTCCTGACCTGAAGTGAGTGAGTTGATTATGATTATTAAAGATAGAATACAGAGACACTGACCTCTGGCCTCACTGACATTTAGCTTGCAATCAACAAAAAACAATGACAAATGTGTTTTAATGTAACTGTATGGTTCAGGGCTGTCTTGTCCTCCTATCTCCCCTCCTGCTCCTCCTCCTCCTCCTCCTCCTCCTCCTCCTCCTCTACCTCTATCCAGGGGGGGTCTGAGGGTCCCTCCCACACGAACCTGGTCCTGCTCAAGGTTCCGACCTGTTGAATGTGAATTTTTTTTTTTTTTTTTCTTACCGCTTTAGCTTCCACAAGGGTCTAACCGGTGTGTTAATTTTTACATTAGTTAGCTAATAAGTGCACAAACACATGAAAAAACTTGTAGCTGGCTCAAGTCACATGTGTGGTAAACAACCAGATATTTGCCTCACGTGATGACCACCACCCTGCGGTCTGCTATTGACAAATTAAGCTTTTCAGGAGTTTGGTCTAGACCAGCTCTACATGTTCAGTGGCGTGAGGCAACATTTGTTGTGAATTGGCCTACGAGTGTGTGTGTGTGTGTGTGTGTGTGTGTGTGTGTGTGAGTGTGTGTGTGTGTGTGTGTGTGTGTGAGAGAGAGAGAGAGAGAGATAAGGTGGGGTCTGTTCAAACTTGTTCATGTTTTCTTTTTGCTTGTCAACTCCCCTCCCTCCTCTCAGGGTCAGGTAGCAGACAGAACACACACACACACACACACACACACACACACACACACACACACACACACACACACACACACACACACACACACACACACGCACGCGCGCTCCCCTGCTTGTCTCATTTCGTCTCCAGAGTCTTCTCCGGTGAAGACAGCATGGGTAGCTGTGAGCTGTGAGGATGGAGAAGAGGGTGTGTGTGATCCAGACTGACTTCCACCAGTACAGACCCACCATCGCTCTGCACAGCAGATCCCTGGCACTTGTAAGAACGTTCACCATCTCTCATGCTTCTTTTGTCTTGTCTGTGCAATCCTGTTTTACTCAAATGGCAAATGTATTCTTTCCATGTCTACGCTCACCTTCTGAGTCGGGCCCTCTCCTCTCAGAACAAAGAGTTGCCTTCTCCCCAGTAGGGGGCGTCAGTGTGTATCAGACTTCTGCATGTGGCGGCTGCAGTCAAACTATAGATCTGTGTGCTCAATTTCTAGCTTTTTGGGATACGTAGAAATGATCGTTCTCTTGGAGATATTGCAGCACAGAGTCTCTAGGTTTATTAGAGTTTAGTTAAGAACAGAATTTTAGAAATATGGCTCTACGTTGTGTTGTTTTGTTTCTGACCATACCTCACCACCAAAAACAGACTATTTTACAAAATTTGGGACTAAATCTGGATCAGTGTCCCAAATTATGATTAATTTTATAATCAATTAAAATAGATAAAAAAAAATAACTATAAAAATACCTGTACCTTGTTCAAAGCACAGCAAAGATAATAAGCTTTAGTACTCAGATGTCATCTCTCCAACCCTATTTAAATAGTACATTGATCTGCATGCATATTCTCAACAAATATTACAACAATTCATTGTTTGCTACAATAGATTATTAAATCTTTTATAATATTTATGGACAGTTGCTTTGTTTCTTTTTCCAAATGAAAACCTTGTGATTAAATAGAATCCACCAGTTACATCTTAACTCCAATGAGTCTTTCAGTCATGTTTGCAGTGAATCAAAACTTTAAATATAGAACCACAGTTGCAGCAAAGTGTGTACTAACGTCTTGTGTTTGCTTTGGGGGCCATATGTCCTTTTAACCTCGCTTTAAATTGCTACATCTTATCGACACATGGTGTGTAATGGGAAAATATTTGCTGTAAAACCACAAAAATATTGCCAAGCAATGCTATTCTTTTACATTTCATCTAAGTCCAATTTCTAATGACAAACTGATAGATGTGTCCCTGCTGTAACTTATTGGGCTGTGGTGTACAACTGTTGAACCGCCATCTCTTTGCTGCAGAGCCTGATGGTTCTCTCTCTCTCTCTCTCTCTCTCTCTCTCTCTCTCTCTCTCTCTCTCTCTCTCTC
>BJFM01000948.1:98680-117797 GCA_016586285.1 Arothron firmamentum
TGTGTGTGTGTGTGTGTGTGTGTGTGTGTGTGTGTTGTGTGTGTGTGTGTGTGTGTGTGTGTGTGTGTGTCTTGCATGTGAATTGAAAGGAATTTACAGATAACTATGGTTGAATGCTACACAGGTGCGGCCAATGTTGTGGGTCTATGTGAAGAATTTCAATCAACTCTTCTGGCACTGTAACCTACCCTCATTATGTCCGTAGTGCAATTACCTGACAACAGTCATGTCATTGATATGATTTATAAGCTGCTGTTATTGTACCTGACCTGCAGCTGCTCGACCACATGAGCACAACTGAACTGTGAGGCGCTTCGGTGATCAAAGGCCGACCGTGCTCTCCTCCCTGACCTGGATTCAGAGTTCAGCCAGAGGCCAGGCTTCGTCCTGCAGTCCACTCACCAGGGAGCAGTTGGCACATTAGAACGTGCCGTTTGCACTGGATGGAACGAGTGGCGCCCAAAATGAATGATTATACTTGTCTGTTATGCGTATACTTCAGGTCAGTGCGGAACATTTGGGAATAGTTTGATCTGCGTTTTCAGTGCGGGGTGTGTAGGATGGATGGTGATAGTTACATCAGCTATATAAGCAACGCTGGATCATAGTGTCTCAATATGTGTCTTGCTCAGTCTTCCGTTCACACGCTCTTGTGAAACGCCATCTAATTACTCTTCCGATTCTAAAGTTGCACCAGATATGCTCCATTTTTTTCTAGAAGTGGTCTTGCATCCATTTTTATCAAGTATGCATTAGATATCACTTATGTGGACTTAAGACAGCTAGGTATCCCATAATGCATTGCACCTCAGCTAGCAGCAGCAAATACGGAAAGTGCTTACTTCAAAGTAGGGACATCCACAAGTTCACAAGATCGTGTCTGCCCACTGTGAATTGAGAAACATAAAGAGACTGCAGCCGTATAGATTGTCATTACCTGTCAGTCGGATTGTAGGCTGGTGTAGTCCCACCTGTTCGAGACTCTTCCGCATCCTGATGTTGGAAGTGTAAGAATCACACTTGATCATTAACCTTAATAAGAGTAGTAACAGTAACAGTAACAGGGAAGTTTATTGGTTTTTTAATTTCCATTCTGTAAATTCATGTCAGTTACTCAGAGCAGCAATCACAACAACAAAGATGCAAAACTGGCACGTCTTAGTAAAAACAAGTTTCCAGGGCCGTGAGAAGGGTGGAACATGTTTGTTTCACTGTGAGAAGCCTTGTCTGCGTCTCACTCAGCTGGTTCGGCCAGACACACGTTTCAGAATCTCATGCCAAAGCAGGAGCGTTGCGCTCGCAGCCTCCATTCATCATGCAGCAGAGAAGAACAACAAAAGGGAGTGATTAATTTCTTCATGCTCCACAATAGAACCGGGCTTAGGAAGCTGAGCCCGGCAATCACGCTAAAGGCGAACCATTGATGCGCTCTGTGAATCCTCCCTTGCTTTTCTTGGCAGGCTCCCGTACAGAATGATGTTTAGTGCAACGGTAAATCCTCCACTGACAGGCAGATATATTGTGTGCTTGAAGGAACTGCAGGCGAAGGAAGTTCAGGTGTGTCAGGAGACAGATTCTCATGACGCATAGGACAGACACATCTCAAACCTTATTTGGACACCGTGGCAATTACCATCGAGCGCTTCAGAAAGACGTCATTTCCCCGTCTAATTTCCCACCTGACAAACTGTGCCGTTTTGTCAGCTTTAAGGGCGAAACTCGCCGCTGAGAGGTGAGAGAGCTGATTTAATGACTGCTGTGTTCTGAATGCACAGCTCTCAAGCAGCAACAGGTTTGTCTGCTGCATGTAAAATCACTTGCACACCTGTTTTTCCAAAGATGGAAACTATTTTGTTGTTTGGCTTTGAAAGCAAAGCCTTTGCCTGCGGAAACTTTTGCAAAGATAAAGACAGGCCAGTGATATTAGCTATATCAACTGCTCTGTGAGAGTTCAGTTAAATTCAATTTCCGATCATCTCCCCTCAACGTCTCACTGCTCTCTGGCCATCATGGTGTGAATGATGCCCACATCATGCTCGAGCGACGACACGACGACGTCACAACGTGTCGTTTGTGTTGCTTCACAGGCTTCAGCGAGCCCAAACAAATTCACAGATAACGCCTGTATAATTTGTGTAGAAAAAAAAAAAAAAGTTTATGGTGAGAACGTCATACCGACAAAAGCTAACAAGATTATTTGACTGTATTCCTGCTTTGTACCCTGTCATTAAAAATAAGTGGTGGTTATCGGAGAAGTGATGGATTTACAGTATATACTTTCTGTATTCACTTAACTTTTAGATCTGCTTGTTTTTCTTGAAATAAACATACATACTGGTTGGCATCATAGAATAGTTAGAGTAGTATAGGGTTTTTCTCATTCTGAGAAAGCGGAGAATGAATCTGCGCCCCAGTGTGCACAGATCTGTGTATAGATCATTACAGTGTTTAGCCCAGGCTGTCAGGGCTTTGACAGATGTCTGTGTAGCCCCCGAGTCTGTTTCCTTGAGCGTCTCCTGAAAGCAGGGGCCGCCGGTGGCTCATGTACTAACAGAACCTTTACGTTGCTGCCTGACTCTGATAAGCTAAACACTGCCGGCTGAACTCCCTCTTGATCTTTGGCCCGTGTCAGCCAGACCTGATCACCACATGGCACTGAGTGCTTACAGTTCCCACTGTTTGGTGCAGCAGTGTTTGTTTTAACTGGCTCGACGCGCCGCAGCGGCGGAAACCAACTGCACAAAGGACTCACAAGCTGGTATCTGATTCTCTTTTCACGAGATCCTTGTCTGCCTGTCCCGCATGTTGCTGGCCCAGATTCGGAATAGAGGGAAGGAAAGTGAGCTAACAACATTGAAGTATTCTTGGAAAATATTCTTTTAAGTTTAGTCGGATCATTTTCGGCCCTACTCAGACCCTGGAAGGTCACGCAAAACCTCAACCACTACAGTCCGTCTCTCCTGACTATCAGATTTAGATCAGCTTTTGAGCTTTGAGGGAAAGTTCGGTTTTACAGCACGCATGTCTAATTTATCCAAGATTTCATAAGCAAGAGCTGCAGACGAAGACAGGCTCAAGATAACGATCATGACGGAGGATTCGGTTCATGGATGGTTTGAAACCGTTGCAGACTTTTGAAGAAATGCGCATGAAAATGTTTGCTTCTGCGAGGATGGATGGTGGGACTGGACCACAGTGAATAAACGCGTACGGCATCACGCACATCGTTGCAGCATCACACTTGCTCACAGCAGGCAAGGAGGAAGGAGAGAGAGAGAGAGAGAGAGAGAGAGAGAGAGAGAGGAGCAGAGGAGAAGGAGAAGGATCAGACCTGCTGTAAGTCTGCTGCTCTGCATCAATCCCTTCGCTACTTTAGGACCTTCCTCTTTTTAGTCTGATACTCTTGATTTGTGAAGCCTGTTTGAATTTCTGCCTATTATGGGATATTTTATCAACCTTGGGTGGATGGAATTAATTGAATAGTGACAGGTTAGCAGAGGGGGGCGATGCAAGTGTTCGCTGTGCACTTTTCTCCTGTTGCTTGCTTCTCACTGCTGTTTGAACATTTTTTTTCAACTGCGGATCTCCAAGGTGTCAGGACCTTCTATCCTTATGCTTCCTGATGTCTCTAAGTATGTGTTTTTGAAAATTCAGTGTGGGAAGCAATACTGTGGCAGACCCACACCTCGATGGAGTGGTGGTGTCTTCCATCTGGCCTGGAAGCAAGCTCCAGGAGCAGCTCGGAAGGACGAGGAGGAGTAAATTACCTTGCTCGCAGCCACATTGACCTGATCTCTGATAGCAGATAAGTTGGTGATAACTGCACACTCTAAAGCCTAAACAGAGAGCTTTCAGTGGTATATTCAAGCTGGCTGGAGGTTAAGACAGTGAGTCCTTCATTTGACAAAACATGTTGTCATGAAGAGGAGGATATGTGTGAGTGTGAAGCTGTGCTGCTGTTGCCAGTGACTGTAGGAAGTGCTCCAGGAATTCCCAGCTTGGCAGACTGTTCAAAAGAGCCGTCTGACTTTATGATTGTTGTTGGAATAGATACATTCTGTGAATCGATCCCTCGGTGGTAGTAAATTTCAGTATGGTAGTAGCAAACTAAACTCTAGTGAATATCCTTTGAGAAAATTATTATTTTGTACTGATATTAGAATAAATCAGATATTCTTTATAGTGTATTCTCTGCACTCCACTGGTAATATCCACGCCTGTCTGTCGGTTATTTCAAATAATTGTAGCATGTCGCGTGTTTATCTTTTTGGACATGGCAATATATGTAAACTCCATATAGAAAGACCTGTAGAATCAAGCCCAGAACAATCCTGCACTGACAGGGGCATCTCCTGGATGTCAGTCCTATTATGTGAAGTTATTAAAGAAATGAAAGGACAAAACCTCTCTTTTTATACAAGTGATCTGGTGTTTTAAGTCTATTAAATTGCTCTATTGCATGAACAAGCCTTAATTTATTGGAAGTAACAACTGTTATTTAGTAATTGTTATAATTGTTCTTTCCTTAAAGTTTTTTTTTTTTTTTTTTTTTTTCTGCTTAAATTACCCAACCATAAATTATGAAGATAATCTCTGGAGAAGACAGAACACCCAGCATAATTTATATCTTGGAGCAGGCAGACAGTGTGTCTGCCCCCTGTGGGGGTCTCTCTATCTCTCATTCTTCAGTGTATCACCATTTAGTGAGGCCGGAGGAATATTTCACACCATTCAAAAGAGCTACAATAGGATTCATACTTAATCAAACATGAACGACCTTCCTGTCCAGTGAGGTCAACCCTGCACCGAGAGATTAAAGTTCTTTTTCTTTTTATCAAAAAAAAAAAGGATTCATCTGTTGTGATCCAATCCAGCTGGTGTTTGTAGCTCTCTGGTTCAGGAGAAGGAGGCCTTCCCTGTTAGCACGATTCCCTGGCCACGGCCGCGTCACGCTTCACAGCTATATTTCATATTTTCCTATCAAAACAATATAAGGAATTTCCCAACATACATGCAGTTTGTAATTGATTGATGGATTTTGGAGCCGCTTCCATCCCATGCGGATGTCAGGAGAGAGAACCGGCTGAAAGGTATTTGAAGGAAACAAGACACTTCTCGATAAATGTTACAAATGAGCTCCCCCCCCCCCTTTCTTTGTGAACATGTGAGCACACTGATCCGTGTTTAAGTTCTGGCATCTGACATTAGGTACTCAGGGCGTTTGATAACAGTGCATAATTCAGTTAGGCATCGTGTCAGATGAGGTGAGTCACTTGATGAAATTAGTCAAGCCTTTGTATAAATATACAACTGGCAGCTGGCAACTGGATGTTAGATATTCCAATCAGGATCTGAATACCCAACTGCCTTTGTGTACTTCTTGCAGAAACGTCTGTGGGGACTCGGGATGAGTGTGTGCAACTTTAGCACTGATGTCGAGCAGAAATGCTAATGATAATATGCTAAAGTTCTTTTTTCCCCTTGTCTTTAGTTCCTTTTCTTTCTTTTTCTTAAACTAGGAATGTAAAGCCAACCACGTTCAGCAGTCTTCTTCATCTGGCCCTGTCATGGGTAAGGTGCTGGGCTCGTTCAAAGCGACATCACATGATTTAAGACCTTGAGTTTTTGAGGTCAAACCAACAGATGTGAGGGGCAACCCTCGGACATCTCCAGCCAGCTTGGTAGAGGTCAAAACCCAGGATGGTGTGTGTGTGTGTGTGTGTGTGTGTGTGTGGGATGACCCTGGGGGTATGCAGGTGGAGTGGCCACACCAACGCAGTCTTCCGTCTGCCGCCAAGCGGGATGCAGGGGCATGTGTGGATGTGTGGAGGGCCGAAATTTCTACTTAAAAGACATAAACTCAAGCTTGTTACCTTAAAAAGTCACATGTTCATATTTACCCCGAGTCATCTGCACCCATTTTTACAGGCGTGCTAAATTAATCAACTATCTGTCATTGTCAACCGTGTCCTCCCTTTATCATTTATAATAATTTAGAACCGCCTAAACTAAACATGGACACAGACCCCAACTCTTCAACACGGACAAAAAGGAAAGAAGAACTCATTGCATGCTTTCAGCTTTGGTGAAAACCATCTCCTTCAAAGAGAAAAGTTCACTGTTTACCCCTCAATTACAGTTAATGGCAAATAAATGTGGAGCGTTTCTGCAGAGCTGCCCAGATGCCCTAGTTCTGCATGTGGAAAATCTTTCGAACTGGACTGGTTCTGAAGTTCCTGGGGCCCAGGGCAAAACTGCTAGACAAAGGTCTGAGAGGGAGATGGATGAGGTGGCGAGCAAAGGAGCATGCAGGGCTAAGGGAGGCTGAGGGATCCGATGCGGACACAATGCGTGGAGAAAAGGAATTAGCGCTCAGAGATCTATGAACAAATTGGTCAGGAGATAAATGTTGAGTCGAGTTTGTGGAGGCCAAGAAATTATGTAGAGCCTGTTAGCTAGACTGTGCAAGAAATATGACTCCAGCCATGGCTATTCAGTCAGAGCTTTTGCTATGTGTGCAGTGGGTTTTTTTATGTGAAGAAAGCTTTTTTTTTTTTTCCTTTCAAATTGTTGGTTTTCTGGTTTCATATTTTCAACCATGATGGCAGCTTCCATGTTTGTGTGGAGAGCAGAATGTTTAAACCCACAGCTTTGGCGTTACAGCGTGATAACCCCTCTTGCTTTTTGCTGACGGTAAATGACAGAACGAGACAGCAAAGGTGGAAGACGTGATTGCTGGCCCAAGGTTAGGCTGTTAGAGAGACTTGTCAATCCCAGAGCCCTGAGGCGAAGAACAGATTTTCAAAACTGTCAGATCCCAGCCCAGTTCTTGCCGTCTCATGACTATTTGCTTTTCCATGGCCTTTCTCAGGTGCCCTGACTGGCTGCGTTCATCCAGAGGTTCAGCCTGATAAAAGAAAACTAGACATCATGCACCGTTCTGTTCTAAACGGAACAAAAACTACAAAATTAACATCATGCTGTTGTGTAGTGCAGAGCTAAGGCATTAAAAAAAAAAACTTTGCTCAAACTAAACAGCCAGTTATATGCAGTGCAGTCTCTAACACGTAACACCAAAGATTTAACAATCTGAAACTGAAGTTTAACTCATGAAGCCAGACTACTTTAGCCTGATGTACCATTCATAGCGCAGGTTATTTTTAACAGTCAGAGACCTGTCTTTGTTCTTTCAAAGCTTTTATTCTCTGCTGTGAGTCTCATCTTTCACCATGGCTGGATGTCGATGCTAGATACGCTACTGCTTAGCCTGATCTTTGCGGATCTCTGGGGCTTCATTCATGATCTGAACCACAATATACCCTGTTGTTCTGGTTTGGCTGAATGCGGAGGCATTGCGGGGTTGGCCTTGTGGGCACACGAAGCATTTATGCCAATTATAATGTCTGCGGGAAGAAAAGACACTTTGACTCTGGAATACCACCATTGTTTTGTTGTCATTTTGTGGCGTGGCTTTGATGGTAAAGCTGAGGGCTAAAAGGCTTTTCATGACCTGATATCCTAGACCATCCACCAGCCTTGTGGGACACCTGTGGATCCTCTGCGGTGGCCACCTGTTTCTGCAGCAGGAGGAGGAGACAACAGTCAGGAAAGGAAGCAGGCTGAAGCAGAAGAAGGCAAATTCAAACCAGGCTGGAAGCGTCAGCCTGCAGACGGAAGGTGACGAGAGTAGATAGAAGGAGCGTTTTTTGGCGCCGGGCAACACTGTTGATTGAGAAGAGGGTCAAAGTAAAAGAGCAAACCAATGTTAATCTAAGATGACTGAGGAGAATGCTGGCAGGCTTTTTTGCCGCGGAAATGCTGATTTGCTAGAACTCACTCTGAACAACCAGAACAGCCATGTACCAAGCCAGCAAAGTGACTCCATGCTGAAAAATGCACCCTTCAGTCACGCAGCAGACGGTCAAAACGGACAATCAGAGGGTCTGATGATGTCTTTGAAGCACCACAACTGCAAGGAAGCTAGCGGAAACCTTGCAGATCCTGGACCAGAGCTGGAATGTGAGGAACTGGACTGGGATAGCTACAGTGCCATACTGGAAAACAGATTAGCGGCTGTGGGTAACTTCTGCTGGTTTGTAGAGCTTCCTTTCTACTACTTACTGTATTCTCAAACTTCATTTCAGACAGAAATGAGGAGATTGACTTCTAATCTTTGCGCAGTTGTGAGCTCCTCTCCCTCAAATCAGTGGTTTTCATTGGATGATGACTTTAAGGTTCTGCTACATTTAGCTCCACATTTATTTCAGTTTCAGTATTTCCTTTTCTCTGGTCCAAATAATTGATTTTTATACAAGTATAGTAAAAAAGGATGATGTGTAAAATGTAAAAATCAGTATATGGTGTGTTTGTATGAGCGGCTGCATGCACTTCTATGTTTCATACACCGTTCCAGCGTTAAAGGTGCAAGTTCTGAGGACAAAGATGGCACGAGGCAGGCACTGAGCTCAAACTCGGGACTTTTATGGAAGTAAATGCAGATGGAAATGTGGTCACTGATCTTTTCAAATGCCCAGATATTTGGGTATGCTATTAGCTCCTTCCAGATGCCTTGCCCATGATGACTGGCCCATAAGAAAGTAATAATAACCAGAGCGTGCTGTCACGATCGGGTCTTTTCAGTCCTGTTGTGGATGGCTGTACAGGGTTCTAAGCTTTGGTAAAACCTTATCAGGTCAGATAAGTGCTGCACGTCACTGTGTTGCCTTTTGGGTCTGTTGTATTAAGGCAACAACGAATAGATGCAGAGGGTTTCAAAGAGTTGAGGGAGGATTAGTTCCATCTTGTGCCACAACCTGCGGTGAGATCTTCATATCTTCCTTTTAATCTTCTTCTTTTTTTGTAAGCTCTTATTGTTGCTTCTTCCTTCTGCACTTCTCTTTTCCTTTCTTCATTCCTACGTTTTTATTAAATTCTCATGCCTTTGGCAGAAGTTGCATTTGCAGAATAGTTGAACGCTGTTGCATTGGTAAAATATTTGTAAGAGGAGAAACGAGAAGAGCCGTTTTTCCCACTGGTCTCTGGCTCCTATATTATATTATATTATATTATATTATATTATATTATATTATATTATATTATATTATATTATATTATATTATATTATATTATATTATATTATATTATATTATATTGTACATTAGCATTAGGCAAAATAACTTTTGTTAACTGTGATAAGTGTGCAAGAATATGTGTGTGTGAGAATATTGTATCATGATCTACTGCTTTTCAAACCTCTTACCAAGGCCAGCAGCATAAACAAATAAAAAAATCAGTACAATTATCCTACTGTGATTTCAAAAAGTAAAAGAAAAATGTTCCTACTGTTACCTGGGGTTCGGGGGCTGAGTAATGGTTACTAAAACAAGCAGTAAAACCGAAACTCCAACAGTCAATTTCCCCTAAAGGGAAGCAATAAAGCGACAAGGAAAACATGTCTTCTCACATGTTTTCTGAAAACAACAGTGCATCATATATTTACCAGCAGATCTCTCTGTTTGCTGAACTCCAGGAACAGGAGGGCTCCCAGGGGTCTGTGCATCACTGTGTCCAGCTGGAGAAGGCCCGGCGTGAGCTGGAGCACCAGCTGCTGAGCCTGTCGGAGCGTCTGCAGGAGGAGGAGGCCTGCTCAGCCCAGCTGGCCTTCCACAGAGACAGGCTGGAGGCCGAGTGCGGCAGCCTCAGGAGAGACCTGGACCACCTGGAGGGTGCGCTGACCGCAGCTGAGCGAGCCAGACAGGTAGATCAGTACGATGTGAAATATTGTCGAGGCATAATGGCTGATTTATGTAAAAGGTGTTTTATGATATTAATCACTTGAGTTGGTCACTCTAAAGATTGAATAGACATACAGTGCAGTATGCCATTTAAGTGTACTCATAAATCAAGTATGTCAACACTTCATTTAGAACAGTGACCATAATTGCTCCCCAGAAAATAGAAATTCAACTGTAATTTTCTCATTGTGCTGCTGGCACACATTGAACTAATTTATTACCGTAATGATGGGTTTCCATGGACAGCTGCTGCATTCGTGTCTCGTTTACATCCTTTCAGGAATTCAAACTTTGACATCCTAAAGGATGACGCTATGCTACCAAGCCAAGTTAGCTGTTTCACCCTTTTAAGCTTTGATTTAGTTTCTTCCTTTAGGTAAATGCAAATACGTTTGGCTTTTGATTGCATTTAAATTGTGAGAGTAAATACAGTAAGTGTTTTCAATGACATATGTGCAAATTCAAGAAGAAGATAAAGGGATAAAGGGCCACATTATCCATGTGGCTCTCTGCTAACAGGAGTCAAAACAGCCCTCACCAAGCAGAGACACAAGCAATTGTTTCTTTCCAACGGCCAAAAGTCAACAACTTAGTTAGATTCTTGCTTCTCAGCACTCACACCCGATCTGTGTGTCCAAGGTGTGTCAGTTTGGACGCAGCCCATTTAGCCCATGAGCCATTACAAACCGGTTTCTTGTGTTTCTATTGCCGTCCAACCACTTTGATGATCCGAATGTGAACCCTGCTGTTATCCTGATGTTCCCAGGAAAAAAAAAAAAAGGAAAAAAAAAAAGAACTCAAAACCTAAAGTGAACTCGGAGCCGGCCAAACCACCATCAGAATTGATAAAAATGGAAAAATATTGCCAAGAAAGATTCTGCAGAAACATTTGCATCAAGTGGAAAATATTAGAATTGGCTTTTCTCTATGAAAAGGTATATTTGGCAGCATCTGCTCGATCGCCTTGCAAAAATGTAAGCTGAGGATGGCGTTGAAGCTCTGCAAGAAGCAGCTGGACGCGGCTGGGCCGGAGTGCTGGCTGCTCCGCTCTTTGTAATTCCATGATGCATCTCATTGGCGAGTTTGTTCTGAGGGTGAAATGGATCCCTGAGGTAGTTTGCAGGAAGGCCACATTTATCATGAAACTGGCAGATGCTCTCCAGACAAAGAACCTGTTCCTAAAGGCAAGAATTTAGATTTGGCCTCCCCCCCGTCTTGTAAAATTGTGACGCCGCTCGGCGCCGTCAGATTGCGGCGCCGAGCGGCTTTTCTATGTTGATGTCAGGGCTCTGCAAACATATAAGACACAAATTAAAAAATCATTTCTATTTGTGAAGGAAATGATTCTGAAAATCTTTTCAAATTAGCATTTTAGCTGGATGATTTGATTAACCATTGGTGTGAAGGTGAGGTATTACCCATATTAGCCAAGGAACATCATTTCATCTAGTTACCATTCTTATGAAACTATGGCAAATGTGTTTTTAATGCATTTGGGTACCAAAAGTCCAACTTTAGTATCATATTCCTTTTTAAAGCTTTGATTTCCCATAGTGCTCTGGGGACCTTGTTTACCGCTGGGTCTTATTTGAGTTGTTTATGAAGACCTGAGCTGAGCTAAAGTTGGAGAAAGGGTTAATTATACCTAGAACCGACCCACACTTGCATCACATGACCACGATCTGACAACAGGAGTTTATCAGATGTTTTAGCAGCCCCTTTAGTTTTTTTTTAACATAATACATCCAGATGAAGCAAATGTTTTTCAGATTTTTCCATAGGATATTGTTCTGGGTAATTCTCACAAAGAAGACATGTTGTCTTTCACTGAGATTCCACTGTTGTCTTTGTTCACGAATGTCGCATAAATGTACAGACAGTCCAATGTGCGTCGATGGAAAGGATGTTTTTAGTGATGCACAGTTTATTTAAGTCCATGCAAACTGCAAACTACAAAAAAAAATCCCATGCAAATAGTGCACACAGTCTTAGGAAGCTGGGCATTTTGACTAATTGTTCCCCCCCATGAGAGAAATACTGTAAGAGAGAAGAGTGAGAAGATGGTAACTTTAACAGGAACGGACCAGTTTGACCGCAGCTCAGGTCTGGGACAAGGTATTTGCAATGTTGGGACAAAAAAATTCTTTAATTTAAAGCAATCTGCCGTTCACATGACAGCTCTGGAACTCTGCCTTTAACTGTCACAGTCGTGTCTTCATGTCTGCGGTATAGGAGACAGGATTCCACATGCAGACGCAAGTTTCCATGCCTGTGAGAGGGACACATGAAGGGTGTCATCCATTTCTGTAGCGATGGGAGACGACTGTCTCACAGAGCGCATGCGGCGTAAGAGTGTGCAGACAGTGTGCAGACAGAAAAGCCCTGTGTTCAGCTACAGATGGCCGCGCGCCAAAGAGGAAAACATTAATATGGAGAGAAAGACATGTTTTAACTTGGTCCTATATATGGAAATCGTCATTGGGTTTTTTTTTTGTTTACGCCCCCCCTCTGCGTCTGCTTCCAGTCCTCAGACAGCGAGGTGAGGAGGCTATCAGAACAGCTGTCTCAGAGGGACGGAGCGCTGCAGCAGCTGGAGCAGGAGAGGGACCGTTTGGTGCAGCTCGACCAGGTGAGACCACAGAAAGATGCTCTGGCAATAAATGCAAGGTTGCAGAATACACCCCTTACCCACAAATACGTAAATTCACTTAAAGGCACTTTGGCTATCAGAGGATATTTATGACAACAAGAGGAATAAAGCCAGATATACCGTACATCATTTGGGATTTGGCTACTCGGGACACATGTATGGTTAAATCTGGGAATAACTGGAAACACAAGCTCAAACTGAACTGAAACGAATCTGCTGACGGATGACATCTGAAGGTAACGCTGTAATCTACACCAGAGTCATGGATTCTAGTCAAATGTTAGCTAAGCTTAGGATTTGTGTCATGGTCATTAGAAACCATTTAAAGGTAACTACTGAAGGGACAGAGGATCATGACATTTTGTTTGATGAATAAAGTAATCATTTTTAACATTCCTGTGTAGTTTTGGTGCACTATATCGACACTTCACTTGCTGTCTGACTTAAAACGTACCTCGAGTTTAGATAAATAGAAACATATGGCCTGTGGACCAGCCAGGAGGGACACTCATGATAAATGTGCTCCATTTGACTTTGAAAAGCAACGTTTTCTTCTTTTTTTTTCCTGCTTCTTGCTCTCCCTGGCAGCTATAAAATGTCCTCCTGGCTAATTCCTCACAGATGGCTTGACCTACGATAAGAGTCTCAATTTTGCACCCAGCTTCATCGTCTTTCCTACAGTTTGGAAGCACGCGTGCAAGATGTAAAGACGCTTTTGCATGAAACAACTTAAGATGAGTAGGTTGCACAGATCAGCCGGACACCTCCTGCCCGTTCAAGCAGACACGTGGTCACATGTGCAGCCTTTGGCCCGTCTGCAGCAGCAAGCCAACCTAACGTTTGACTGCAGCCGGCCGTGCTTACTCTGCTGTTGTTGATTTGTCTCACATAATAAGCCTTTCCAGTTGGAAATTGTGCAACAAATGCTCCAGGATTTCATGTACGACTTGGTTCAAACTGAAACCGAACATAGACGAGTGACTGAGCGCTGCCCCGTCTAGACATCGCGAAACCACGCAAACTATCATTTAACATTTTAAATTTAACAATTTAAATGATTCATTACGAGTAGAAAGTTGTTAAAAAAAATACATAATTATGATGGACAAAACCTGAACTCTTTATTAATAAAATTTTAAAAATCTGGTATAAAAGCAGCACTCACATGCTGTATTCATCCTTGAACCCACTAGTATTATGACACTGGTATGAGCAATGGAAACTTCTTCTTCTTTTTTTTTTTAACTTAATAGCAACCTTGTTAGCCAATAGGCACTGGCAACAGTGGTGTAAAACTGACTACATGTAATTTTAATGCATAAAATTGTCACAAGTGATAAATGGAAGCAGTGGAAAAGTTCTGTGTGCTGCTCTGCTGGTTGTGTTCAGCTGGAATACCTGCTGGATCAGGAGCGCCGTCAGCGCGCTGGGCTGGAAAAAGGCAGGAGGAGCCTGGAGGGTGACCTTATGTCCGTGCCAAAGAGTCTGAGGGAGATGGAGAAGAACAAGAGTGGTCTGGAGGAACTCGTCAAAAGGTCAGACACCCACGCTTCAAAGTCCACAACAACAGAAACCAGCCCAAGTAATATTCATTGAGCTAATTTACCTCATTTTTACAAGTTTGACTGATTTAGTGGAGACCTCCCAAGGGTGTGTTTCTACCTCCCTCATACTGTATAATATGATTCGCATACTAATCACTTAAGTGAGGTATTTATACAGGTCAACATCCAGGGGTGCTGGAGTGTTTCTACCATGTTTCTACTGTCAGGGTGCGTTCAGGCTCAGGGTTGATGATATCAAGTGCAAAAATCGCTCTCCTGTGACAGTTTATAAAAACATCGCATATAGAAATTCACCTCAGGAATGTGACATATTGTACCTAATTGGTCTTTATTTGTGGGTGAATCCCTCCCAGCGGTTTACCGAGCTGACCGCATCTGTGATCGCTGGTCATTCATTAATGCCATTTCACACGTATTTCTCTCTGAAGGCAGGAGCTGGAGATCAGCAGCACCAGTTCAAAGTTACAAGCAGAAGAGGCTCTCAACAGTGGACTGCAGTTGAAGATCAAGGAGTTCCAGGTCAGACCAGCCAGCACACACATACAATCTTGTTTGCACTTATCATGGCCCCCTTTTATGCGGTCAAATTCAATGCTTAGACTTTCAAACAACATTTTGGAAGGTCAAACAGTTAATTACATCCCATATGAAACCCTTGTAAAAAAACCCTTGAGAAAATCTATAAATAAACACCCAGTGATTCTTTTTTGCCATTCATTTTAGTTATGTTCCTCTCTGAAAACAGGCAGAATGTTCGCATTTCAAAGCATTGAGGCACCTGTAATCTCAGGCATTACCTTCCTACAGTGACAGCACACCAGTGCTCTACAGGATACACTGGATACAGCACTTCCTTAAAGTCCTTGAAAAAAAGAGCTGTGATTTTAACCAGATACCGCTTGTCTGGACTGTTGACTGGATGAGATTGGATCCTGAAAAATGAAATGCAGGCTGAGCTGTCTCACAGACGAGCGCGAAGACACATTCCTGCCTTTCAACAGAGCGCTGGGCTCTTCCTGGTCATCTGAGCTGTCAATTCACAGCTCCGAGCCTTTCAGGAGATCGTTAAGACATACCGGCTGCATCTGACATGATAGCTGTCTTCCTTTTCCTTCTGAGGGTGGTTGCAGGCAGGAGTGGTGGCTTTTAGAGTTTAGGAAAATACTTGTTCATACTGCAGGTTGGACATTCCAGGACTGAACCTCATACCGAGACTATGTGAATGAATCTCACTGTTCATCCTGCATCTGTGGCGCATGTTTCTGATTATGTGACTCATCAAAGCGAGTCAGACGGTCAGCTGCTGAAAGTGAGCGACAGACACTAATTAAATTTCATTTTAAAGCTCTTTTGCTCCGCTACTCCCGCTAGAGAGCCTGGTGTGTTCTGACGAGGTTTCTAACATAAAGCTCGCCTTTGTCTGTTATTGGAGGAGTGAAAGGAGACTTATGGGGCCAATGTTCATACATTTATGATATTGCTTTTTCATTACACAATGAGGCCGTTATATATGGATATTATAGATACTTCTGCTCCTTTTACTGATAAGGATGCAGGTGTACAGGCAGCCCAGTCCACCTAGAACATATAGTTCCCCCAGGTAAGCTGGAAAACTCAAGAGGAGGATTAGGGTATTTACCGAAATCTAATTTAAGTGCAACCTAAGAAGCGAAGACTTGAGCTGTGACTAGCCTAACATTGATTAATCACATTCTATTTGCCTTGACAACAGCAAGGAATACCAAGTGCTTAGTCCACGCATTTCCCATGTGGGACCTTGCAGCGAGCAGGGTAAGCCTGCCTTGGATTATTGCTGCAGAAACCTTCAGCTCAGATGTGTCACACTCGCTTTGCATCAGGACTTAAGGAAGCAGACTGAAACGGTGGGCCGACCCAGAACGGAGCGATATAAAACATTTGGAATAGAGCACTTGATCAAAGGAAGTCCACCTGAGCTGCCAGACGCTCCGAACAGAAGCCGACGCATCCATCCGAGACGGATTTTGACACGTGCGTGTCATCTAGGGTAAATAGCTCGGGTTGCTTGAAAGCATGCTCGAATGAGAGAGCCACGGATTTCACTGGTCCACCCTCACGATTTTTTAAGTCCTCAATCCCTTTTAGTGCTTTTATTGCATGTTCGTAAAGCCATTACAAGCGTCGTCCAGTCTGAGGAGATAAAGCTCAGACTTGCCCCGCGGCCTGTTCAGTTTAGACCAGAGTGTGCACCTGGAGAGTTTCTCTCCAGGTGTGATCTCATCCACGATGTCAGCTGTGTTTGCTACTTGTTAACTGTTCTAGTCAGGTAATTAAGAACCAATTCTTTCACGATCATTCACATTAAAAGTCACTGGACTCAGACCTGGCAAATCCACCATTCATCATTACTTTTTCCTGGGCGTCATTGGCATAGACATGAAAAATAGCACAGTGTTTTACTCCAGGTGGTGAAAGACAGCTTTTATTTTTATCTATGATGGGTCAGTTTGTATTACACTCCCAGCAGCGCTGAAGCTGGATCTGTAGATGTAAGACATATGTTTCCACCCTGTCTATATACTTCTCTTTAATCTCCTTGTTTGGATAATCTATGTATACCTTCGCGATGTTTGACACCAGTCTGTGGGAGGGTGAGAGAAGAGACTTTTCTCTACCTTTGCCTTTGTGGCCCAGCTAGGCTACGCTGTTCCACTTGCACTATCATGGTGGTTGGACGGCAGATAGCTGACGGCTCCGTATCCCATTCTGCATTTACAGCTGCTGGGGACCTCAAATAACCCTACAGTTTGAGAGGAAAAAGATCCGTTGGTGTTAAATGGCGCTGGGAGAAGCGTGGTCATTAAAGGCTTTGTCGGTAAGGAGAAGGATTTTTCGTCTCAGGGTTTGACAGGAAGCCAGCGCAGAGTAGCCAATCCTGGAGAAATAAGATCTCTTAGATTTAGAACTGGCAGCTCTTGCAGCAGCAGCAGCAGTTTGGACCAGCCTCCACCGCATCTCCAGCAGACTAAGCATTACAATGATCCAGCAGGTGAAATATAGATCAGCACTTTTGTCTGCATTTGTGAAATGTAGGTATGTCTTTGAAGTCTAGTTGGAGCTCACATGGTTCCATCTATTTCAAATTAAAAGTGGTAAACATCCATGAATGTTGTAGGTCTCTGTGTATAATTAATCAGGCAGTTGTAGTCTGTTGGGAGCCAAGAAACATTTTCTTAAAATCAGTTTAATTCAACAGAAAGGAGCTGTCCTAAACTGTTTGATGAGTGGGAACAATGTATCCCAGTGCAGTGGGAGGATGCTTTTGGGATTTGGGTTTTCTAAAGGAGCGGTCTGTTTTCATACTCCACTTTCAAAGACGAGCAGATAAACACAACCAAAAATCAGAACACAAATGTGCATTTCCCGAGTCTTCAAATGATGAAGCCCACCCGCCTCATCATGCTGAACAGCTCTGAGCTGACCTGTGTCGACACGTGCACGGTCAGGCTTTGAGCAGGTGAGCGGCACCTGTCGTCGCCTGGCCAATCAAACGACCGCGGGGAGAATGGCTGCACACCGCCATCTGAAGCCGTTTAAGAGACCAGAACAGGGACCTGCGAGCATGTGTGAACCGGTATGAGGTGCTGACGGCAGCAGGGGTTTCTCGGAGGCAGAGGCAGAGGCCCGGCTCGCGATTGTTCGCCATTGTTTTCCCGTCCAGCTGACATGTAGAGAGGGCAGCTCTCTGAGGATATGGCTGCCCACGCCGCCGAACCTTCTCACAAACACACACAATCCACATCTGATTTTCATTTAGCCACAATTATTGTGGTTTGGAAGTGACAGAGAATCACGCACAGATTCAGGGACTTGTTAAATGTGTTAATCATCCTAGAAAAAGAAGGAAAATAAAAGATTTCCAGGCCAATATTTAAATTCCCTGACCCCAAAAGCATGTGAAGATGGTGTTGACGGTTTCAGTAGTGGGCCAGTCACATGGTTCATCAAATTAGAGGTGGTTTTGGTGATTAGATCTGACGTAAATAGAAAAAACTCGTCAGTCTTCAACCCCAGTCAAGTGCAGAAACTGTTGCTAGAAGGATCTATGCTACTTCCACAGACGTGGAACTTTCTGGCGCATTTTCCACCCCACAATTCCGTCAATTCAGCCCCTAAAATCCCGCACAGGCCTCAGTGTCACCCGATTCACAGACGGCGACAGTTTTGCTAAATGCTACCAAAGCCAAGTGCTCATAAGAGATCCTTAACCCTGATTTTTTTTAAACCTGCTGAATGAAGAAAAAACCTCTGTCTTGGGAGGACGGCCATAGCTGGAGGGAGGTGAGATTCACTGATTACACTGTTAGAGAGGCTGAGCAGATCTGTGATGGGGTAAAGGCCAAACGAGGCATTAAACATATACAGCCAATAAAGGGTCAGAAGGGCGTGATGCACGTGTACATCACTGTTTCTGCCATTTAACGCTAACACAAAACACTGCAGCCATTCTTCACAGCAGGTTTTGTGTTTGTCGCCGCGTGACTCCCTAAGTGCTCTGTAATACGGAAGCTGTTGAGGGATAACCTGAAATAAAATGTAAATAATAACAACAACAACAAAAACCCATATAGCGTTCAAATCTGGGGTGCAACAATGCCACAGACGAACAGCCCGATTTGCATTTGTCCACGCAGTCTCCCTCTGACATCTGCTGCTTTTTGTTTTCAACAATTATATTAGAGCCGCAATCTTTATTTTGAGAGTGGTTTGAGGCTGTGGAAAGTAGGGATTTAACAAGAAACAGACATGAGAGTGGGGAACTGTGAGAGACAGAAAAGGGCTGTGCATGCATGAGGGGGTGTGGACAGTGAAATGCCGCAGGGGAACAACGATGAATGTTTGAATGTGTGTGTGCATGCGTGTGTGTGCATGCGTGTGTGTGTGTGTGTGTGTGTGTGTGTGTGTGTGTGTGTGTGTGTGTGTGTGTGTGTGTGTGTGCGCGTGTCTGTGGGACCGTCAGCTAGTCAGTCAGTCAGTTGTGCTGCTGCTGCCTCACCATGGCTGTTCTCTCTGCAGACGTCTTGCGCTGGCATGTAAGTTTTTATTAAACTCTATTCTTCTCTTTTATT